>JALGBA010004098.1:705000-1180000 GCA_023970755.1 Azemiops feae | reverse complement strand
TGGCTAAAAAGAAAACAAGTAATGATGATGAACAGGCTAAAAAAAATGTTCCAACACCTGAACAAACTAACCAACAAACTGACCAACCAGCAGAAGAAGCCGCCACACAGGGTGAAGATTCCCCTGTACAACAACTCAAAAATGTAGAGCTAAGTGATCTAGCAAAAATGCTGAAAGAAAAGATAGAAAACCACATCAATGAAAACACAGAAAGAAAAAGACTGCCTGCCATTCGTGAAGTGCATAGCAAACGAGTGAAAGATATACTAAATGCTGTGAACAACATATTAACTTCCATCCCATCCAGCACACTGTATGAAACAAACCAACTAATGTACAGTACAGCTGCCGTTATAACTGCAGAATTGGGTTATAAAATGCCAAAAAAGAAGCCCACTGGAACACCAAAGTGGAAAATTCGACTTGAAAATAAAATAAAAAAAACTACGAGGAGATGTCAGCAAATTGAAATACTTGAAAGAAGGAAAACTAAAGAATGAAAAGCTGAAAAATAGTTTATACAAAAAGTATAATCTGGAGGAAAAAACAATAACGGAAACTATGGAAGAACTAAAACAGCGTGTAATAGCAACAGCAAAGAAAATTGAAAGATATGAAGGACGAATAAAACAATATCGTGAAAATGTCCAGTTCAGAAGAAACCAGCACCTCTTCTACCAGTCACTTGATGAAAATCAAGTCCAAACTAGTGTTCTCCCGTGTAAAGAAAAAACTTTAAACTTTTGGAAAGAACTGTGGGAAAACCCAGTGGAACATAATAAAACTGCCTCCTGGATCAAAGCTATCCAAAAAGAAGCAACACAAAACAAAATGGAGAATACTGTAATAACCGCTGATATGGTTGCAAAACAAGTAAAGAAGGCCAAGAACTGGAGTGCACCTGGCCTGGACGAGCTGCATGGATACTGGTTGAAACATCTCACCAGCCTCCATCACCGCATGGCCACTCAGTTTGATGAAATGCTCCAAAATGCCACAAGTGAAGAATGGTTAACAGCTGGCCGAACATACTTGATAATGAAGGACCCAGAAAAAAGCACAGAACCAAGTACTACCGTCCAATTACTTGTTTGCCAACAACGTTCAAACTTTTTACAAGAATACTGGCAAATTCAGTATTCAACCATCTGATGGAAAACAGTCTGTATCCGGTAGAACAAAAAGGAAATTATAAAAAATCAAGAGGAACAAAAGATCAGCTGCTCATTGACAAAATGGTACTTAAAATTGCAAAACGACGGAAAACAAACTTAAATATGGCGTGGATTGATTACAAGAAGGCATTCGACTCATTACCCCATAGTTGGATTAATGCGTGTTTGGAAGACTTTGGAATCAGCAAAAATATATGTACATTTTTGAAAGCAAATATGCAAAAATGGAAAACAGCCCTAACAGTAAATGGGGAGAACATTGGTGAAATTAACATCAGACAAGGAATTTTCCAAGGGGACTCACTTTCACCACTACTGTTCAACATCGCATTAATTCCATTGACAATAATTTTACGAAACACAAAACAGGGATATTACATCTCAAGCCAGCATGGCAAGATAAACCATCTGCTGTACATGGATGACTTAAAACTGTACGCGAAAAGCCACACTGAACTTGAATCAATACTCAACGCAGTCCAACTATTTAGCAGCGACATCAGAATGAACTTTGGACTTGAAAAATGTGCTGTACTATCCATGCAACGAGGAAAAATGGCAAAAATAGAAGGAATAGAACTGGGAAATGGAAGTATTGTAAAAGCACTAGCAAAAGATGACGGTTACAAATACCTAGGCATATTGGAAGCAGATAACATCTTGAATGGAAAAGTCAAAGAGTCAACGCAAAAGGAATACATCAGGAGAGTCCGCAAAATTTTAAAATCAAAGCTGAATGCTGGAAACATAATTAAAGCCATTAATACATGGGCAGTCCCAGTGATACGCTACTCAGCTGGAATTATCAACTGGACTTTGGCTGAACTGGAAAACCTAGACCGGAAAACACGTAAACTTTTGAATATGCACCACGCTCTACATCCACGAAGTGACATCGACAGGTTGTACCTGCCAAGAAAAATAGGGGGCAGAGGACTATTGCAAATCCACCAAACTGTAGAAGAAGAAAAACGAAGTTTGAATGACTATGTGAAACAAAGTACAGAAAAACTGCTGCAGGCTGTGAAAACAGAGAGCACTATAAAAATAACAGAAACAAAGGCAGAATATAAGGAAAAACGGCTGGATGACAGATTAAATAGATGGAAAACCAAAGCTTTGCATGGACAGCATTTGAAAAACATTGAAGGAAAATGTGATAACAACTTGACATGGGCATGGCTTAAGATGGAAACCATCAAGAAAGAAACGGAAGGCTTAATACTGGCTGCTCAAGAACAAGCATTACAAACTAATGCCATGAAAGTGAAGATACAAAAATCCACTGACAATCCAAATTGCCGACTTTGCAATGACAAAGTTGAAACTGTTTCACACCTAATCTGTGAGTGCAGCAAAATTGCACAAACTGATTACAAATCTAGACATGATCGAGTTGCTAAATTAATCCACTGGGCATTGTGTAAAAAATACGACTTGCCTGTGTCCGAAAAGTCATGGGAACACAGGGTGGAAAAAGTTGTTGAGAATGAGAGGGTGAAGATCTTGTGGGACTTTCGAATACAGACAGATCGCCATTTGGAACACAATACGCCGGATATCGCAGTTGTAGAGAACCGAAGCGTACAGCTGATTGATATCGCTGTACCAGGAGATGCCAGAGTCGAAGAAAAAGAACTGGAAAAAAATCACGAAATATCGCGACCTGGCCATCGAAACTGCGCGATTATGGATGAAACGTGTAACAGTGGTACCCATTGTCATCGGGGCACTGGGAACTATGTCCAAAAACTTTGCAAAATACATCAAGAAATTGCAGCTTCCTGCAATAACTCCAGCAATGTTACAAAAAACTGCGCTACTCGGAACATCTTATATTTTAAGAAGGTACCTGGTTGACACCTAGGATGCTGGTAGCAACCCGTGTCAACCATCAGCACCAGCCAATTTGAATGTTCAGTTGACTGAGGTTCATGTTTAATGAATAAAAGATATAATAATAATAATAATAATGTCAACGCCGGATGTCAACGCTGTTAATATAGGATATTATTGCATTGACAAGATATGCAGTACTGTCTGGTATTTTTAGAGTTAACTCAGATGACATAGAAAGGGAGGAGATTTATGAGGAAAGCGCGGGAGAGGAACGGAAGTGAATCTTTGGCCTCCAGCCTAATTGGAAGATGTAATTTATGACTGTAAAATAAGGGAGTGGTTTAGCAAGTAAAGCATCTGCTTTGTACGTGCCGAAGCTATGTTTGCAAAATATAGAACATCTAGCTCATCTAGTCCAACCCCCTGCTCAGGCAGGAAACCCTATACCATTTTGGACAAATGGCTGTCCAGTCTCTTCTTAAAAACTTCCAGTGTTGGAGCATTCACCGCTTCTGGAGGCAGGTTGTTCCACTGGTTAATTGTTCTAACTGTCAGGAAGTTTCTCCTTAGTTCTAGGTTGCTTCTCCCTTGATTAGTTTCCATCCGTTGCTTCTTGTTCTGCCTTCAGGTGCTTTGGAAAATAGCTTCACTCCCTCTTCTTTGTGAAAGCCCCTGAGATATTGGAACACTGATATCATGTCCCCCCTCGTCCTTCTCTTCATTAAACTAGACATACCCAATTCCAGCAGCCGTTCCTTATATGCTTTAGCCTCCAGTCCCCTAATCATCTTTGTTGCTCTTCTCTGTTCTCTTTCTAGAGTCTCAACATCTTTTTTACATCGTGGTGACCAAAACTGGATGCAGTATTCCAAGTGTGGCCTTACCAAGGCATTGTAAAGTGGTATTAATACGTCGCGTGATCTTGATTCTATCCCTCTGTTAATGCAGCCTAGCACTATGTTGGCCTTTTTGGCAGCTGCAGCACACTGCTGGCTCATATATAAGTGATTGTCCACCAGGACTCTGAGGTCCCTCTCACAGTTACTACTATTGAGCAAGGTACCCCCTAGACTATACCTGTACATTTGGTTTTTCTTGCCTAAATGTAGAACCTTACTTTTTTCACCATTGAATTTCATTTTGTTAGATAGTGCCCATTGTTCAAGTCTGTCCAGATCCTCCTGTATCTTAAGCCTGTCTTCTGGAGTATTGGCTATTCCTGCCAGCTTGGTGTCGTCTGCAAATTTGATGAGTTCCCCATCTATCCCCTTGTCCAAATCGTTGATGAAGATGTTGAAGAGCACTGGGCCAGAACAGAGCCCTGGGGCACCCCACTACACACTTCCCTCCATGTAGATGCAGTTCCATTGAGGACCACACGCGGCATACGGCCGGTCAGCCAGCTACGGATCCATCTGGTGGTGATGCTGTCTAACCCACATTTTTCTATCTTGTCAAGTAGTAGGTTGTGATCTACTTTATCAAATGCCTTACTGAAGTCCAAGTAAATTATATCCACAGCATTCCTCTGATCCACTAATTTTGTCACTTGGTCAAAGAATGCAATAAGATTTGTCTGGCATGATCTGTTTTTGACAAACCCATGTTGGCTTTTTGTAATGACTTTGTTTGGCTCTAGGTGTTCGCTGATTTGTTGTTTGATTATCTTTTCCAGAATCTTCCCAGGTATTGAGGTCAGGCTGATAGGTCTGTAATTTCCTGGGTCCATTTTGTTTCCTTTTTTGAAGATGGGAACTACATCAGCTCTTTTCCAGTCCTCCGGTAGTTCCCCAGTGCTCTAGGATCTTTGAAAAATATAGTTCAATGGTTCTGAGATCACATCTGCCAGTTCCTTGAGAACCTTGGGGTGTAATCCATCTGGTCCTGGTGATTTGAACTCGTCTAGGCTGGACAGGTGCTCACTTACCGTTTTCTTGCCTATCTTAACTTGTGTTTCTAATCTGTTTTTTATGACACTATTTTTGATAGGTTGGTCTGTTTTTTCCCTTTGTGTAAAGACAGATGCAAAAAACGAGTTAAATAGTTCTGCTTTCTCCCTGTTGCTTGTCACCTTCTTGCCACTTTCACCCACTAATGGACCAATCATTTCCTTCACTTTTTTCTTGTTTTTTACATGTTGAAAGAAGCTTTTTTTGTTATTTTTGACTTTGGTCGCAATCCTTAGTTCATTTTGAGCCTTAGCTTTCCTCACTTCATCTTTGCAGGCTTGGGCTATTTGCTGATATTCTGATTTAGTTATGTGCCCCTCTTTCCACTTTCTATACTTGTCCTTTTTATCTTTCAATTTATCAGAGAGTTCTTTATGCAGCCATGCTGGTTTCTTTTGAGAGCTGTTATTTTTCTTCTTTGTTGGTATTGTGCTAGACTGGGTTTTTATTATCTCACTTTTCAAAATTTCCCAAGCTTCTTGAGTTGTTTTCCCCTTGAGGATTCTCATCCATGGAATCCTTCCCAATCTCTCTCTAGGTTTATTGAAATTAGCTCTCTTAAAGTCCAAGACTCTAGTTTGAGTGTGTTCTATTGCTTGTACTTCCATAATGTTGAATTCCAATATTGCACGATCACTTCCTCCCAAGGTTCCTGTGGCTTCAACACCTTCTATCATTTCGTCTCTGTTAGTGAGAATTAGATCCAATATGGCTAATCCCCTAGTTCCCTTCTCTACTTTTTGGGAGACAAAGTTGTCTGCTAGGTTTGCCAGGAATCTGTTTGATCTTCCGCTTGGTGCAGAGTTTGTCTCCCAGTTGATGTCAGGGTAGTTAAAGTCCCCCATTACTATTGTGATGTGCTTCCTACATACCTTAGTTAGCTGATTAGCAAAAAGTTCATCTATTTCCTCTGTTTGGTTGGGTGGCCTGTAGTATACACCTATGGCAATGTCATTTCCCCCCCTTTTACATTGACCCAAATGCATTCAAGACAGTTTTCATCATCGTTGTGCTCTATTTCGGTAGAGATGTAGTTATTTCTTATATAGAGAGCAACTCCACCTCCTCTTTTATTTGGTCTGTTTCTTTTAAATAATTTAAATCCCTTTGTGGGTTTCATCCTACCAAGTTTCCGTAATGGCAACAATATCATATCTGCCCTCATTAACCTGAATTTCTAGTTCACCCTGTTTGCTGTTCATACTCTGTGCATTGGTGTATAGACATTTGAGTCCTTTATGACTGACCCTGTGTTTACTTTCTACATAACCTGTGTGGTGCCTGAGTTCCCCGATTGTCTTACCACCTATTTGGTTAGTGCACTTTGTGTGGCACTTGCTATTAGAAGCTTGATTTTGCTTGTCAGCAAGGTTGATATTCTTGTCCAAACACACATCTATGTTACATGCACTGATAGCCCTATAATTTTTAGATTGCTGGGGACAGGGATGTTCTGTATCAATTAACTCACTGTCCACGCTGTTTAGTTTAAATATTCCTCCAGAAAATCTGTGAATTTATAACCAAGTAACTCAGTCCCTTTCTTTGATGGATGCAAACCATCTCTTTTGTACATTTTTTCATTGGACCTGCTACAGACATCGTGACTAATATATCCAAAGCCTTCCCCTTTACACCACTCCTTTAGCCACATATTGAATTGTGCTATACTCTGGCCTTTTCCATTTTGCTCCTTATACACTGGTAAAACTTCTGAAAAAGTAAGCCTACAGCCTATTCTGTTAAGTTCCTGCCCCAAGCTCTGGAAATCGTTCTGCACAGAGAGTACTTCTTTTTGGGACAGATCGTTAGTGCCAAGATGTACAATAGCCTCCACATCACAGTCCTTGCTGGCATTCTTGATTATTTTAGAAATGCGCTTCTGGCAGTAGCACCTGGAGGACACCTGACCTCTTTCGAAACCTCTGTGTCCTTTCCTAAATTTACATCCCTTATAATTGAATCACCTACCAGAAGGTGGCTTCTCTTTTTGGATGCCTTTCTGTTCTTGCATGGTTGATGTGTAATACCTCATTCGCACTTCTCCCTGTCAAAAACAAGTTCTTCATCTTGGACCACGATCCTCTGCTTATTTGAGTTATCATAAATATGAACCAGTTGGCAAGCATCTGAATTTTGATCACATGATCATGGAGATGCTGCAAAGGTTGAAACTCTGAAAAGGGGTCATAAGTCACTTTTTTCAGTACTGTTGTAACTTGAATGGTCACTAATGAACTGTTGTAAGTTGAGGACTATCTGTACTTAGTGCACCCTTGATGAGTGCAAATAATATAAATGTTTTAACTATACTTAGTACTCTTAATTTCTGTTTTCCAGTAACAGGCTTTTGCTTTATAGAGACTTGCAAGATTGATGTCAGCCCTGTAAGACAGACCTGACTAAGAAACAGACTGTGCTATTTTTATTTTTTTTAAAAGCTCTAGTAACATAGATTTTCAAACCTGAGTGTGCTTCTCTTTATCCCTCTTTTATCTCTATGTGAATTAAGCCTGAATGTCTGAGGAATTTTCACAAGCCACTTTCTTGGCCTGGCCTCAAGTCTTGTTTATTGATTGTTACCTTTCTTCTGTTCTTACAAATCATTCTCTATATTCACTATAGAAAACTGAAGGGATGGGAAACTGGGTGGAGCATTTTAGAGCTATGAATTGTTCAGCCATGTAAAGTCAGAAAACCTACTGGGGGCTAGATGGGCTCGTGGCTTATTCTAGCAGGGGGTCTCCTGATATTCTCAAAAATGTGCTCCACAAGGCATGAGTGCATCGCCATGCTAAGCCAAAATATGTCATATGATTGATTTGCGTAATGGAAGCTCCATCTAGTGGGGGAGAGGGATTATAACTTAAAGATGGTCTATAGGATGAAGGGGGCAAAAGCTGGACCAAGGTGAGAATAGAATAGAGCTGGAAGCGACCTTGTCCAGCCCCCCACTCAAGCAGAAGAACCTATACCATCTCAGACAAGTGACTGTCTAGCCTCTTCTTAAAAATCTCCAGTGATGGAGCCCCCACGATTTCTGGAGGCAAGCTGTTCCACTGGTTAATTGTCCTCACTGTCAGGAAGTTTCTTCTTAATTCTAGGTTGCTTCTCTCTTTGTTCAATTTCCAACCATTGTTTCGTGTCCTACCCTCTGGTGCTTTGGAGAATAGTTTGACCCCTTCTTCTTTGTGGCAGCCCCTGAAGTACTGGAGTACTGCTATCATGTCTCCCCTATTTCTTCTTTTCTTTAGACTAGCCAGACCCAAGTCCTGCAGCCATTCTTCATATGTTTTGGAATGAATTGGAATGATATTGGTTTGTTGATGAGTGGAATTGATATGGATGTTGTAAATGTGTCCAGGACCAAAAAAAGTTCAAGTCCAAGAAAAAAAATCTACAAAAGGAGGTGATGAATGCTGTGAGAATGTTGAAAATGGTCAATCAGCTGGACAAACTAGATCTTTATTCTTAAAGGGTTATTGAGGAATGTATGAATTTAGGCAGCATTTCCCATTACATTTAGATTTAGAGAAACCATATGAATTCTGGAATGCTCTGCCTGACCTCAAAGGTTAATTGCTAAATACAATAGCAGCTATATAGGATGAAAATGAAAGATTTGGGGGAATAATGGATTAATTCAAGTATGTGTAATGCCTCTAGGTTGTTTAAGGTGCTTTTGAATGAAGGAATAAAAAAATCCATGTAGAGATTTAGTTCAGTAGATTTATAAATTGAAAGGGTGTGTATACTTTTGTATGAAAATGATGCCACATTGTTGGTTGAAAACTCAAGTGATACAAAGCAAATATTAAATATACTGTGTGAAGTAACAAGATATACAATGTGTAGAAGATCAATGTAGTTGCATTTGACAAGGGAAATGGAATTAACCATTGCATCAAATATAAATGATGAAAAACTAGAGCAGAAAGACAAATTTATTTACTAAGATGTGGGAATGGTGGTGAAATTTTAAAATGCAGAAATGCTGTTAGAAAGCTTGTAATGTCATCTGAAAGGAATTATTATTTATCCAAAGAAGCAAAACTGGATATCTATAAGAGTGTATTTCTGTTTACTTTATATGTGCAAATAAGAGTTGGATATATTGGGAGAAATATAAAATACAGTGGGAAAGAATTATTTATTGTAGAACAAGAAGAGTATGTGGATCAAGAATGAATGAGAACTGAATTAACATGATTATTATAAACTGAGCAATATGAAATATGTACTATCAAAGATTTGATCATTTGGTCAGATCTCCTATGGAATCAGTTTTCCAATAAATAAGATCAGCATCCTCCCTGTTACTGTTTAAAAATTAGTGAAAATTTGGTTATTTAAGGAAGCAATTAAGGGACTGATATGTGGAAGAGCTATGAAAGTTGGATGGCATACAAATTTACTGTAACAATTATTAAAATTCATTGCACAGTCAGCCAGATGTTCAGACTACATTTCGCATTTTTGTATACCATTGAATCCTTCCCAAGGATCTGGGATAGGCAGATGTGGATGTTTGACAGTGCAGGATGTAAGCAGTTCCAAGTAAAGCTGCCTTTTGTAACTGATGGAAGGTGAATTTATCAATGCCGATGGCGGTCAAGTGGTGCTCTAATTGTTTGGGATTGCACCCAAGGCATCTATTACTATTGGTATTACTTTTGCTTTCTTTTGTCACAGTCATTCAATTTCTATAGAAATTTGCAGGTCTTTATTATATACTAGTATATATAATTTATCATTAAATTATTATAATTTTATCATTATTATAATGTAATTTATTCTAATTATAATATACATTGTACAATATTATAACATTATTATTTTATTACTATTACATAATGATATTTTATTATTACACAACAATTAGTGGTATAATTAATTTACTGCTAGTATTATATATCTAGGATATATATTGGGATGCTGTTAATGTTGTTGTATTGCTTTTTAAATTAATATTACAATTTTAGTACAATTTTAGTACAATTTAGTACAATTTTAGTACAATAGTACAATTTTAATTTAAAAAGCAATAATTCTTAATTCTTAAAGGATTACAGGGTCATAAAAAGGATGCTTTTATTATATATATTCTATACTTTTATTACATGTTACATTTGTAACGATCTTAGATTCATTTTTTTAAAAGCCAAGGTAGTACAAAAAATTAGCAAGTACATAAACACATAGGGAAAATGAATGAAAATCAAACTGTAAATATATTTGGGAGTGCATAAAGAGATACTAGAACAGATTGATCAGATTGAAGGAAAATTAGTTGTCTGTGCAATAGAGCAAGGGGAGAAAAATGATGACAGATGTTCAATTGCATCACTGCAAATACTGCAACGTATGTAATTGGGAGCCATTGGGATACATGACACATGATATAATATGAGCTAATACTGTATTTAAATTATTGGTAAACCATTTACTATTTGTAAGTATAAAACTTTTCTTTCTTAGTTTGCATTTCTTTTTAAAAAATGTTTTCTTTAAGATTAAGATTAACATTAAGATTAAGATTGACTTGTTAATTGTGTGTGTATTAAATAGATAATTAAATAATGGTGACACATATACCACATTTTGTCATTATTAAGATTTGATGTGAATTTAGCTAAAGGGGAAGCCTCAAAGCATAATACTAATAGCAATAGCACTTAGACTTATATACCGCTTCATATTGCTTTCAGCCTTCTCTAAGCGGTTTACAAGTCAGCATATTGCCCCCAACAATTTGGGTCTTCATTTTACTAATCTTGGAAGGATGGAAGGCTGAGTCAACCTTGAGCTGGTGAGGATCAAACCCGTCAGTGGAATGCACAGTTAGCATGTAATACTGCGTTCTAACTATTGCACCACCATGGCTCCTGCTTGGATGGGGGTAAAAATAACATACAAAGTTTAAAGAACAAAACAGTGCATGAAATAGTGTATGGACATGTAGAAGCAAGGATGGTTGCTATAGAGAGGTATAGCAACTGGTGCATGCATAAACTATTCTTTAACTCTATTTTCTCATTTCTTAAAAGACTTATTTCACATCTTTAATTTCTTTGATTTACTATTTATTCTTTATTTTCACTTTTAGTTTGTTTTTAAAGACACTTGAAGAGTAAATACAGAAAAAGGAAATAGACCGAAAGGAAATATTAAGAATATAAAAAATGCATAAAAGAAATTCTTACACATTAGGCTGGACCAGAAATAATCATGGAGACTTTAGCATTTCCAGAACTAATATTACAATCAGACTGGAGATCAACAATAACAACTAAAATAATAATAAACAATAATTTATAGTTAATCTGATGCAATCTATAATTAACTGATTATTGGGTACTATTCCTTATTGCTTTTCTGTGCTATGCGTAGTGCGTAGTGCAGTGAGTACACATTGTCTAAAATGAGATTGTCTAATTACAGCAGAGAGTGTAGAAAGTAGTTGTTCTTCTATGTCTCCTTATTCATGTTCCTATGAAGCAACTATATCAATAATTATTTCATTATCACATATGTATACATATACACTTACATTTTTCCTAATTATGTATTTAATAGAAAAGACGGATGTGTTTGAGTCCTGAAACATATTAATTCAAAGAAATTACTGCAACATGCTGTAAGCAACTCTAGAATTTGTAGCTTGTCAAAAGCAGTTTGTTACATTTTGTGAATGCACTAGAATTTGAATTTTCATAGATAAAACTATTTCATAGATAAAAATATTGTTATTTTTCAGAGAAATAGAAAAAGAACATCATCATTCCGTTTATGAAGCCCATACTGAACCTCAGGTCTCTAACTACCTTAAAAAGATAACAAAGTTTTACAACTCTTGAAAATAGCCCTACATTTTCTCTGGCTATCCCAAAATATGTTTGTAAAAAAAAAGTTAGACCAAACAGAATTCCATCACAAAATTCCTCAGCTCTAACCTTTAAGGGTCAGAGAATGCAGCAGACAGTTTGTTGTCTTGAAGAGTGACGTCAGTTTGTTTCTACTCCAAACAAACATTCAGATGTTATCTATTGGTCTCTCAGGAGACCTCAACACTAAACCTCTGACATCAACAGTAGCATTTTCTGCACTACTTTCAATAAGGAATGATTTTAATAAGGAAGTTATCCTTCTCACTAATCATTTAGTAACAGTTCATTGAACAGATTCAGTAAGTAAGCAGAAGGCCTTCTCTGAATAACTGTGTGCAACGTTTCTTCATTCATTCAGTGAAAGAGCACTAAACATTTGTTCCTTGAAGACATAGTTAAAATAAATTTTATTTTAGAAGACATATTTTCCCCAGGACATTTAAAAAGTATTTTATCAATTATGCAAATATATTTACTATAGTCGAAGAATACGCTATTTCAGGAGTTCAAGTAAGAAAGACAGAGGGAGGGAAGGAGGAAGGGAGGGAGGGAGGGAGGGAGAGAGAGAGAGAGAGAGAGCGCTCTTGAAAGGGGATCATATAAACAGGAGTACTGAATTAGACCTAATCCTACAGTTCTCTCACATAACCCATTTTGGCTTCCTTATTTCAGACTTTACACTTGTGAAAAATAAGATACAAGACACTGAGTGGCACAACTGCTGTTTAGTAAAACTTCCTATTCTAATATTCTTCATTCAGTGAAAGAGACCGCATGATTTCTCTAGGTAGTTAGTTCTACTATCACACTGCTCTTATTATTAGGAAGCTTTTCCTAACATTCAGCTGGAATGTATCTTTCTGTAACAGAAATACAATATAATATAAATAATATAAAAGAATATAAGTCTGGGTTTTCTTCTACATGATATCCTTATAGAGTGCAATCATAACTTCTTATTTATCATCTTTAGTTAGAACTAAACGTATTAGTTGGAGTACCAAAATAGAAACCCAGGTTCTATTCTCTATTCTATTCTCCACCGCCATAAAGCTTAATTGTTGAATTTGAAGCAGTCACTCACTTTAACACAAAATCTCCATAAATTTTTTGGACAGGATATGAAGATACGTTTTGCAGTGTTTTCAAATGTAAGCACTAATCAAATTTAAAAAATACAAAAAAACTATATAGTACAATATTGTAATGCTAAGCACTATTGGGTAGAATATTATTGCTTGTTTAAACTAACTCCCATGAACTCTATATTTACAGTGAACTTCAAGGAATTGAGAAGCAAATAGGAAATAAAACTTCAAAGTAGATTAAGAGTAAGGGATTAATATTCACATTGGACATAGTTATTCGTATAGGTCCTTTCTTTGTTACAGTCTATGGCAATATCTCAGAACCTGATATGAATAATTATGTAGATTCAGACTGAGCAAACATGATTTATTATCAGTTGCACACTAACATACTAATTTGTCAGAGGGCAGAGCCATAATGGCAACTGGTGAGCAATTCTGAGTTTAAACTCCTATATCCTTTTTATCTTTCACTTTTTACTGCTTTTATATAATCACAACCCTGTGATCATATCTCAGGGTTGTTTTTTTTTTTTACTAATTAATAATATTACCAACTCTTACCTTGTCATATTTTTTCCACTGATTTATATGTGAATGTATGAACTATATATTATTTTTGGCTCATGAAATCCTGAAGGAAAATGTTTCAGCAATTTGATAAAAGGGGAAAAAGTGTTTTTGGAAATGGTGTTGAGAGAAAGTGCAAAAATTAGTGAAATTAGAGATTTGAGTTAGGGTCTTAAGTTAAAAATTGAAAAAAAAACCTAACATCATTATCCTGCTGTGTTTCCTTTGAAGGCTGTCTATGTTCCCATGGGATTCATCAGGAATTGAAGCACAGTTGTATGTGTTTTATGCCTGCTCTGGACAAATTGGGTAAGTCTTCTTTCAAAGTTTAAAAGCAACAGATCCCTCCTCAAATTTGTCACTAAGTTTAAGTTTATATGTAAGTTCCTCAAATAGGCACTTTGTCCTTTTCATTATTTTGGGAGACAAATCGTCCTCCAAATATGGGAAAGATTTTTAATCCAGCATAAAACAGAATAATTTAAAATGGTCACATACAATGGCAAACAATCATATCTCACAACAGAGATAGACATTATTGTTATCATGAGAAATCAAACTGGGTAGAAAGACATTTTGATAAAGCTTATGTATAAATTGTGTATCAAACAAATTATGAGTGTGGATGACAAAATTCAGCAAATAATAAGGCTCCAACCAACCTGTCATGTTATGACAGTGTCTTGCTGGTGGGAGTATAGGATTGCAACATGCACAAATGAGCACCTTGAAATGAGTTTCAATGGAAAAGTAATATTATACATTTATACAATGATGATGACAACAAATGCTATGTGTTCAAAATATTCAACATACATGATTATTTAAAGTATTGAGCTTGAGTTTTCTTGCTGTCTTATGACTTTTGTAAGGCAGGCCTCAATAATGACCATGACTTAGATTATTATTTGCTTCACTTGCATGCTGTAAAATATAAATGAAGCTTTGTAGCCTGCATAATGCCTTTATGGCAAAGAAAGATATAATCTTAGCCACTATACAGGTAGTCCTTGACTTACTACCACAACTGAGCCCAACATTTCTGTTGCTAAGTGAAACATTTGTTAAGTGGATTTTGCCCCATTTTATGACTTTTCTTGCCACAGTTGTTAAGTGAATCACTGCAGTTGTTAAGTTAGTAACACGGTTATTAGGTGAATCTGACTTTGCTTGTCAGAAGGTTGCAGAAGCTGATCACATGACCCCAAGGCACTGTAATCATCATAAATATGAGTCAATTGCCAAGCATCTGAATTTTGATCACATGGCCATGGAGATGCTGCAACGGTCGTAAGTGTGAAAAATGGTCATGTCACTTTTTTTAGGCCTTTTGTAACTTTGAACAGTCACTAAATGAACTGTTGTAAGTTGAGGACTACCTGTATTATCACAGCACTCATTCCTGTGGCTTTTCCATAGTAAGATAAAAACAGCCTCTTTGGGCCAGACATAGAACTGTTCATTAAAATTTTTTAGCTAGCACAGAATTACTTTGCAGCTGTAAAAATGTCACAGTTCATTTTATCTACACTATATACATTGCGAAGCAAAGGTACATAAAACACTGCCTGAAGTACTAGCACATTTGATCCATCTGCATATTTCAAATTGCGTTCACTAAATTCACTAAGGCATTATGAAATGCATCCTCTTGAGTGCTATATCTTTTTTGCTGTTGACTAGATAACAGAGTTGACTCAGAAAGGTCAGTCACTGGGGCAATCATTATGGCCAAAGTGAGATTAATATCAGAAATGCACAGCAGTTCGTCTAAGCAGCACTGTGTGTTCCTGCTATTCAAAGATATATACAAGGATCATTACCTGCTGTTAGAAGCAGCATTACAGTATGAAAGGATCTAGAAAGAACTGTTCACAATAGTGTTCAATGACTAGCTCAGCTATTAATATTACCTTGGTGCGATATCAAAGATTGAATACTGTGCCAGCATTTTAAAAATTATAAGGACATATGCAGATGGAATTTCAAGAAGAGTGATTTTAAGGCATAGCTATTACATCACTTTATCAAGCTTTTCACAGCCAAGGTGGTATGGTGTATCATATACTATGTGTATATGCATTCATGTAGTATTTGAAGCCCTGGTGGCACAGTGGTTAGAATTCAGTACTGCAGGCAAATTCTGCCCACAGCCTGGAGTTCAATCCTGATGGGGCGCAAGGTTGACTCAGCCTTACATCCTTCTGAGGTCAGGCATTTAACAAAGTTAAAGTTAACAGGAATACAAACTTTTTTTTAACAATGTGGGGCAGATAATCATTATTTTTATTTTGTTTATTTATTCAGTTGACTTGCAAAGAGTATAGCTGCAATAAATGGGATATTATAAGATCTTTTCATATATAATTTGCACCTACATAGTCAAATATGTCAATAGAAAGTCAGGAAGGTTGAGCAACTCTGCTCATGACTTGATGAAGAACATGTATATCCTGCATGGATATCTGCAAAGAAGGAAACTTAATACACTTGGTTTATTTGCAGATATTTACACAAAGCATGTTCAGATAAATAGATATAATACTCAAACAGAACTATAGAAGGACAGACATTGCAGTAGAAATTTTTACTGGGAAATACTTTGTCTCCACTATAACCGATACCTAAACCTGCTTATCGATTTAATGAAAGTACTTTTTGCTTGAAACATAAACATCTTATTTTTTAATTTTAATTATTTAAATGTAAATATTTAATTAAATATTTAATTATTTATTTTGCATTTTAGAGGGAGGTGTTTTAAGCTTTCTGTGCTGTTGAAATATGATCAAGGCCTCTCTGTGTATTCTTTTCACAAGACATCACTCCACTGTTCTATCTGCTCATAACAAAAATCAAGAATCACTCTCTGAAAAATATGAATTCATATTTTTTCACTGTCTTTTCACTATGAAAAAAATAATTGCAAGAGCTTCATACTTTAGAATGTATCTATTTATATTTCATTTATTTTTACTTTTATTCCATCTCCATGTGCAGTTCTGGACTGCCACCATACAAGTAGGATGTTGATGAGCATGAAAATGTAGACAAGAGCAATGAATATGCTTGCAGGCTAAATGTTATGAAGAAAGATTGATGGCCTGAACAAGAGAAGGCTAAAGAGACATATAATAGCAGACCTAAAATAAGTGACTTAAATGGACTCCAGAAGATGGTAGAGGACAGGAAGGCCTGGAGGAACGTTGTCCATGGGGTCGCGATGGGTCGGACACGACTTCGCAACTAACAACAACAACAAAATAGGTGAAATACTGTCAGGGAATGATATAGATTCGTTTTCCATAGCTCCTAACTGTAGTTCAAAAAATGATGCAAGCTTTACAGAGGGACAATTGATCTCTAAGGATCAATTTACTGACCATGAATGCTATCAAGCAGTGGAACAGCCTGCTTTCTGGAACCATATATGCTTTTTACTGGAATGATATGAAATTTCTTCTGAGCAGCAGGCTAAACTTGAAGACCTTCAAAGCTCTTTCCAATCCAACTGTCAGGCCCAAGAAATCAGGAGCCAAGGCTGTACAAGTTTGTTCCATTCTAGCTCTCTATAAGAATCTGAACTACTAACAATCAAGACAAATTGGTGGTAGGTAAGAGTCAATCGAATTCAAGGATGACTGGACTTAGAACAAGGTACTGAATTATCATGGTGGCCATACTTGCAAATTCAAACAAGATATGAAAAAGATGCTAAAACAACTGGATTTTATAAAGAACAGACAGAATTTGACCAGATACAGCTAAAAACAGATGAAAAATTGATTAAGAAACTCTATAAATATTTGTTAAACTTAAAGATGGAAGAGGAACAAGTAAAAGGAACAATGATAACATGGGCAAAGAACTTTGGATATAATATAGAATTAGAAAACTGGGAAAGATTATGGGAAAGAAATGCTAAATTAACGAAAGCGGTGGCTTACAAAGAAAACTTATACAAAAAGTTTTACAGATGACATCTAACACCGGTGAGATTAGCGAAGATGTTCAAAAATACATCAAATAAGTGTTGGAAATGTAAACAAAAACCAAGTACTTATTATCATATCTGGTGGACATGCCCTAAAGCTAAAAGATTTTGGTCAAAAATACACATATGGTTGGAAAAAATGACTAAAAAACATATAGATTTCAAGTCAGAACTGTTTCTGTTAGGCATAATAGGAGGAAACTACGAGAAAGATTGTATATATTTAATTTTACATGTATTGACTGCAGCAAGAATTGTATTTGCCCAATACTGGAAAAATGAAAACTTACCAACGGAAGAAGAACTAATTAAGAAAATTTTAGATTGTGCACAAATGGACAGATTGACATTGAAGATAAAAGAGAAAGAAAACTCAGTGTACTTTAAAACATGGGACAATTTTTACCAATGGCTAGAAAAGCGAGTTAGAGAGAAAGGAACATGATATGTACTATGTAACATTGAATATATACTAGTAAGAAGAAGACTATTGAGTGATTAACTAACATATTGACTATGATAATATAGAAATTAACTCTTACTTATTGCTTTTAAATACATGAACCCAGAAAATATGCTGTTTGCTAAATATTAAGAATGTTATTTTTTTTAAAAAACCCAACCCTAATCCTAACCCTAACCAGAAAACATGAGGTACAAGATGAGAAAAAAGCGTTGACTTCAGACTCTTTTTAGCACAGTACAAGATAATAACATTACAGCCTCAACTTTTTACTTTTACACATTAGTATATAACTAGCCATTTCTATAACAACAAATCTATCTAATCGGCAAAACCAAAGTCAAAGTTTCATTTGTTTCATCACAAGTACAAAATCCAGAAGTGATATCTAAATAAAAAAAACATAATTAAATATATTCTTCTCTTTGAATAAAACAATCAATTTAACCATTTCTGCTTTATCTTCCTTGCTGTGGAAATAATATGTATTTCTATTTGCACTTACCAATTTTTATAAACTATCACTATTTATATTAACAAAATTCACTGTATTCTTTCAGATTCTTTAACCTTAAAGGGAAAAAATACTTTTTTTAATCCATTTTAAAACACTAAACTTTTCTTTAAAAACATTTCTAAAATCAAAACTTTGTAATACATCTTTTTTTAAACTTCCTCTTAACATGCATAAAGTTCACTATTAAATTTAGATCACTCCCTCCAAGTTACCCTCATAGAATAATTTTTTCTTCTTGTATACATCCTTTTTAAAACTCTAAACTTTTCTTTAAATTAACATATCTTTTTCTTTAATTTTCTCTTAACACAGATACTCTCAAATACACTTTCAATATTATTTTACAAACTTTAGGAATTACTTAAGCATTATATATAAAGGAAAAATACATTTTCAAACTTTAGATTAAGACTTTCTTTCAATTACAAATATGAAACCGATAAAAATCCATCCTAATTCCAATTGACTTATTAAGTTTAAGTCATTCCTTCCAATTTGTCTTCAATGGAATAAAGTCTTTGTCTTCTCTGGAATGCTTGTCAAGTAGTTATAAGCTTCTCTTTTTCTCAAGGATTTCTCAACCTTGCTAATGTCCAGGAAAAAGCCCCAAACTTGTCTTTTTAAAAGTTGCAGATTTTCTTGAAGCTTTTCTTTCAATTGTGTTGGGATGTTTATATTGAAACCATCATAATAAGAATTGGTGTCAGGTTTATATTCCAAAATTGCAATGGACTCCTCTACATGAAATTGCCTCAGTAGTTTGGTAACTTTCTATACATATTTACATCTCTGAAGTAGTTTGAGAATTTTTTTAAAATATTCTTGGAGCATAGCTGATCTACAAATTGATAGGTTTTATTTTTAAAAAATTCAAAAACATCTCTAATAATTTGCTCCTCCATCTTAGTCAAAGAGTAGCTTTTTTGTAAATCACTTAAGAATTGCTGGCCAATCAGGAATCATAAAAATCAAAGAGTTTTAGCCACCCACAACAAAGCAGACCAAGCTACAAATGACTAAAAATAATAAACTAAAACCACAACTTTCTGCCCTTATATTTCTCCATCAACCTTTTTTTTTTTAAAAGATACTCCACACTTCCTTATTTTGGCTTGCCTTAGCAGTTTTCTTCCTTGTTGTTTAACACTGAAGAAATCTTCAAAATGACGCAGATCTTTAAAAAGGAATAACAGGCTGTGGCTAAAGAGAGCCTCTCTTAGCTTAATAAAGATTAATAGTCCTTAAAAATGATTAAAAAATGAAAGACACAACATACTGCCCATTTGAAAAATAAATTCCAGAATGACTGCTTCTTCAACAAGGAACTGATTGCAGTCCCCCCTGCCCCCCCCAGCATTCGGCACACAGGCTGCTTCGAAGCACAGCCCCTGAAGCTACTTGCAGATCTTTGCTGTATTGGAAGATCTTGTGGGATGACTCTAGGACTTTCCCTAACCCAGGAGAGTCATATAAACTAAAGGAATGCTGGTTCTTTCTTTTGTTAGTTGAAAAAGCTACAGCCTAGGAAAAAACCCTTGAGGGATCCCTTCCTGGGCGTTTAGTCAGTTGGCCATCTTTTTATCCAAAGTCTTAGTGTCGATAATTCTAATCAATATGCTATGTGGTATAATTTTAACTGAATTAAGATTCCTTCTAGTTTCTGTCATAATTAGAATATGTAGCAATAACATTCATTTCATATTGGAGAAAGTCATATTATGTCATTATTTATATCAACAGTTTTATGCAATAGATTCTCATGATTCCATAAAGCAGTAATAATAGTTATAAATGTACTATTTTAAGAAAAAATATAAGACTTCAATATGATCTTTTCAAGGTCTGGAAAAATACATCTCTAAGGAAAGGATAATTTTAATGGAACACATTCAAATTACATGCAGCAAATTGATAGCCAGTGAATCATTACCTGGAAAAGCAATGTAGAAAAATCTGTATTTAACTATGGTTCACATTCTATGGATATGTTATTCATCACTGTTTGGAAACAACTAATACATAGAGATATTCAGTAAATACAGTACTAAATCTTAGATAATCTACTGTCTAACTATCTAGTCCCAGCCGCAATTTCAGAATCTTATGAAAAATTTGAAAAATGTCAAAATTGCCAAATATCACTTTGTGTATTTTATGTTAATTAATAAATAAGAAAATAAGACAATGTATTCATACAAAATAAAAGTATTAAAATATAAAAATACTTAAATGAATTAATATCTATGTACTAATTTAAAAAAATATTGTACAATCGTTTTTTACTGACCTGGGTAGCTTAAACAGTGGATTAAAACATCAAGTAACAATGACAACTAAAATAACAAAACAAAATCAGCATAAGGAAGAAGATGACTAACACAAGCATATTTCCAACCAAGAACTATCTGAGATGTAATCACACAATCCTATGTCAGGGCTTGATAAAAAAAAAGGCTGGTTTTTATAATTCTATAAAAGACCAACATAGTAGTGGCCATATGAAACTAAGCATCCACAGCAGGTGTCCCTAACCCCCGGTCCATGGACCAGTACCCGGCTGTAGCATGCCAGCAACTAGGCTGCACAAACAAGCAAAGCCCCATCTGCAGGATGCAGGCAGCACACAAAACCACGCCCCCTCCGGTCCGCGGAAAAACCTCTCCACGTAATTGGTCCCTGGTGCCTAAAAGGTTGGGGACCTCTGATCCATAGGATAGGCACAGCTACTAAGTAGATTCATTGCTAAGGTCCCACAAGATAACTGGTATTTACACCTGGGATTTGAAACATGCCATCTTATTGGCATCATATTACTCAAGCAGAAGCATTAAAAACAAAGCTCTTGAGGTATAGATGTTCTCACATTTGGTGGCATTCTATAAGCAGTCCAAAGTATTCCTATTCCACTTTCATTCATCCTTTAATTCAGTTTGCCTTTATATTTATATTTATTCATTGCCTTGTGTATGTATGAACAGAGTTATGCGTAAACTGTGTGCCCACAATGCTTATTGTTGATGCTTTTTTAAAATTATTATTACTTTAATTTTGTGTATTAGTTTTTTAATTTTGTTTGCTTTGATCTTTAGTATTCTCTCAAAGTCTGCTAGAAATTGGAAAAGCTAAAAATATTTTAAGATAAATAAATATTCAGAAAGGGGTATTCTTTCAGAGTAAGTGATATTTGCTGCTTCTCCGTTACTGCAGAACATCACCCTGGGATACCATTAGAAATGGCTATCTGTCAAAATAGTAGT
Source organism: Azemiops feae (assembly GCA_023970755.1). Classification (NCBI taxonomy): domain Eukaryota; kingdom Metazoa; phylum Chordata; class Lepidosauria; order Squamata; family Viperidae; genus Azemiops; species Azemiops feae. The sequence continues at coordinate 1,158,261 of JALGBA010004098.1, read as the reverse complement.
TAGTTCCTTGTGAGTTAGCAAGAGATTCTAGCTTACATAGGATTATGAGCTATGTTTATCCTTATAGCATACTGAACAAAACGTACCAAAATAATGTTACCATTAGAGAGAAATATTGCATGTGGCACAGGTTACAGCTAAGGTTGGTAACCTAGTCTACTTTTTTTCTACCTTACTACAAAGTACTATGTGAAAGCCCTGATTGATTAAAATTATAATGGGTGTCAGAAGTCTCAGAAGTTAATATGATAACTTCCATATAATGCAAGTCCATATGAAGATCATGACATATAAACATTAAAACTTGACTGTTAGAAGTGTAAATGGTAAATAGTATGAATCAAGGAACAAAATGAACAAAATGAAAATAAGTAAATTGTATATCTGTAAAATTAAGAGGAAGGAAAAGGATACAATAGGATTAAATAATGGTAGCTCTGATTTCCATGGACCTCATGGATGAATGCCGAAGAATGAAGTCATTTAATTATGAATAATAAAGTAAAAAGTATTCCAGAAAATAGCAAATGTTGATTGTTGTACATGAAAACAGAAATAATTTGGAAATAATTGTATGTTGCACTCAGGTGAAAGGTGGTGGTAATAAAAAAAAAAACTACTTATCAGGTTTGGGGGGAAATTGTGCAACATTCTGAATTAATACAATCCAGAGGGAAAAGCTTCTGTTCGGTGGTATGATTGAATGAATGGTCACAAGACGAGAAAGTACACTATTGGTGACTGGACAACCATCAATAATTATGAATAGTTTGCGGTTCTGCAGCACAAGGTTTAGGTGTATGGCCATTCTTAAGTACACAAGACAAATGAATGAATATAAATCTAAAAGCACATGAAATGATTCGCTATTATGAAAGTGTCAGAACCCATTTATATTTCATTTCTATCTATCTCCTCTGATCTAAAACAAATCTCACCTTTCCCTGGGTTCTGCCATACTCCCAAGGGGGAGGGGGAATATGCCTGCGGGGTTATTGATTTTGCTTCCTCTATTCGCTACAATGTAACCTTTTGCTTTGTTTATTGCCTCTGTGTCTGCTACCTGCTACAATGTAACAAATTGCTCCCTGCACTGTATCTCTCTCTGAACCTTCTCTCCCTAACCTGTCAGCTAGGAAAAGGAGGGGAGAAAGAAATATGATCTCCGGAGCCTGGCTTATTTCTCTGGTCTCAAAAGGAGGTGCAAAGAGCTGTTTGAACATCGTGCTATGACCGGAGCCAGACCGATGTTATCTTCTCTTTCCCATGATGGACTTAACACCTGGAAATTGAACGGTCTGAACCGTCTGGATGAACTGTGGGGTGGGGCTTGCTTGGGGACACTTTAAAGTATCGATCTGTAAAGGAATCCCTCAGATCCTGTCTATTATGCCTGCTATCAACTATTCTTAATAAAAGTTCCTATTGGAGGAGACCGTCTCCAAGAGTTCTACTTTCTTAAGATGTGGGATTGAAGTGGGTCCTTACAGAAAGACTCACAGATTTGATAAAGTGATGAGGTTCTGAATGTGAGACCATTGTTGTTGTTGTTTTGTCTTTTGAATGGAAAGAGTGGTAAAAGGCCATGGGGAAAACATGAAAGAAAAAAATTAATCACCTTGTTCATAAAGGAAAGGACCAGAGTGCAGTTAATTAAAATCTATATGAAAATCCTATGTACCAGCCATACAAGATTCATATAATAGTTCAATGAACTACAAATAGAAATTATCCAAAGGTTATATTAAGCTATTATTTTGTTTTTAAATTACAGTTCACATTACCAAACTAGATGAAAATATGCTGTAATGTATTTGTTGGGAGAAAATGTTTGGTAAATTGTAACAACACTTTGGAAAAAATGAGGACTCTACTTACTACTAAGTTATTAGTTGCCAGAACTGGAAAATTAATTGCCACAGGTTTGCTTATATCAGTGAAAGTTTGTAACTTGAAACTAGACTTACAAACTTTCAAATATGTTTTTATATCCTTGAACTATGATATAAAACCAAACTTGAAATACAGACAGTCCTCTACTTACAATTTTCAAGTTCAAGCTTTCATTGAAGCAAACAAACCTATCTGCAGTTCTGACCTAGAAGATCCTGGAAGTCATGAAAGGGTTACTTTTCAGTGTGCTGCATACATATGCTTGGCAGCATTGTCACACATTGGAAAGCTGAGTGTACACAGTGGTGGGATTCAACTGGTTTGCACCACTTCGGCAGAACCAGTAGCTAATTTTTTGTTGCCCAGGCCCAGAATGGACTTCTGGAAGTGACATCCACACAGAGAACCGGTTGTTCACATATTTGAATCCCACCACTGAGTGTTCACCATGTAGGATGCATTGCTGCTATTCACTGATCCCTTAGTTATAGTTTGCAGTATTCTTCCTTTGTATATTGACTCTGAACTACAGTATGTTTGGAATAAAGCATAAGCACCACTTGTGTAAGGTAAGAACTGTACTGTGCATGTTTTTATACTTGGTTGGACTTACAAACAAAATCATCTTATGTTACATTCATCGTGGAATGTAACCTGTTCATAAGTAAAGGACTATCTGTAATGCAAAGCACATATTTTCTCTTTCAGAAAATTCTGAAACCACATTCACAAATGTGGCAATATTAATCTTCTAGTTCTGGCAACTAGTAACTTAGTAGTAAGTGGAATCATCATTTTTTCCAAAGTGTTGTTATAATTTACCAAACCTTTCCTCCCAACAAATAAATCTAAATGAAATGTCTGCATACATTACTGCATATTTTCATCTAGTATGGTAATGTGAACTGTAATTTAAAAACATAAGATAATAGTAGCATAATATAGCTTTGAATAATTTCTATATGCAGTCTTGGCAGTACCACAGTCTCCTGTCCTTGCTTCAGCAACACATTGACTTGGAAAGAGACTTCATACCACATTTTTTTAATTTTGATTGTGTTAGTACCTGAGTGTACTATAGTATGAAGTAGTTTTTGGAATCTATCTTAGCTGGAAAAGTAGATACCAGGCCTTCCCCTAGACATCACAGGAAGGATGGGGTGATTATATGTGTGTGTGTGTTTGTATTACAACCACATCCACACCCCCACACCCCACACTGATACACAAATTGCTGGAAGTGAGTAGAAAAAAGCAACAAAAGATCCAGTTACTTTTCAGAGACTTAAAATATTTATTACAATAATTAATTGCAATCCGTGGGCCAACATCTATTGCAGTAGAGACATGAAGCATTATCCCTAATTGACATTCACTCTATTTTTCCAACAGAAGCCCATTCCTGCTTTCTTTTGAGAAGCAGATAAAATTATATTTGAATTAAGTTGCTGCTAATAATAAATTCAAGTGACTATGAAGCACATAAAGTACACTCTGTCACAGTTCATTGCATAAATTAAAATAAAAACAATAAGTTGATGGCCAAAATAACTGATAGTACTCTTATCCAAGCTTTTCTATCCCAATGAATACCTAAGAAGTTGAAAACATGTCAGAAGAATGGAACGCCAAACCATGCTTATTAAATAACCAGGAATCAAACTTGTAATTCACATTTTTTTATGAGACGGTGAACAATTTGTATTTTTCCCACTTTCTTTGGGTCACATTTCTTTTCTGAAATGTGGCTTCTGCTTCAAATTCATCTAGTAAAATGAAGCTTCTCTGTTTGGAATTTCAGTCATTGATGAAATGACTTGAATAAAGAATTGTTAAAGAAATGACCCCATAGAATTAGAATAAATATAGAATATTTCTCTAACCCCTTTGATTTTTTTTATTTTAACTTGTAGAGAAAAGTACCTCTACAAAGCAAATAGTATACCTGTATAAAAATAGTTAAATTCAATATGAAAAAGGATAATTATAATTCTATTTGCAATGGAATAATTTGTGAAGTTAATTAATATTTTCTTTTTTCCAACATCTTTTATTTATTTATTATGTTTACCAGAGCTACAGAAAAAAAGGCAGAAAGAAAGAAAGGTGCATATTACAGGCCACCCAACCAATCAGAAGAAATAGACGAACTCTTTGCCAACCAGTTAACAAATGCATGCAGGAAGCATACCACAGTAATAATGGGAGACTTTAACTATCCAGATATCAACTGGGAGACAAACTCTGCAGTGAGCGGGAGATCAAACAGATTCCAAACCAACCTAGCTGACAACTTTGTCACCCAAAAGGTGGAGGAGGGAACTAGATGCAAAACTATACTGGACTTAATCCTTACAAATAGAGAAGAACTGATAGAGGGAATCGAAATTGCTGGAACCATGGGCGAAAGTGACCATGTCATACTGGAATTTAATATAATGCAAACACTAGCAATAGAAAACAATCCAACCAAAGTCCTAAACTTCAAAAGAGCCGACTTTAACAAACTCAGAGAGAACCTAGGAAAAATCCCATGGATGGAAATCCTAAAGGGGAAAACAACCCAGGAAGTGTGGGAAACCCTGAAAAATGTGATCACAAGAGCCCATACCAGCACAATACCACTGAGAAAGAAAAATAAGAAATCCAAGAAGAAACCAGCATGGCTGCACAAAGGTCTCTCTAAAAAAATAAAAGACAAAAAGGACAAATACAAAAAATGGAAAGAGGGACACATAACTAAAGCCGATTAGCAGACAGCTAGGACATGCAAAGTCAGGAAAGCAAAGGCTCAGAACGAACAAAGACTTGCAACAGAAATCAAGGACAATAAAAAAAGTTTCTTCCAACCCATTAACAACAAGAAAAAAATCAAGGAAACTGTAGGCCTACTAAAGAGACAAGATGGCAAGGAGATTACAGACAACAGGGAGAAAGCAGAGCTGCTTAACTCATACTTTGTGTCAGTCTTCACACAAAAAGAAACTATAGCCCAACACACCAAAAAAACCACTGCAAAAAACATACCAGAAAAAAAAATTAAAATAAGCAAGAAAATGGAAAGAGAACACCTATCCAACCTTGACGAATACAAATCACTGGAACCCGACAGACTACATTCCAGAGTTCTGAAGGAGCTGGCAGATGTTATCTCAGAACTGCTGTACTACATCTTTCATAAATCCTGGAGCACCAGGGAAATACCTGAGGATTGGAAAAGAGCTGATGTAGTCCCCATCTTCAAGAAAGGGGAAAAAAACGGACCCAGGAAACTACAGAACAATCAGTTTAACATCAATACCTGGGAAGATCCTAGAAAAGATAATCAAAAAACAGATCTGCGAACAACTAGAAACAAACAAAGTTATAACTAGTAGCCAACACGGGTTTGTTAAAAACAGATCATGCCAAACCAGTCTCATTTCATTCTTCGATAAAGTGACTAAATTAGTAGATCAGTGAAATGCAGTGGACATAGTATACTTAGATTTCAGTAAGGCATTTTGTCAAGGTAGACCACAACCTACTCCTTTTCCTAAGCTAGAAAAAAATGGAATAGACAACATCACCACCAGATGGATCTGTAGCTGGCTAACAAACCGTACTCAACGAGTAGTCCTTGATGGCACTACATCGATATGGAGAGAAGTAAGCAGTGGGGTACCACAAGGTTCCGTTTTAGGCCCAGTACTCTTCAATATCGTCATAAATGACTTAGATGAGGGAATTGAAGGGGAACTCATCAAATTTGCAAATGACACCAAACTGACAGGAGTAGCCAATGCCCCAGAAGACAAACTCAGGATCCAAAAAGATCTTGACAAACTTGAACAATGGGCCCTATCTAACAAAATGAGTTTCAATGTGGAGAAAAGCAAAGTCTTACATTTAGGCAGGAAAAACCAAAGGTACAAGTACAGATTGGGCAAGACCTGGCTTAAAAACAGTAACTGTGAGAGGGACCTTGGAGTCCTAATGGACGATCACTTGACTATAAGCCAGCAGTGTACAGCAGCAACCAAAAAAGCTAATACAATCCTGGGTTGTATAAACAGAGGCATAGAATCAAGATCACACGAAGTATTATTACCGCTTTATAAAACCTTAGTAAGACCACATCTGGAATACTGCAGCCAATTTTGGTCACCATATCACAAAAAAGATGTTGAGAGTTTGAAAAAAATTCAGAGAAGAGCAACTAAGATGATCAAAGGCCTAGAGACTAAAACATACGAAGAACGGCTACGGGACTTGGGTTTGGCTAGTCTAAAGAAAAGAAGAAATAGGGGAGACATGATAGCAGTGTTCCAGTATCTGAGGGGCTGCCACAGGGCAGAGGGGGCCAGGTTGTTCACCAAAGCACCAGAGGGAAGGACTGTTGTGATTCCTCGCCAGCCAGTGCACCCAGCAGCTGAGTCTGAGGAATCAGAGGAGGAGGAGGGGCCTGGAGTGACATCAGAGTCAGAGGAAGGCTCTGAGGAGCTCCAAGACTTACAGTCTGACGAGGAGCCTGGCCCCTCTACTCGCGCTCAGGCTGAGACACAGCTATGCTGGGAGTTTGAGTTGGACAGTGATGAATTACAGCTGGGAGATATCCAGTATGCACAAAAACGCCGGCAAGAAAGAGTAGGACAGAGGAATGCAATGGGGCGGCTCCAAAGGCAAAGGAGAAGGCATTAGGAATAATAAAAGGCAAGGTGTGGGAGGTACTGGTTGCCAAAGGCAACTGCTCGTGTTGAGGGTCGAGTTTCTGTGAACTGTGTTTGTTTGCCTTGGACATTGACTCAGGTCTGTGAATAATAAAAGGGGATTGGTTTTTTTCCTGCTGTTCCAGCCTGCTTGTTTGGAAGAAGGGTTTCTCCTTGTGAGCTTAACAAGGACTCACATAGGCTGGGACAGAACAAGGACGAGAAACAATGGTTGGAAACTGATCAAAGAGAGAAGCAACCTGGAACTAAGGAGAAACTTCCTGACAGTGAGGACAATCAACGAGTGGAACAGTTTACCCCCAGTTTACCCCTGCATCTTTAGCCTCCAGGCTGAACGATCAGAGGTCAAGGATTCCCAGCTGTTAATGTCCATTCCCAAGGCCTTCAGATCCCTCTTACAGATATCCTTATATCGCAGCTCAGGTCTCCCTCTGGGGCGCTTTCCCTGCACTAGTTCTCCATACAGGAGATCTTTCGGAATCCGACCATCAGCCATTCTCACGACATGCCCAAGCCAGCGTAGACGTCGCTGTTTCAATAGTGTATACATGCTAGAGATTCCAGCACATTCCAGGACTGCGCTATTTGGGACTTTGTCATGCCAGGTGATGCCGAGAATACGTCGGAGTTAGCGCATATGAAAGGTGTTCAGCTTTCTCTCCTGCCGTACATAAAGGGTCCAACACTCACTGCAATACAAGAGGGTGCTCAAGACGCAGGCTCTATATGTTCTGTCAACCTCTTATTAAGCCATACTCTCTTTGTAAGTCTGGAAAATGTGGTGGCCGCTTTACCAATACGACTATTCAGCTCAGTATCTAAAGAGAGAATGTCGGAGATAGTTGAGCCGAGGTACACAAAGTCATAGACAACCTCCAGTTCTTGTGCAGAGATTGTAATACAGGGAGGTGAATCCACATCCTGACCCATGACTTGTGTTTTTTTCAGGCTGATTGTTAGACCAAAGTCTTGGCAGGCCTTGCTAAAACAGTCCATAAGTTGTTGAAGATCTTCGACAGAGTGAGCAGTAACGGCAGCATCGTCAGCGAAGAGGAAATCCCGTAGGCATTTCAGCTGGACTTTAGACTTTGCTCTCAATCTAGAGAGATAAAGAGTTTTCCATCTGATCTGGTCCGGAGATAGATACCCTCTGTTGCAGTTCCAAAAGCGTGTTTCAGCATGACAGCAACAAAGATCCCGAATAAAGTTGGCGCGAGGACGCAGCCCTGCTTCACTCCACTTCGCATGTCAAAGGAATCTGTTGTTAAGCCATCAAAAACAACAGTGCCCTTCGGACTTCCGGTGGCGAAGTCAAGGCGGTGCAGAGGAAAGAGGACAGGCTCCGTCCTCCAACACTGATTTCTCTAAGTTTGGAGTCCTTTGGAGACGCAGAGAGTCTGGAGGACTATCTGCGATAAAAGGGGAAGCCCGAGGAATAGCGAGGTGAAAGGCAATCACCCGCTACAACGAAGGGAAACCCCCTAAATCCAACGGAGAAACATCTGCCAACTGTTGATGGCGGATCTGAAGCCTTGACGAGTCACAGAAAATGCGGAAGCAAGAATATAATTAATGGACTGTGTCAGTGAGTGAGTTGGAAAATACCCTAAAATATTCTTAAGACAATAGTAGAAGTATAAAAAGTATACCTGTCAAATAGTTGGTACAGGAAGAGAGCTCAGTTTATGAGGGGAACCTCAGGACAAGCGGCGACTCGGCGGGGTGAGCTGTGAGTCAGTAAATTACTTTAACCAAAAGACTAACAAGAGAGACAGAAAGAAAAGGAAACATTGTAGTGTCCCAGCACAGGACGAAAGAGACGGGTGGTGATTGAAGGAGAGGAAGTGGAAAGAGGGAGGCGGCTCAGCTGATGTGAGAATCGCAAGGAAAAGATTTGCAGAAAGACAGCCAGATCGGAGGAAAATGGCGATTTAAGTAGGGAGGAGAAAGGAGCGATTCGGAGCAATACGCAGGAGAGTATTGGAAACGAGAGGCTAGAAGAGAAAGGAGGAGATAAGCTTGTAAGCGGAGAGGACATGAGACGAAGAGACAGAGATAGCGGAGGCGGTGGATTCAGTAGGATAAGAAGATTGTATTGAGTGAGTGGAGAAGAGACGGAAAGTGAAGGTGATGACGAGCGGATGCGAGACGGAGACAAAGGAGAGGAATGGATAGACTTTGATTGAGCCTAGAGCGGAGAAGGAAATGAACGCTGAAGAAGGACTGTGTGTTACGTAAGAAAGAGGAGAGAAAGTGAAGAGGGTTGGAGAAAGGGAAGAGGAGTCTGGGGGATCAGTGAAAATAGGCATTGACCTAGAAGAAAAGAGAAAGGAGGGAGAGAAAAAAACGGATTAATTGGAAGTTAAGAGTAAAAGAGGTAAAAAAGTTAAACTTAACAAAGGAGTGGTTAAACAAATAAAGAATAGAAAATACTTAAGGAATAAGATAGTATTATGGCAACACTGAGGACAGGAAAGAAGACAATATCTAGTCCAGCATTGTTACCTGTATCCCCACCAGGTCAGAAAAAACTGGAAGGAATGTTAGGGACAGAAAAACAAAGTATAATCATGAATATGCAGATCATGCAGACAACACTATTGACCATCCAAGAAACAATGCTAAAAATGCAGGAAACAATGTCTAAAAACCATTTAGAAATGAGAGGAGATTTGAATAAGTTAGATAATAGAATAGAGACAATTCAGGAAAGTATGGAGAAAAATGAAGAAAGAATACAGAAAGTAGAAGTAGGGGTGGAGAACATAGGGACAAGAGTTGACACCCTAGATAAAAATCTGATGGTAACAAACAAAAAAATGGAAGAATCAATTATTCACTTGGAAATGGACCGGGCATCGTTCTACCTAAGGTTCCAAAACGTGGTGGAGGAGAAGGAAGAAGATCTAGGGGATATAATGGTAGAACTGATAGCGGAGGCTTTACAAAGAGATAAGCAGGAGATTCTATTAGAGGTAGATGAGGTGTATAGAATATACACGAATTATGCTAGACGTAATAGACTCCCAAGGGAGGTCCACATCAAATTCACTAGAAAGAAAGTGAGAGACATAATATATAAAATGACAAGGGATAATCCACTGATGTACAAGGGCATAGAAATACAGACACTTAAACAAGTTCCAAGGAAGGTGAAAGATAAGAGAAGGGACTATAGATTCCTCAGTACATATCTAACTAAAAGAAGTACACCATTTCGATGGTTAATCCCGGAGGGGATGCTGATATCTTGGCAGGAGAGAAAGATCAAAATTGATAATTTAGATAGTGCACGAGAATTTTATGAACAGCTAGAAGGGGTGGAAGAAGAAAATAGCAGTAAAGAAGAATCAGAAAGCGGAAGCCAGGAAGACCAACAGCAAGAGATAAAGGATAGAGAACGAGAGGTAGGAGGTAAGAAAGAAAGGGAACAAAGGAAAGAAAGAGGAACAGGCCCCCAAACAAGGAAACTACATAAGTAGAGCGCACAAGTTAAATAATGGAAAAGGAGATCAGCTTGATATCAATTAATATTAATGGATTAAACTCACCGGCTAAAAGAAAACAGATATTAACAAAATTATTAAAACAAGATGTAGACATAGTATGTCTACAGGAAGTACATATAAAAGAACAACATAGAAACTATTTGGACTTCCCAAAACTAGGTGTACTTTACACAGCATTAGCACAACAGAAACAGAGAGGAATAGCGGTGTATATCAGGAAGGAAATTAAAGCCAAGTTGAGATATCAGGATGCAGATGGAAGAATACTAATAATAGAATTACAATCGGAGCAGAAATCATGGCTTTTGGTGACAATATATGCCCCAAATGGGAACCAGAAAGAATTTTATAATAACTTATATGAAAAACTTATAGAAATTGGTCAAACAAATATATGTATAGTAGGAGACTTTAATGCAGTAGTAGATGTAAAAAAGGACTATGTCAGTAACATGAAAAATAAAAAGAAACGGAAAACTCTACCAAAGACGTTTTTGGAGATGGCACAGGAATTTAACCTATGTGACCAATGGAGGAAACGAAATCCTAATAAAAAAGAATATACTTTTTTCTCAAATCCACATAAATCCTAGTCGCGCCTTGATATGGCATGGATGAATGGGGAAGTAGAGCAAGAGATAGATACAATAGAAATATTGCCTAATATATGGGCTGATCACAATCCCCTGAAGATAATTTGGAAAGGTCAGAAAAAAGTAAGGAGAAGCTGGATATTAAATTCCCATATTCTAAAGGAAAAGGACTTTATAATACGGACTAGGAAAGAAATGGAATTATTTTTTAGGGAAAACACTAAACAACAAACATCACTACAAACTATATGGGATACGGCCAAGGCATATTTGAGAGGTCTAGCAATAGCATATACCGCAAAAAAGAATAAGATAAAAAGGCAAACACAAAACATACTGCTGGAGGAGATAAAAAAACTCGAATTAAAATTACAAAAGGAGCCTCAAAATGACATGATTAAGACGGAAATGGTCCTGGCCAAACATAAATTAAACATGATGAATCAAGAGGAAATGGCAAGGGACTTGAAAGCAGTAAAACAAAATTTTTTTGAACATGCAAACAAGCCGGGGAGGTGGCTCGCTTATAAATTAAAAAAAGAGAAGGGAAAGAGATTTATCCAGGAATTACAAGATGAAAAAGGAGAATTGCAATATAAGATAGATAAAAAGAAAGAAATCATTCAGAATTATTTTGAGCTGCTATATAAAAAAGAGGAAGTAGAAGTGGGAAAGATAAAACAATATTTAAAGGTAAACGGCTTATCAGAATTGAAGGAAGAACACAGAGAAATATTGAATAAGGAAATCACAGCAGGGAAATTAAAAATTGCGGTGCAAAAACAAAAAAACAACAAAGCTCCGGGGCAAGATGGACTACCAGGAGAGGTATACAAGACTTTTTATGAGGATTTCGAAAAAACCCTATTGGAAGTGTACAATGATGTATTAGAGAAAGCCAAATTACCGGATTCATGGACAGAAGCCAACATATCCCTCATCTTAAAAGAAGACACGGACCCCAATCAGCTAAAAAACTATAGGCCAATCTCGCTGCTGAATGCAGACTATAAAATTTTTACCACCATAATGGCAGAAAGATTAAAACTAATATTAAATGACATAATACACCCAGATCAAAATGGCTTTTTACCAACGAGACAAATAAGGAATAATACGAGGATGGTCTTAAATGTCCTAGAATATTATGAAGCACACCCTGAAAAGCAGGCGGCATTGATTTTCTTAGATGCCAAGAAAGCATTTGACAATCTTAATTGGCAATTTATGTTCCAACAGATAGAGGAGATGAAATTCGGCGAGCAATTTGAGAAAATGATAAAGACAATATATAACATACAAAAGGCTAGAGTAATAATTAATGGGGACATAACAGAGAAATTTGAAATTAGCAAAGGAGTAAGACAGGGATGTCCATTGTCACCTCTACTTTTTATTTTGTCGCTAGAAGTGCTATTAACCCAAATTAGGAACAACAAAGAGATAAAAGGATTGCAAATTAAAACTGAAGAATATAAGACCCAGGCATTTGCAGACGATATGGTATTTTTTATAGAAGACCCTCTAGAGAGGGGAGACATGTTAATGAAGGAAATAGAAAAATATGGAACAGTAGCAGGATTAAAAATCAATAGAGAAAAGACCAAAATGTTAGTGAAAAATCTAATTGAAAAACAAAAAAAGAAATTAGAGGAGATGCTGGGACTTCAAATTGTAAAAAGGATTAAATATTTAGGAATTTGGTTTACTAATAGATGTTCTTCATTAAAAGAAGACAACTATAAAAAATTGACACTACAAATCAAAAAAGATTTAGAGATCTGGGGGAAATTACAACTATCATTGTTAGGACGGATCTCAGTGATAAAAATGAATATACTACCTAAACTACTATATTTATTTTGGACAATCCCAATAAAATTAGACAACATTTTTTTCGCTGAACTAGATAAAATGATAAATAAATTTATTTGGGGGGGGGGGAAGCACGAATCAATATTAAGACATTACAAGACAGTAAAAGTAGAGGTGGACTTGGACTTCCAAAATGGGAAACATACTACCAAGCCACGGGATTACTCTGGATCAGAGACTGGATACAATTGGATAGCCAAAGGATTTTAACAATCGAAGGACATGATCTGCAAGTTGGCTGGCATGCTTTTCTATGGGGGAACCACAAGAAGATACATACATATTTTTGCCAACATCACATAAGGGATGCATTGATTTGGATATGGGACAAGGTTAAAATGAAACACTACGTAAAAATACCAAATTGGATTTCCCCAATGGAGGCAGTAATCCACCCGAATACATTAGATAAAAAAAGATGGAAAGATATGAAGAACTATTAGATAACCAAGGGAAACTTAAATCGAGGGAAGAATTAATAGAACAGGGAATAACTCTAGATTGGTGGCCATATCACCAGATACAATCAAAATACAGCAAGGATATGGCAGAATACGGGATTAATCAAGTCCCACAGCAATTGGACAAAATATTGTTAGGCAGAGGAGAAAAATTTATAACAAGACTCTATAAATACCTACTGGAAGTTGAATTGGAAGAAGAGATAGTAAAAGGCTCCATGATAGCATGGGCTCGAAATGTGGGTCGATCCATTGAACTGGAAGAATGGGAAAGAATATGGAACACAAACTGTAAATTAACACTGTCAACTGCCTATAAAGAGAATCAATACAAAATGCTTCATAGATGGCATTTAGCACCGGCGAGATTGGCAAAAATGTATAAAAATATGAACCCGAATTGCTGGAAATGCAAAGACAAAGAGGGAACTTTTTTTCCTGTATGGTGGCAATGTCCACAGGCAAAGGTCTATTGGAAACAGATACAAGAGTGGATACAGGAGATAACTAAAGAATGAGTAGATTTGAAACCAGAGCTATTTTTATTAGGCATATTGAATCCAAAGGTGAAAAGACGAACTCGATACATCATTGTACATATAATAACAGCGGCACGCATTGTATATGCCCAATATTGGAAACAAGAGAATCTACCACCAAATGATAAGATTATTCAAAAAATATTAGAATGCGCTGAAATGTGTATGCTTACGTTAGAAATTAAGGACAAGGAGACAACAGATTACTATGAGATATGGAACCAATGCTATGTTTGGTTAGATCAGAGAATAAAAGAGAAGGACATAAAAGGGTAAGAAACTATGTAACAAATGTAAATAAATGTAAAAATAGATGACACAGTACTGTTAAGGAAAATAATAATAATAATAACAAATAAATGTATTTTGTTTTGTTTTTATGTAATGTGAAAAAGGAAAATAAAGTTTGAAAAAAAAAAAAACAGTGCCCTTCATATCCTCATGAAAGGACCTGATGATGTTGAGGAGCTGAGGTGGACATCCAATCTTGAGGAGAATTTTATATAAGCCGTCCCTACTAACCAAATCAAAAGCCTTCGTGAGATCTATGAAGGCTACGAAAAGTGGCTGTCTTTGTTCCCTGCATTTCTCCTGCAACTGTCTAAGGGAAAATACCATATCAGTGGTGGACCTGTTGATTCGGAATCCACACTGTGATTCTGGATAGACTCTCTCTGCTAGCACCTGGAGCCTCTTCAGTACAACATGGGCAAGCAGCTTCCCTACAACACTAAGAAGAGAGATGCTGCGATAGTTGTTACAGTCACCCCTGTCACCTTTGTTCTTATACAGTGTGACGATATTTGCATCCTTCATGTCCTGTGGTACTCCACCTTCCCTCCAACAAAGGCAGAAGATTTCATGCAGTTCAGTGGGGATGCTCTCTTTGCAGCACTTCAGAATTTCGGCAGGGATGTTATCTTTCCCGGGTGCCTTGCCGGAGGCAAGGGAGTCCAGGGCCGCATTTAGTTCTTCTAAAGTTGGTTCACTGTTAAGCTCCTCCAAGACAGGCAGGCACTCAATATTATTTAATGCTTCTTCAGTTACCCCATTTTCTCTGGAATATAACTCAGAGTAGTGCTGCACCTAGCGTGCCATCTGCTGTGCTCGGTCCTGGATAACCTTGCCTGTAGCAGACTTCAGAGGGGCAGATTTCTTCTGTGTTGGACCTAAGGCCTGCTTGATGCCATCATACATCCCTTTGATGTTGCCTGTGTCAGCTGCTATCTGGATCCGAGAGCAAAGCTGCAGCCAATAATTGTTAGCACATCTCCTGGCAGTCTGTTGGACTTTGCTACGCGCAGCTCGCAGAACCCGTAGGTTGCGCTCACTGGAACAGGCTTTATATGCAATTAGAGCTCTCCTTTTTTCCTCGATGGCTGGCGTCAGTTCCTCCAAATGGGCTTCAAACCAATCTGCTGTCTGTCTGGTCTCTTTACCAAATATTGACAAGGCGGTGTTATAAGCAGCGTTCTTGAAATATTCCCAACATTCAGATGCATTTGCTTCAGCTGGGCCTGGGCGAGTCTCCTTTAGTGCTTGTGCAAATTGCTCCACTTTGCCCTGATTGCGGGTCTTGCTAGTATCAATATGTGGTCTTCCTTCCTTCTTCGAGTGATGCAATCTCTTTATTTTCAGTTTTATTTTGCTGCACACCAAGGAGTGGTCTGTATCACAATCAGCACCCTGATAGGTGCGTGTGATTGTAATACTGGGAAGGTTGGAGCGCCTGGTAAGAATCAAGTCAAGCTGGTGCCAATGGTTTGATCTTGGGTGTCTCCAAGAGACTCTGTGTTGAGGCTTTGTTTTAAAGAATGTATTGCTAACACAAAAACTGTAGTAGCAGCAAAACTCCAACAGGCGTTGGCCATTTTCGTTCATCTTCCCGATGCCAAACTGACCTAAATAAGTGGGCCAAGAACTATAATCAGTTCCAACTCTGGCCAAGGATAAACAGTGGTTCTTTCTCAGGGATTTTCTTGATAGTAGCAGCCAGATCGTTGTAGAATTTGTCTTTGGATTCTACTGAAGATGATAATGTCGATGCGTATGTGCTAGTAAGAGTAACCAGTCCTGCTGATGAGTGTAGCTTCAAGGACAGAATTCTTTCACTTCCGGCAGCAGGTGGAGTAATGAATCCTAGTAGGGTGTTTCTGACCGCAAAACCAACCCCATATTCCCTAGTCTCATTCGATGGTTTTCCCTGCCAGAAGAATGAGAAATTTCTCTCCTTAACAGATCCCGAGTCTGACAGCCTTGTCTCTTGAAGGGCAACGATGTCCATCTGCAGTCTGTTCAGCTCCATATTGATGACAGCTGTCTTACGTACGTCATCCATTTCTTGCAAATCGTCAGAGAGGCCGGGGGTCATTGTCCGAACATTCCAAGTGCCCAGCTTTAGGGCTAAAATTTTCTTATGTTTGTTGCATGGTGCAGAGTTATCTATCTGCTTGTCGGCTTTAACCCTGAACCCCATGCACCCAGTGAGGTTAACAGACCGTGGCAGGGCGGCACCTTACTGGCTGGGGGCTGCCCAGCTTAAGGTGGGCGGTAGCTGCCCAATGAGGTACTATGACTTCTCCCACCGTCAAAAGTGGCTCCTGGCATCATGCTCTATGCCAATCAAGCAAAGACTTATAACTGGTAACTGCCACTTCCCATGTTATTTCAATGCTATATGCCAAGCCGGAGTGTCTTCTCCAGAGCACGAGGCCTGGAGGATGAGCTGTTACCCAGGCAGCAGATCCCCCCTCTCCATGTCGCTGAAATAGTCCAATGGAATGGCGAAGCCGATACGATTAGTTCCAGCTGCATCGCAGGAGTTACCAGAACGTGATTGTATGCAGTCACGAACTGCTTCCAGGACTCCGGCTCCGGATTTTGCCTCGAGGTTAACTCCTGAAGCCTTTTCCAGTAGTAGATATAGCCACAAGGCAGTGGAGGTTTGAAATCAGAGTTTTCCTTCTCCTAGAAAATGGTTCTGCCGCTTTATCCGCCATTGGGGCATACAGCCCTCTTCCGCCTTCAAAACCATTGACCATCTTCTCCTGTAACCCTGGAAAGGGGCCCTTATGAGGTGCTACCAGCCGTGCCAGCTGGACCAAGGTTTTTTAGGGAGGTATTACTCCTCCAGCGCTCCTCCTCACTCCAGGACTCCTGCTCCAGATTTTGCCTCGGGATTGCTCATTCACTCCTTCACTTACTACCCCATCGCTTCCAAACGTCATTTGCTCATTCACTCCCACATGTACTACCCCGTCAGTTGCAAATGCCATTTACTCATACACTCCCTCACTTACTGCCCCATTGCTTCCAAACGCTATTTACTCATTCATTCATTCCCTCACTTACTACCTCGTCACTTCCAAATGCTGCCATTTACTGGATTGTTTAATCTATGGACAGGGTTTGAACACCTTGTAACCAAACCACAATAAACCACATCTAACCACATTACAACAAGCCAAACCACAACAAACCACATCATAACAAATCAAACTACAACAAATCAAACCAAACCAAACCAAACCAAACCATAGCAACCAACTAAACCACAACAAATAAACCACAACAAACAAAGCTAAAACAAATAAAACCATAACAAACCAAACCACATAAAAGAAAACCACAACAAACAAAAGCAAATCAAAACAGAACAATCACAACAAACTGAACCACAACAAAGTCACAACAAATAAAACCACAATAAACAAAAACCACAACAAATCAAGCCCCAACAAAGTAAACCAAGCCACAGTAAACCAAACCACAATAAACCAAACCACAACAAAGTAAACCAATCACAACAAACCAAACCACAACAAATAAAACTACAAGCAAAACCACAGCAAAACAACCAATCACAACAAACCAAACCACAACAAATCAAGCCCCAACAAAGTAAACCAAGCCACAGCAAACCAAACCACAACAAAGTAAACCAATCAAAACAAACCAAACCACATCTAACCAAACAACAGATGAAACCACAAAAAGTAAAACCACAATAAACAAAACCACAACAAATCAAGCCCCAACAAAGTAAACCAAACCACAACAAAGCAAACCACAACAAAGAAAGAAAGAAAAAACAACAACCTCACAACAAACCAAACCACAACAAATCAAGCCACAACAAGGTAAACCAATCATCACAAACCAAATCACAACAAACTAACCACAACAAACAAAGTCACAACAAGTAAAACCACAATAAACAAGACCACCACAAACCAAACCACAACAAACTAAACCACAGCAAACAGCAAACCCATACACCATACACCACCACAAACCACACACACTGTGGAGCTGAGACCCCGCAGAGAAGAGCAATAAAGATAAATAGAGTGCAACATTCATAACCAAATATACCAATAGCACCTCATTTAATTAGACTTTAAATGGAATATTCAAGCACTCATTTATAATGTCAATTACAAATTAAAACTCTTTGTACAGTTCTGAAAAGTACTTTGAATAACTTTAAAACATATGAACTATTCATTCACCCAGTCAAACAACTGGTTTATGGCACAATTGCAATCCTAAGCTTTTTTACTTGCTAGTGGAGAACACAATATGGCAACATTAATTTACCAAGTTATGCAATCATTAATTTAAATAACTATGTCAACATGATACTGCCAACAGAGATAAAAAATAGATAAGAAACAGAGGCTTCGAAAAATAATAGTTAAATTGTTAAAATGGTCAGAGGTCACTTCTGTTCCCTGAGTTGGGTAAATATTTTGGCAACAAAAAAAATAAATAAATAAAACAATTGTCACTGGACACAATGAAAAGCTCAAAAAAAATTGTTTGTTTCTAAATGCTTCTCCTTTTTTTCTTAGTTTTTTGAAAGATAACACCAACTATACTGTAAATGTTGGCTAAATAATCTGTTTTACTCATCCACCATATCCTAGAAGAGGTTACAGGTAGACTAAGAATGGCAGGGTGAGCTATATGCAAAAAAGGATAATACTGAACACAAATGTTGAAAACCTAGTGGACATCTAATACACATTTTATCCATCATGGTTCATAGTGGATTCATACTTATTTACACTAATAAGACCAGGGAAAGATTTGAAGACATATTGGAAATAATGTTTGGCATTTGAAATGCCTATAATTCTGCTACAATTGTTAATTTTCGTATAGATCAGAAGCAAGAGATTGTGTTTATACTATATCATTATGATCCAAATGAAGCCATTGCTTGAAAACTAAGATTAATCTATTATTTACTAGGATTGAGAAGATTCCTGGGAGAGGCACTTTATAACAGATGGCAGCACATTCACAGCACCCCAGTTGGGGTGCTCAACATGTTTTTTTCCAGGCTCACCCAGATACTTCAGTATACTGATTCCAGTTATCTACACATATAGATGCCCCTACAAAATTTCCCTGGGAGTTACCATAGTAGTTGTGAAAGTCAGAAAAAAGATATGGCTGATTTATAGATTCAATAAGAAGTACATATTTCTATATGCTGTGTAACATTTAAGGTTTTGCATTGCTATATTACTTAGGCTTCCAACTTTCTATTTATCTCACAGAAAGCAGCCAACTGGACTGAAGAGACTTTGTGTTTCCAGCTTCTTATTTCTCCCTAAATTCGGTTCTGTTCAGTTTTTAGAAATATCATTCTGGCAGACAGGCACACAGATAGACAAACAATTGAAGACAGTTTTGACGCTCATTAGATTTCTTCCCAGTACTCCACTGGGTTAGTTAAACCCAAGAATAGGGTTTAAATTTATAGTACAAGAACTTATATTCAAAATGATATATTAACTTTGGGAAATAAAGAATTGCTACCAAGTTTAATATCAGTATATGATAAAATGTGATTAAATGTGATAAAACAAGGCCTCCTCAAGTTGAGGTGAGAATTTGTACCACCTTAAATAAGAAATTACTGATTTTTTAAAATCTTACATCACTTTTATTTCTAACATATTCCCAACTTCTGTTTAATGGATTAATGTCATATGAAAAATATGTGCCAGTCAGAGCACTGGGCTATCTTTGAAACATTTTAAAAAAAATAGAATTAAAACATCATTACCAATAATATTAATAACCTAGTTAGTTTTATTTATCCTGATTTTACAGGTGAGCCATATTATTATTTCATATATGCATGTTGTTTAATTTTAAGAAAGTGTGCTACTAGAATAGAACATATTTTCATTTCCAGAACAAAATTGTTTCTAGTTATCTATTCTTCTGTAATCATTGTTAATGATAAACTAGAATATAACCACAATTATTTCTATGCCAATTTAAGACACTTTTGTTTTCTAAACCATGACTTTTTTATTAAAACACAATTATATTTTGAGCAGGTATTAGTGTTATGTATCTGTGCAAACACAAATATGCATTAACTCTTCTCTCAAAGGTGCTTTTTTTCTTCTTCTTCAAAAGAGAACTGGACTGTTTTTTCCTTGAGGAAGAAGCAGAAAACATTTCATTTCTCATCCAAAAAGCTCCATCACTTTTGATGGCAGGGAGATGGAAGGATAGGGACCGACAATTGGGACTAGATCTGGTCATTAGCACTCTCTCTGAGAGTGTTGAGGCCACTTGGGGATTTTTCTGTACCCTCAGGGTCACCTGAATCAGGGTGCAATTGATTGTAGAATCTTCTTGGGACTACTGCAAGGGCTACATAGTAGATTGGAGATAGGTGGTGTCTTATTCTTCCTCCTCTGTTGAGGAAGGGGCGTTCAGTTCTAACACAGATGGATTCTTTTACTCCTCTTTCAAACCAATGGTCCTCTCTATCCAAAATCCTCAAAGAAAAAACAGTCCAGTTGCCTTCTGGGGAAAAAAAGCACCTGGATGACTCAGAATCTCCACAGACATCAACTCTTCTTAGATTTCCTTTAAAAGGCTTCTTTAATTATTGATTTTTTCAAGAAAAGACGTTTCATGTCAATATTTTCTGCAGCTGCCTTCTGTTTTGCTATTTAATTGTGACTTTTCACAAATAATTGAAGTTGTTGTGGGAGTGATTTCCAAATGTGTGCATGTGGTTTTTAGAAGTATGTAGAATCAGCTACTGAAATTTTGTGTAAACAGATGTAAAGAAAGAAAAAAATGTAAATGCATAAGGATTCCAATTATGTCAAGAGCATATACAATTTCTGTTAGAATAAGCTTATATCTTTCAAATTAAAAAAGAAAAGCTACTATTTGGCATGGTGGATATGCAGAAACCTTATACCAGGAACATTAAGAGTAAATAAATAATATCTTGCCATGATTGCATAGGAAATACTCTCTAAGAACCACCTCAAAACATAATAAAGTTCATGAAAACCAGACAAAAATTATCATATAACAGTGATCATTGGTTTCCTGTCAAATAGACTAAAAGGCTTGACAATAGCTTGGTAAGACTTTTTTATAGAAAAAGTCTGTAAACCATTATAAATAATTAATTACACCACACAGACAAGAAAAACCCACAACTATGCCAGCAAATAGGTAATCAGCCAGATCTAGCCTTAAGGCTAGTGCCTCCATTCTGTCATCATCCCTGTTTTATATTTCTTGAATCAAAGAATAAGCATTCATTTTAATCTTACAATAAAATGCTTACAATAATATAATTTAATTTAGCTATTAACTTAATTCCTGGTAATTTGGATAGGTGAATGAAGGGTGGTGTTAAATTACATAGATCTATATATTTTCCAAGACTAGCATATGCAATAGAAATAAGAGGTAGAAAAATAATTTCCATAAACTACATTTTTTAGAATTTTGATATTCTGCAATGAGATGTTTATTTTTTTTAATAAATATTTTATTGATTTTCTATTTTCACAAATAAGTGCTCAATAAACAAGGTGGTGACTGAGTCTATTAATAATTCGGTGATACATATAAGTTTTTCCAACTAAGTCCAATGTTACATCCGCCATTACATCTTCTCTTCTTCTGGTAATAACAATTGTTCCACATAAGCAAATACAATTCTTATTATTGTTAGTAAACATACAATTGCATGTCAACATTTATTACAATTTTCTAATCATATCAATAATATCAGTTTAAAATATCTTTCCTAGCCAAAACATATCTTAATTGCATTTGCATTCAATTTCCACATATTTAATCTATATCCTATTTTTGCTTTTTTTTTTTTCAATTTTAGTTTCCCATCCATATTCAAAATATCCAATCATTTATAATTTCAAAACAAGTTATATTTGGGCAACCAAAATAATCCTTTATTCAAAGTTCTTAACATATTCTTATTTCTCTTTTTATACCAAGATATAATATTCTGATTACAAATCCTAACTGTCTAGTTATGATAATACTTCTATTTCTAACAATCTATTCTTAACCATGTTCAAACCTCTAATCAATAAAATAGCATCCCCTCTAATAGGTCAAAGCTTCTGTTTCCTTCAGTCTTACTCTAGCTTTCTTTCTTTGCCAACTAACTTTCCAAATTAATGCATTTAGATCATCAAATAATTCTTCCTCTATTTTTATATATATTATTTGGAACATGAGAAACAATTTGGTTAAAATGCTTGTGGAAGAGTTTGCCCATTGATATTCTTCTCTGGTCCCCACAGTTCTGTTAACGACTTTATCTTCCATTCCATCAGCTCTCCTTTCTTGTCATCCAGTATGTTCTGAAATATTGGTTTATAAAATGTCTTTTCTGTTTCGAATATTATCGTTATATCTTCTGAGTTTTCATTTATCTGAGTCTGGTAATCTCTTTCCTCCTTTAAATCATCAATATTTGTGTCAGCATTCTCTAGTTTTCCTTCTATTTTCTGGGTTGCTGATTCCTTCTCTGTAGTTTTCTTCTGAGTTTGTAGATTTGGGTTAGAAAATTGTTCTTTTATCTCCTTTGTGTTATTATTAACCTGTTCACAAGCTAGAATAATTGTGTTTTGTATTAATTTCAGCATGGAGAGCATTTCTTTCTGTGTTTCATCAGTATTTTCTTGGTGATATGGCAAGTTAAGGCTGCTAGGAAAAGATGCAATGAGATGTTTATTAATGGCTAAGACATCTTTAACAAGCTGGTTGTCCTATCTGCAGTTTTCCTTCCTGTCTTCCAAAGTAATCCATACATACCATTACAATTGGGTCCAATGTTTGAAGAAAGAGCTTCCAGAAGGCTAAAAGGGTGGGGTGCTTTCAGAGTGCCTTTATGGGAATTTCAGTCCCTCATATCATACCAATTTTGTTTTGAGTACTGTATATCTATTTTTGAAATGTGTCCATTGAAATGAAGCAAGATATGCCTGCCAAGATTAAGGATTTGCAACTATTTCTACAGGACCAGCATTAGAGGCAAATGTTCTCTCATAGTGTTACTAAAACCATAAGCATAAATTCTATAAGCTTTTTGTGATCCATAGAATCTCATCTTATAGTTACGTAGACCTGGATTTGTCCACTGTGTATTATCTCCCCTTCCTATATATTGTATGGGACTAGATAAAACTCTGGCAGAACTAAAATAGAGAGTTTTAGATCTTGATGCCCCCCAAAAATATATTTTAAAAAAATCACTTTCAGAAGTTGAAATGTAATCCTTTGCATGCATGTAGATATTTTTATAACTCCTTTACATCTTACACAGAAGGGCTTTTACATTGACAAATTTGATACTTTGTCTTCCATGGTGATTTACAAGTAGATCTCATAGTAGTAATTAATAAAGATTGTCTCTGCATGTGCTCAAGCAAAAGTACTGAATCTATGTCACCCATATTGGGATCTAGTCTTCTCTGACCTTGGTTGTTTTTCTGCAGATTTTTCATTATTACTCAGGATTTTACTAGCTGGATGTATTTCCTAACACTTTACTTCTTTAAATTTGATTATTCATTATATTGAGTTACATTGTGTCCTAAACAATACTTTTTGCATGTTTTTTACTTCTTTGAATTACTGTTATTCTTATTGTCCTCTCCTTTTATTCTTTCATATAGCCTATGGCTATTTACTTACTAAATATATATTTTTTCTAAGAGTAGCAGTAGTAGTTAAATGGGTTGGTAACAAAGAAGACAAAGAAGACTAATTTGGGGAAAAAACCAAGAGGCATAATGTGATCATTACCTACAGCTAAAGGAAGTTTAATTTTTAGCACCCTTTTCTGATAAAAAGTATGATGGAATTATCAAGGAATGCAGATATTTATATAATAATATTTACATTTTGAGGCATAGCTAGCAATTCCACACAACAGAAATTTTTTCACATCTGTTTCAGATGCAGAATTTTTATGTATGTCAATTGTAAGTGCACTGTACCCATAACATTTTTGTCAAAAATTATTATCAGAAAAGAATGGATGATAGGAGAAAAAACCCTCCAAAGCTCTTGATTTCATTAACAGATAAACATACAAAATGCACTTCTGACGTTATTGTAAGAACAAAATGATGGAAAGTTTAAAAAAAGTCAAAGGAATTCAAAATTTAAGTTATATTTATTCATCACACTGACACAAAAATTACAGTGTATTTGTGTACTTTTATCCCATGAAGAGATCTTCTTTGAGTGAAACCAGCTGTTGAGGTAGAGAATAACAAGGTATCAGACTTCTATAAAAAGATACATGATGATAAAAGTATCCCACCCACATATGTTGTTTTGCTATTAAGTATGTCAGCTCGGTTTGAGATGCAGCCAATCAATATGCAAGAAACCCTTTTTAAAGTGGTGAGAACTCCTTATAGTGCTTTATTTTCAATTAGATCATGATTCAGATCTCCTGGATTAAAACTGAAAGTATGGTGCAATAAATACTAATCGAAACCAAACCTTTGGTACTATGATGCATATATATATATCAAGTCCATCCTCATAAAAATATATCATATAGAACACTCAGACATTATTGGAAAAAATGGTATCAAATATCCATATCATAATAAATGCAATGTACTGTGTTTCTAATATAAATCTTAGAGTTTAGATATTAATAATGCAGAAATTGTACAGTGCAGATTTTTTGCAAATTATAAATATCTGATTTTTAAAGATATGCAGCACTTTTACCTGCATTTCTGTTGCCATTCATCACAGCTCCGAGCACTGAATATCCTTATCATGAAAGACAATCGGGTGTATTTGTCTATATGTTTCTCTCTATATGTGAGTATGTGATCGCAATGATGTGTTAGTTGAAATGGGACTATCTCTGAAGCCTTTTTAGAAATGTCACCTGATCGAGAAGCCAGATACAAGAATATTAATAGGCTTTTATCCATGGGATTAAATTACCATTTTGTTTCTGACATAATTCAAAATATTATGTATTGTTAAATTGTGGAAATTTAGGGAAGGAAAATAGTTGTCTTATTGATTGCACATGGTTCTCATTCACTGGAGAGCGAGAAAGAGAGAGAGAGAGAAAGTATTTACTATTTGGTAATTCTTCTGTTATCTTCCATGGTCTGTTCTATTATTTTCTATTATTGTATCTGCTGAACCTCAGCACTTCATCATGCTGTTATTTGAATGGGAGAAAATTTATTTGAATTTCCATAAGCTACTTGTAATGTTTGCATGTATGTGTTTATGCATTTAGAATAATAAATGAATTTTTTTTAATACAACTAAAATAACAAAAATATTTTTATGACTAGGATAATGCATAAGCTACAGGTCAAGGTTGATTGGTAACTTTCCATTCTTCAAATGTACTGGAATTGGAAATAATAAATTCTATGCCAATACAATCCCTGGATAGAAGTTCTAGTTTACATACAAGTCATTTGGAAAGGGTGAGATTCAGAATGATTGTGTAGATATCCATTTCCATTTACTTCGTACATACAAGTAAAAAAGGAACTGTCCTAAACAACTTCTAAAAGAAATAACAGGAATTTTAAAAGGGTTGTACAAGAGAATATATGTATATCTTTAATCAATACAAAGGAAATAGCCATGCCTAAATTATACATTAACCCTAACCCTAACCCCCTGAAATGTGAGATTCCTATACATAAATTTCTATCAATCAAGCCAATGAAAAAAAGAGATTCCTTTTGACTGAATCATGTCCAGTACATTCAAAAGATCATACTACAATATATCTCTCTTAAACAAATAGTCAGCTTTTCAACTTTCAGTGACAGCCTGGAAGACCAAAGTTGATAGAGTATTTTTCTCTGCATTGGTTTGTCTAATTTTAGATATGCACTTACACTTGGTGAATAATAATTCACTTGCATAAACTTATTATGTTCTCCAGATGCGTGGGAAATTTGGGGAAACGATGACTGTGTATTTTGGGAATTACAATCTGACATATCTGGAGAGTCCTAGGCTGGGAAAGACCGGGATGTGTCAGATTAAGAATTCTGGTTCTCCTTTATTAATTATATCTGGAATGGGCTCTTCTCCATGGTTCAGAACAGCCACAGAACATCATCCAAAGCAATTTCTGCAAAAGCAAGGGATTTTTTTCTCTCTTTTTCTCTTTCTCATTCCCCTGAGCCCACACTACAATATCAAGTCTCCAGGCCATTTGTATTAAATTGATTTCATTTAAAAGCCTTATGGAAGAACTACAAGTAGATGTTACTATTTAAACAAAATGATAACTAGTCTGTGAAAGAATTAATCTACCATGCTTAAGTGTAGTAATAGGGTTATCCTTGCCTATAAATGATTCTATATTAATTAATTGTTGTAATTATCTAGCACTCTGTTTATATAAATTATACATTAAGTGATTAGAAGATAACAGAACAAAACAAAACTATTAATATTAATCACAAAGAACATTATCCATTATCCAGATATATTGAATATTATTCCATATATCTCTTACATTATACAATACTTCTATTTTCCAATAGGTCTAATATACAGTAATGCACGTACAACTTAACACTAACAATTAAATATTAAGAGTATTAAGAGCATTTTGGAATATAACTAATAATGCTTTGCCAGATGTCTCCTGGACAAAAACATGACCTATAGTCTGATAAATGTCCAAATGTTTAGCTGGAGTGGTTTGGAAACTCTGATTTCCATAGTTGGACTCCCTGAAAACCTTAGTAACATTTCTGGCTGAAGAATCTCCTAGATATCCAGAAGGAAGTTGGCATTTATATTTTGTTCCAGGTTTATATAAATATGTCTGTTTATCTTACTGCTAATTTGGAAAGAAAAGTTCTGTGTAAGTATTCACTGTATTTTAAAGATCCAGACAGTTTTATATTTTAAAATTTGGCAATAGCCTCTATTAGTTATTTTATTTTAGTTGTACATTTATTACTCTCATTTTCCTACTATCTCTCTTAGCACTATTTTGTAGTTTCTTTTTTTCTGTCTTCTTTTTTGAAATAAGAATCAAACCAATTCCTGGCTTTCTTTTCAAAGCTGCTGGGAAAGTAATACTTGGTCTTGCTCTTTTGTCAGCTTTACTGGCTAGCCATAACATTCTATTTTTCACAAAACTCCTTACCAAAACTTCTAATGCCTCATTCAATATTGGATGCATAGTTAAGGTACTGAAGGTGTAATAAATATGCATACCTTTAATCTAAATACAATCCATAAAGATTGTATGATAACCAAGTGATTAAGACTAAAATTGCAAATACAAATTTGTGTGACTTTCCAAGGAGAGCAATTTGACATTGCAAAACACAGTAATCTTCATGAAGGAAAAAGTAACTTTCTACTTGTGTTTATGAGTACACGCTATTATTTCCCCAGTAATCTCATATTTTTGCCAGCTCATTGGTTCTATGCATTGAATGTCTTTTGCAAATTAAACAGACATATGAACTAGACATGTTTGTCAAACCAAAACATCCCTTTGTTTTTTTAAGGATACATATTGTTTCTTCTATGCTCATAACAATGCCAAATGTATTCTGGAATATTACATATAGATAAAAATATCACAATGAACGCTCTTAAAATATTCTGACTTTTCTTTTCTCCAAGACAGACACTTTTGAGCCTTGGAAAAAAAAAGTATTGTCCACCCACTCCCTATTTGAAATGGTATCCTGAACTAGCAGATAGAATGACAAGAAGTCAGTTCAATTTGGATCATGTTGCTATTATTGATTACCCTTTAGGGCAGTGGTGGCGAACCTTTTAGAGACTGAATGCCCAAACTGCAACCCAAAACCCACTTACGTATCGCTGGGTGCTGGGTGGGTGTGGCCCGCTGGGTGGGTGTGGCTACGGTGGTCATGGCAGACTGGATGGCCAGCTCAATGTTGGGGAGGGATGCCTGTGGGGGCCGGGCAGGGTTGGGGGAGATCCAGGGGATCTCTGGCGGGTGGGGCAGTGGGCAGGAAAGCATCTTGCTCAACCGATGGCTTGGGGGGGAAGCGGACAGCTACACCCCCTCCCAAATGCTGCCATCTCATGAAAGCAGGATGAAAACTCCAAAAAGTGACAAGGAAAAAAAGTTAAAACAGAAGAGTGTCTCGCGATGGTTTTCTTCCCTGGGGGAGGTTGGGGACATGGGGGGAGGCTCCTGAGCCCCACAGCTCTTCCAAGGGGGGAGGAGGAGAGTGGGGAGGGGCTGTGCTGGGATTGAGGCTCCTCGTGCCTTCTGCTGCCTGTCTGTGCTCTTCTGCCGCAGATGCCATGGCTCCGCTTGCCTGGCAGAGGGCCTTAGTGGGGCTGCTGCCTCGCTTGCCATCCCGGGGCTAGGCTGGACTGGGCTGGGTGCGGAGTCTCCTCGCCGCTTCTTCCCCCGTGGACATCGGGAGCACCCACCCCACCTATCCCTCGTCCTGGGGCAGCTGCCGCTGTCCGGTGCTCTCAAGCCTGTCGCCGGCCAGCTGGGCTTGCCGGGATGCCTCGCTTCAGGATCCACCGGCCTCTCCTCCTCTCCATGCTGGGGCTGGTCAGATTCCCCCCGTGGGCAGTGCTGTGCCTGTCCCCGGCCAGCCATCCTCCTCCATCCTCCTCCTCCTTCTGCGGGCAGACCATGGCTTACTGAGCTGGGCGCCGCCTCTCCCCACACTGTCCTCCCTGCACCATCCTCCCCTCCGGCTTCCATCTGCACGAGGCCCAGGCTCGGCGCACCCGGCTGGCCGGCGACAAGCTGGAGACCGTGTGATGGCAGCAGCTGCCCAGGGACGAGGGGTAGGCAGGGTGGGTGCTCCCGATGTCTGCAGGGGAAGAAGCAGCATGGAGGCACCACGCCCAGTCCAGCCCAGCCCCGGTACAGCATGGAAAGCGAGGCAGCAGTCCCATGTGTGTCTTTCTCCCACCACCCCAACCTGGTTCCTTACCTCCGCCCAGCTTGTTCCACAGCCTCATGGCAGCAGCATTGGGCAGGAGGTGGAAAACGGGGCTTGCTGAGGATTGAGCCGCGTTTGCTGCCACCGCCGCCCTCGGAGCGGCGATCAGCAGGGCCCATCAGGGGAGGACTCGGGGGTGCCAGGGTCCAGCCCTATGAAGCCCACCTTCTTCTCATCTGAGCTGCCCAGATACATGCCCCCGTTGCGTGACTTCTGCAGCAGCAGCGGCAGCGCAGAGGCCGATCGCGGGCTCAGAGCAGGTACGAGTGGAACAGCCGCACAGGGCAGAGGCGCTGCCCAGGATCAGAGCAGAGCTGGGTGGGACTGCGGGGTACCGGCAGCGCGGAGGCCGATCACAGGCACGAGTGGGACAGCCCGCAGGCAGAGGTGCTGCCCAGGGCCGGAGCAGGGCAGCGGCATGGCAGTGGCAGAGCCGGGTGGGGTGGTGGCGGCAGCAGTGATGGCTGGGTCACTTTGGCCAAAGCATCAGTGGCAGCGGCAGCGGCAGCATGGAGGAGGCGAGGAATGGCGCCTGTGATCTGCCCGGCCTCCCCTCTGCAGCTCCTCCTGCCCCCCCGTGCCCGCCATTAACCCTCCCGCCACCATGCAGGGTAAGGTTCCCGCCCCCGCCCCCGCCCAGATGCCCTCACCTCCCCCAAGTGGTTTTTTTTACTAACCTGCCTTTCAGCTGCATTCTGTTTCTCCATCCATTTCTCAGCCTTCGCCACGTGTTTGTGGGACTATGGGTAAAAATAAAAAGTTCCATCATGGAACATTTTTTTTTTGTCCCACAAACATGTGGCAAACGCTGAGAAGTGAATGGAGAAACGGAATGCAGCTGAAAGGCAAGTTAGTAAAAAAACACTTGGGGAAGGCAAGGGCATCTGGGTGGGGGCGGGGGCGGCAACCTTACCCTGCGCGGCTTCGGCAGGTGTCTGGCAGGGGGAGGGAAGCAACAGGCCCTGCCCTACCCCTCACATGGAGCGCCCTGCTCCCGCCGTTCCCCCCACCCCCCCACGGCACCTTTTTTCCAGCTCCGACGCGTCACTTCCTCCGCCGCTGTGTGGGACTAAAAATAAAGTTCAATCAAGCAATTCCAACTTGAAATTGATTGATTGAACCTTTTTTTTTTTGCACACGGCGGCGTAGGCCTAGGGCTGGGGCGACGGCATGCGTGCCCGTAGAGAGGGCTCTGCGTGCCACCTGTGGCACGCATGCCATAGGTTTGCCACCACGGCTTTAGGGTATATCTCAGATTCTGAACTAGAAGTGCATCTGTCTAGTCCTTACAAAATGTATCGGGTGATTGCATGACTTCAATACTTTCCCAGCAGTAGAAATGTAGTTCAGAATCAAAATATTCCTGTGAATTAGCCAGTATTTTATAAAATATAATTTTTGCTATCACTGTACTATTCATTTAAATTGTTAAGATCTCTCATGGAAGTGTACAAATGTATCCTCTGTTGGCTTTTGCCTGATAGTATAATTATTTCGGTATACACTCACAGACATCTCTAGCAGTTACTTTTCAACCAAGTTCTTCAAATTTTGAAATTTACATTCTCAGTATAAATGATAAAGAACTTATTCATATAAATTTTAGATAGATGTTATATAACATAACATTAACCAAGTAAATAAATATTACTTATCTCTTAATTATAGTAATCAGATGCTAATGTTCCTAAATTTCATAAATAATTAATTGATATAAATATAAATATAAATGATAAAGAACTTATTGATATAAATTTTAGGTAGATGTTATATAACATAACACTAACCAAGTAAATAAATGTTACTTATTTCTTAATTATAGTAATCAGATGCTAATGTTCCTAAATTTCATAAATAATTAACTGCAAAATTTTCTCTAAATGCAGATCTCTTGGGGTTTTGTTTAACTTTTTATGGTAATAGTGTGCATTTTGTTGAAAATAAGTGTGAACTTAACTATTAACTTAATCCTTGGTAATTTGGATAGAACTAAGGGTAGATTAAATTACATAGTTGTATACATTTTTCCAAGGCTAGCATATGCAATAGCAATAACCTAAATACAGCAATTATTTTCCTAAACTATACTCTTTAGAAATTTGATATTCTGCTATTAGATGATCAGTAATTGCAGAGATGTTCCTAAAGACAAGTTACCCATTATTACTGCTATTATCTTAGAATTGAAAGGTGACTGTGTTCTGGGGTGCAGCCCATAAAAATCACAATAAACACCTTGAACTTGATATATATGCTGAACAGAATATGCTTACTTGAGCATACTTGATCCTCTAAACTGTTCACTAGCTTTTCAGTGAGAAACATTTATTAAAATATTCCTCCACCTATGGATTAGACTGGTAGATATATCTGCAACAGATGAAAATTATATTTCCCATCCTGTGTCTATTCTAATAATTTCCTTGAATGTGAAAAAGAGCCAGCTCAGCAGACAAGGCTTCTGGTGGTGTTGCTGATTATTACTAGGCTGATAATCTTGAACTTCTTTTCCCAAAGTTCATAGATTTCTATAGATTCCATAGATTTCTCTAGTGAGAGGTCAATATTTATGAAGTATGGTTGAATTAAAAAAAAATCCAAGATCACCTTGAAGCCCCAGCTGTTCATCCCATTCATTTGTAGACAGAGTTGCTTCTGCCTCTTGTCCTGACACATTTTGCTTTCCGTTGTTGGACTTGCCCCCTACCCCAATTTTCCAAAGGAAGCTTGGAGAGTTTAAGAAGATGCAAGGAACAAGATGGTCACATGTCTGGCTAAATAGGAGATGTCAGTGAGCCAGTCTCCAAGAAAAACCCCTGTGGACAGACCGAAGCCACAAGGTCTCAATCAGCAGAAGGGACCAGTAAACTGCCTTCTCTCCAGGTGGCCTCTTGACTAACAGCTTGCAAGAAGAGGGGATGATTGAACAACAGGGTTATCTAATTTTTTTGTTTTTTGCATGCTGGGCTCAGATTAGTCATGAATGAGTGAAGATCAGACTATGGGAAACATGAGGACATAAAGCAAGGAGCCCCAAAGGAGCTTTTTTCATGAGGCAAATGAACTTTCTTATTTTTCTTTGAAGACTTCTCATCCAAGAAGCTTCTTCAGCTCTGACTGGATGGTGGGGAATGGCAGGATTTATACTCCTTGCAGACAGCTGATCATTTGCATTCTTTTAGTGACACAGTCCTTTCAACAGTTCCAAGAAGGCTCCACACCCATTTGCACTAATAAGGTGACCCTGACAACACAGATAAGCCTTCAACGACTTTCTAAAAGAATGCAAATGACCAGCTGTCTGCAAGGAGTGTAAATCCTGCCATTCCCCACCATCTAGTCAGAGCTGAAGAAACTTATTGGATGAGAAGTGAAACATCTTCAAAAACAAGAAAGTCAGTTGCCTCGTGAAAAAAGCACCTTTGGGACAACCATGACTTGGATTACTGAGAATCTCCATAGACATAAAAGCAAGAAAGTCTTCTCTTAAAGAGTGACCACAAGGAAACAGATTCCTCATTGTGTAGGCCAGTGATGGTGAACCTTTTAGAGACCGAGTGCCCACACTGCAACCCAAATCCCACTTATTTATCGTCGGGTGCTGGGTGGGCATGGCTGCAGTGGTCATGGCAGACTGGGTGGGCATGGCTGGGGTGGGTGTGGCCACCTCAATGTTGTTCATGGGGAGGGATGCCTGTGGCAGCCGGGCATGGTTGGGGGAGATCCAGGGGGTCTCTGGCAGGTGGGATGGTGGGCAGGAGGCTCATCCTGCAGGGTGAGGTGAGGTGAGGCAGGAGGCAGGGTAGGGATACCATTTCCATTCAGCATTTCTTGCAGACGTCTCATGACCCAAACTAGGTAACATCAGCAATGCCAGAAGAGAATGGGGTTTGTGGAGTGGAGGAGAAGAAAAGAAGAGGAGGAGGGAGGGTGGTTGTGGGTTCCTTGGTCCTCTCTGAGCTTTGTGGCTTTCTTGTAGACGTCTCATGACCAAAACTAGGTAACATCATTAGTTCACTTATTATCCCACTTTGGGTCTTGAAACATCTGCAAGAAAACCACCATCCTCAGAGACACCCCCCCAGGACTCTTCTGTTGTGAGTCCGTGCCAGCCAGTGGACCCGGCAGCTGAGTCCAGGGAATCAGAGGAGGAGGGGTTTGGAGAGCCATCAGAGTCTGAGGGAGGCTCTGATGAGTTACAAGACTCACAATCTGATGAAGAGCCTGGCCCCTCCAATCATGCTCAGGATGAGACTCAGCTGTGTGGGGAAGATGAGTCAGACTCTGAGGACTCACAGCTGGACGTCATTATAGACACTCGTAAACAAAGGCAGTTAACTAGAGCAGGTCAGAGGGAGACAATACGGCAACTCCAAGGGAGGAGGAGAAGTCATTGAGAAGCCACGCCTTGGGGCTGCTTAATAAAAGGGGAAGGTGTGGGCAGTGCTGGTTGCTGAAGGCAACCATTTGCAAAGAACTTCAGTGTCAAGGGATCATGGTCTGTTTGTTTTACCGGTGAATTATTTCTTGTTTAACTCCTGCTCTGTTTTGCTTTTGAACCAACTATCCATTGGAAAAGTATTCTGTTGTTTTTGTTTTGAGGGAAAATTATCTGAACTGTAAATCAAATAAAAAGGGTTGGTTTTCCCAGCCTACTGTTAAAAGAAGGGTTGTTCTTGTGATGCAACAAGGACGGACATAGGCTGGGACAGAACAGTTTGCCTTCAGCCACCCACCCCTACTATTATGGAGCAGCTACGTGCTGAGAATGCTCAGCTCTCCCAGCAGCTGGCTTTGTTGGCAGCTCAAGTGGCCCAACTGCAAGCACCCGTTCCTGCTGCTCCACAACCCAGCAAAAAATGCCCAGTTGCAATGCAATGCAATTTGATGGCAATCCGGATATGTTTCCTGCTTTCTTGGGACAATGCCAGCAGCTATTTATCAGCCTGAGAGCGGCTGATTTCCCCACTACCCAGGATAAAGTGGGGTTCATGATAAGCCTCCTCTATGGTACTGCAGCTCGTTGGGGCACACTCCTGCTAGCCCAACCTAGTCCATTGTTGGACAACTTTGTGGGGTTTTTGAGTACATGTGGATGATGTATGAGGACCCCATTAAGACACAGACTGCTACCCAATGTTTGAAAGCTCTGAGGCAGGGCCGACGCCCTCTACAGGCCTATAGCAGTGAATTTCGGCTGCTGAGCCTGAATTCAGCCTGGAATGAGGCTGCACTCGTGGAAGCTTTCCAGGATGGCTTGTCGGAGGAGATGTTAGATGAGCTGACCCATGTTGATGTTCCCCCGGACCTCAATGAGCTGATCCATCTCTGTCTGCAGATCAACACTCGGTTGTAGCAGCGTAGAAGTCGCCATGCCACCTCAGAGACCCGTGCGGCCCCCGTTGTGCGTGAGACTCCGATTCAGCAGGAGGAGCCTATGGAGTTAGGTGCTGCCAGACCTCGCCTATCGGTGGCTGAAATGGACAGATGGCGTTCGGGGGGGTTGTGTTTTTACTGTGGGGAACCTGGACATTTGGCTGCCTTCTGCCCCAAGAAGCGACGAAGGGTGTCAGTGACCGAGACTGCCCCAAGAAAGCCACCTACTCCTCTGTCGGGAAATGCCCTGAGCCCGATCTAAAAGGTGTTTTAGGTCGGGCATCCCACAACAATGAGCGATGTCCTTCAGATGCTGCCTCCGGACCTCCACGGCATCTGATACTGGAGGCATGCCTGATCCTCCCCGGGATGCCAAAGGGGATTCCAGTCCATGCTTTAATTGACTCTGGGGCCACCACAAACTTTATGGACGCAGCATTTGTGGCCAAATGGGCTGTTCCCCAGTGCCCGGTGGAACCGCCCATGTTAGTGGAGACTATTGATGGTCGAGTGCTCCTATCTGGGCCAATTAATGCCGCCACGCAACCATTATGTATGGCCATCAGTTTGCATGAGGAGGCTATTCAATTCTATATTGCCTCTGACCTGCATTTCCCCGCGGTCTTGGGACTGGCATGGCTCCTGATGGTCACCTTCCCAAGCTTACAGTGCGTGGCCCACACCCGCCATGTCTGTGCCGGCCAGGTGGAGGGTCCTCCAGGGGTTTCCTTGCCCTCCGAACTGCCGAATTATGCTGATGTGTTCAGCGAGACTGAGGCGGATCAATTGCCCCCACACTGGCCATACGACTGCCCCATCGATTTAGTCCCTGATGTGCCTCTCCCAGTGGGGCGTTTGTATTCCATGTCGGACCCCGAGTTGGCCGTGTTGCGGGATTTGGACAAGAATTTGGCTCAGGTTTTTATTCAGCCCTCGTCCTCACCAGTATCCGCACCCGTTCTCTTTGTAAAAAAGAAGTCTGGCGAATTGAGGCTTTGTTGTGACTACCAGAAACTAAATGCCATCACAGTGCATAATCAATACCCGCTGCCCTTCATCCCCAAACTCCTGGATTGGCTCCGTGAGGCAAAGATCTTCATGAAGTTGGACCTGAGAGGAGCCTACAACCTCATCAGGGTTCGGTCGGGTGATGAGTGGAAGATGGCGTTTGGTACCCGGTATGGGCACTTCGAGTACACTGTGATGCCGTTTGGACTGACCAATGCCCCTGCAGAGTTTCAGCATTTTATGAATGACATCATCCGAGACTTGTTAGATCAGTTTGTCATGATCTACTTGGATGAAATCCTGATCTACACCCTGTCATGAGAGGCGCACCATCAGCATCTCCGTCTGGTCCTGCAACGGCTCTGGGAACATCAGTTGTATGCCAAACTGGAGAAGTGCCAGTTCTACCAGAGGACCATTGACTTCCTGGGTCACTGCATTTCTCCTGAGGGCATCGCCATGGAGCCGAGTAAGGTCGAGACTTTGCGGAGTTGGCAACCCCCACGTCGTGTTAAAGATGTCCAGCGACTTCTTGGTTCACCAACTACTATCGGACTTTCATCCCTGGTTTTGCTGCCATGACGCCCCCCTCACTCGGGGGGGGCGTTTTCCTGCAGAAAAAGACTCTGTTTCAGTGAGATGCCCTAGAACAATGGGCTTTCCAGACTTTAAAGGAAGCCTTCATGAAGGAGCCCATCTTGAAGCATCCTGACCCGCAACGGCCATTTGTCGTGGAGGCGGATGCCTCCAACATTGCCATTGGAGCAGTGTTATTCCAGGCTACGTCGCCCGGCGGTGCCCTCTTCCCTTGCGCATACTACTCGCGGAAACTGAATCCGGCGGAGTGCAACTATACCATCTGGGAGAAGGAGCTACAGGCCATCAAAGTGGCGTTCGAGGCATGGAGACATAATCTGGAAGGGGCGCGGCATCAAATCGAGGTCCGGACGGACCATAAGAATTTGGAACACTTGCAGACTGCTCGGAAATTGAACCAATGCCAGATTCGGTGGTCTCTCTTCTTTGCGAGGTTTAATTTCTGTGTAATGTACATACCCAGCGGTTGCAACCAAAGAGTGGATGCTCTGTCCAGGAAGCCCAAATATTCCCGAGCAGAAGACAAGCTTCTGCCCGGGACAGTGCTCCCCATTGAGTCTTTTGCTGCAGTGCGGGAGCCAATAGATGTACGGGCTTGGATTCAGGAGGCCCAGCAACAGGATGCATGGGTGGCTCAGCAAAAGAAGGTGGTGGGGCCAGATTCCCCATGGACGGTCACAGATGGACTCTTACACTATCGTGACTGGCTCTATGTTCCAGGAGGGCCACTCAGGGGACTCATCCTCAGCCAGTGTCACGATAATCCGGCGGCGGGGCATATTGGCCTGTTCAAGACCCTGAACTTGGTCTCCCGTACCTTCTGGTGGCCCCAGACACGATGTCCAGGCCTACATCACGTCCTGTACCCCATGTAGGCAGGCCAAGTCAGTGACAGGGCCCCTGCCTGGACTACTGCAGCCCTTGCCGATGCCCAAAAGACCCTGTGGGGCTGTGTCCATGGACTTCCTGATGGACTTACCCCTGTCTTCTGGATTCATGACAGTGTTCGTGGTGGTGAATATGCTGACCAAGATGGCGCATTTCATCCTGTGCCGTGGCTTGCCATCAGCCTGTGCCACCTGTCGTATGT
This sequence comes from Azemiops feae, assembly GCA_023970755.1. Classification (NCBI taxonomy): domain Eukaryota; kingdom Metazoa; phylum Chordata; class Lepidosauria; order Squamata; family Viperidae; genus Azemiops; species Azemiops feae. The sequence goes on along the minus strand of JALGBA010004098.1, from coordinate 1,121,318 downwards.
TCATCCAGCAGGTGTTCCGGCTGCACGGCCTCCCTGATAGGGTCGTGTCCGATAGAGGGGCCCAATTCACAGCCTGTTTCTGGCAGGGGTTGATGAAGGAGTTGGATGTCAAGATCTGCCTCTCGTCTGCGCATCATCCCCAAACTGACGGCGGGACCGAGAAGGTCATCGGAATTCTCGAGCAATATCTGCGCTGCTATATAAATCAGCAGCAGAACAATTGGGCAGGCTATCTTGTGGTAGCCGAGTTCGCGTTCAACAACCCGCAGCACACCTCCACGCAGATGACCCCATTCTTGGCCAATATGGGATATCACCCCCGTTTTTCCCCTCTTTCGCCGCTAGACTCACCGGTTCCAGCAGCAAATGATTTCATGGCAGAGTTACAGGCAATTCATCGATTGGTATGACGACAGATGGAGAAGGCCAAGGCCGATTACAAAAAGGTGGCCGATCGGTCGAGGCGGGATACACCTCCACTAACGGTGGGAGACCGGGTATGGCTGTCCACCAGGAACCTACCATCAACCCCGGCCAGCCAAGAAGTTAGACCACCGATATCTAGGACTGTTCCCAGTCGAGGCGGTCATCAATCCGGTCGCCTATCGATTAACTCTGCCACATTCGCTGCAGGTGCATCCTGTTTTTCACCAGTCACTGTTGGTCCCCGAGCAACTGGCATGTCCACTCCGCCAAGCAGAACCTCCCCCACCGGAACAACGTGATGGAGACAGCACTCCCGAGTAGGAGGTCACCAGCATTCGGGACTCTCGTTGGCTGAAAGGGCGCTTTCAGTACCTGGTTGAGTGGAAAGGTTACGGACCGGAGGATTTCACCTGGGAGGATGTGACCACCATTCATGCTCCTGCCTTGGTGACCGCGTTTCATGAACAGTTTCCATCCCGACCGCACCCGGCCCGGCAGACCCGGGGGAAGGGTCCTGCGGTGCGGGATAGTGTTGTGAGTCCGTGCCAGCCAGTAGACCTGGCAGCTGACTCTGAGGACTCCCAGCCCCATGCCATTTCTCCTTCACGATCCGCCGCCGCTGCCACATGCAAGGAAACAAAGGAAGATTTTTTTGGGAAAAAAGGTCAGTCAATCAATTCCAACTTCGCAATCTTTCACGAGAAGTTGGAATTGATTGACTGACCTTTCCCCCCCAAAAAAACTTCCTTTGTTTCCTTACACGCGGCAGTGGTGGCAGATCGCGAAGGAGAAATGGCACAGGGCTGGGAGTCAGGTAAGGAAAGAAAGGCAGATTCTGGGGGGAGCAAGGATTTCTTTCCTTACCTGCCCTTGTTCTGAGACCGCTTTCCGCTCTTGCCATTGCTCTTGCCAATGGCCTGACCACCCACTTCAGCACCCTCCCTCCCCAAGCCTCTGCGCTCCACCTGCTGCTTTGGTCAGCCTGCCAGCCCCCACCTCAATGCCCTGCCCACTGCCACCCAGCGCGGCCTCCCCAGGGTTGCAGGGGCTGGCCTGGCACAGGAGGGCACGCGCCCCACCCTCCCACCACCGTGCAGGTTAAGGTTGCCCTGCCTGCCCCCGCCCAGATGCCCTCGCCTCCCCCAAGCATTTTTTTTACTAACCTGCCTTTCAGCTGCATTCCGTTTCTCCGTTTGCTTCTCAGCCTTTGCCACATGTTTGTGGGACTATAGGTAAGAAAAAAAAGTTCCATCAGACTTTTTAACTTCTTGAGATCTCGCGAGAAGTTAGAAAGTCTGATGGAACTTTTTTTTCCTTACCTATAGTCCCACAAACACACGGCGAATGCTGAGAAGCGAACGGAGAAATGGAATGCAGCTGAAAGGTAAGTTAGTAAAAAAATGCTTGGGGGAGGCAGGGGCGGGCGCGGCAACCTTACCCTGTGCGGGTATTGATGCAGGTTGCTCATGGATGGGACTGAAAGCCTAGGACTGGGGTGATGGCACACGTGCCCACAGAGAGGACTCTGTGTGTCACCTGTGGCACGCATGCCATAGGCTTGCCACCACGGGTGTAGGCTATAAAAGTTAAGAGTTGGCTTTTGCCTCAGCTAGACCAAGGTAGCCTCCCCCACCCACCCCTGAGTTCCATTCTGCCATGGAATCTGGGAAAACATTATTTTCCTCTCAGAAAATCTTGGACCCTGCCTCAGCCTGCCTCAGCCTTGGGCTGCCTTTCAGATGGGGGTTCCATTCTGAATAACGTTTCTTAGAAATGTTATCAAGTCATCTTTGTATCAGGACAAGGAAGCTGTGTGCATGAGTGGATTTTTCAGAGTGGCTCTTAAGTCATCTACTGATCCAGGAGCATGTGCCCAAAAGGCTTGTCAGTTTGAGTGTTTTTAAAAAGTGCTGCCCTCTTCCATTTGCACTTAAGGTGATCAATAATTAGTTTTTTATCTGATGAAGTTTTCTATAGGATGCCTACATCTTGCTCCAGCATAATGATGATTTATACAATGCACTGGTATTAACTTGGCAATAAAGGTCACATTTCTACTATTAAGTGAAGGGTTTAAAGAAAGAGGGCCTTCTCATAAGCACTGCACTGTAGTACTCTCTTGTCTCCTTCAATAACTACCATGCTATAAACACTTTTCTTTCAGTATAGTATTGGGATTTCAGGGATGAGAGTGTTACAAGATCTCAATGGAAGGGAAGTTTTGTTGAAATTGAGGGACTCATTATATTTGCTGCTGGAGAATTTCACAAGTTGAATAGCTAGCATCTTTCATAGTTCATTGGAGTTCAGTTAGAGATAGCTATTTGATAAAAAAAAGTGCCTCATCCTGCATTAGCAGGTTATTTTAATTACTTATTTGATAATGGTGTTTATAGATGCAGCAGTTATTCAATGGAATCACAATTATCTAAATATTTACAATATATTGAAATGACATTTGGGTACATTGGAAATTTAAATAGTGATGTTGGTTAAAAAATAAAGATTCCGGGAAAGTATAATGAAATAGACAGTAAAATTAAAGTTCCAGCAGCTGCCATATTTTGCTTTGAGACCTGCTTTTAGGAATGAGATACTCACATGTGTTTTCTGGACCAAAGGAATTTTAAAAGCCTTGCTATGAATGGTTCATTCATAAGGGCAAAATCTAATGGAATTCTATGTTGTAAATGATATTTGCTTTTTCCAAAGATACTTTTGTCAAAATACTTAAATTTGAGCGCTAAATAAATCTAGTTGTGCTAACTACCTTGAATGTACAATCCTTCTATCCCTAGCTAATTTTCTGGAATACAATTTTATTATGAATTTTATATTTCGGACATTTGCCATTTTTCCTGATGAGAGCTTTATTCAGGCATAGCGTTCCAGTCAACTTTAATCAAATTTTTAAAAGTTCATAATGTATTGTTTATGTTATTGTCTATTAATCATGTTTCAGTACTGCTGTTTTACTTCAGAATACCTGAATATGGAATTATAAATTTTTGGTTCTTTTCTGGCATTTGTCTTGAGCTGACAGTTTTAAAAAATTGGAATATTTGGGATGAGGTCAAGAGTTTTATGCTTCCTTTTAATAATAGTTCTGAAGTTTAAATTAAGTTTAACATGTTGTTGGAATCAACACTGCACACTTTTCTATATTTCTATATATTGTATAGTTAATAATTTGGGTTGCAAATATATAACATCAAGAAGTAATCGAATATAAAACTACAGTGTCATTCAGTGACATCTGAAAGTATTTTTTTCAGGGATGGTTTATAAAGATAAATGTTTAGATGGTAACCAATATTAATCATTCTATCACAAGATATTAGTCTGAAAGTGCTTCAAAAAAGCACTGAGGGAAATTGTTAAAATAAAGGAACAAAGTTGTCTTGAGAACCTAAAGCTGGCCCTAATTGGTGGGTATGATTTCTTACAGAGACATTCTGAGTGTTTTATAGAAGTTAAAGTCCAATATGTCTGGAGAGCATCAGATTGGGAAGAATATTATCATGCAGTTCCATGTTATACTAGGACTGAGCCAAAACATGTTAGATTGGGAGCCAAATCATACATTTAGAAAAGTCTGCTTAACTTGGCCAACTTTATTTTGTGAAAAATGTATCTGTGGACACCTGATGAAGATTGGGACAATTTCCTATAATGGGGAATATTTTCAGTGGGAAATGTTTAGTCCCAATCAGAAAGATACTGCTTTTTCTTAAGAAGAATTAGTATGGAGGAATAGAAGGTGAAAAAATTGTTTATTAAAGTTTAGAAGATAATTAAATAGGTGATATAGCATTTGATCCTAAATATTTGTTCACTGGATGATCCTTCAGTGACATCTTGCAACCTCATATTATGACTATTTTACAGGCTGTTGGTGATAGAAGGTGATGCACACAAATCAAAAATGATTCTACACCCTGTCCGATCTTATTCTGTTCCATTCTAGCCCACAATGGATGGTCTTTTTGTATGGTATGACTTGTTGCTGGAATGTTCAATAATTCCTTAAGTTGATAATTAGTGAGTATGATTTCTGACATCTGATAATTCAAGAATAAAGTTACCCTACTACAAAATGCTCAAACCTGCGGCTTAGGCAAATCTATCTTCTCAGCACTCCCAATGCTTGGCTAGACAAATGTGTTAAGCCTTGTCACAGGAGCACATACAGGTGTTTATCTAGAGATATTGCACAATTTCTGAACATGTAGTACAATTGAAACATTTTATTGGTAATATATATGCAAAAGATCAAATAGGATTGTTACAATTTTAACAAATTTTTTAAGTAGCCTGTATAAGTTCTTGTTCAGAGAATAATTTTCAGTAATTGGATTTGGAATGCTTACTTGATAAAGAAAGGCCATGATTGCACTAAATATTTAAAGTTGATTTCCCAGCTTCTGAAATATACTGTAAATTATCTATTAAGCACAAGAAGCCCTATCTTATTCGATTTAGCACTGACTTATTTTTGCTTTAGTCATAGGTTTTAATTTGTCACATTATTTATAATCAGTGGAACAACCTGCCTCCAGAAGCTGTGAATGCTCCAACACTGGAAGTTTTTAAGAAGAGACTGGACAGCCATTTGTCTGAAATGGTATAGGGTTTCCTGCCTGAGCAGGGGGTTGGACTTGATGACCTTCAAGGTCCCTTCTAACATTATTATTATTTTCCTTGTGTATAGCAAATGAAACATCCAAATCTTTGGAATTAATGAAATTGGTTTTGGTTGCAAGATGAATAATGAAATTCTCAAAAGCTTTTCTAAACCCAAACTGCTACTACCTTTTCATGCACTTTAATAAGGCATTGATAACCTAGAAAACACATGTTGCCTTTTTTCATGCTTAGTTATTCTGCCAGGTGCAGAGGATTTCGCTGCTATGAGATGCCTGCTAAATTTCCAGTAACTTCAATGAAAGCACTCAGCAACCAAGCTTATTTAAAGGTCAAGCCCTTTGCAGTTAATTTAGCATTCTGAGTATGCTTACAAAGAAATGTTTAATTTGTACTGCACCTTAACTGAATAGTAGAAAATGCAATCTGGGTAGTTGTTTTACCTCTAGGATAAGTTTATAATATCTGACCTACAGTTACCTTTTTCTTCAAGGCATCTAATTCAGGCATCAAAATAAAAGGTAAAAACATCCCAGAAATCTAAATTTCTGCTTGAATCTGCTTGAAGAAAATCTAAATAGTATTATCATAAGCGATATAGCAAGAGTTCCTCTCCATAATTATTATTTCATATTATACCTTTTACTTCACAAAAATTAGAATGTTACCATATTGTGAAACTTTATTTAATATTTTATTAAATATTTTTCATTAAAATATCTGGGAATCTTTGATTTATTTTATCATTTCTTTTCTTCCTCTTTCCAAATGTTTTATCCAGTAAGAGAGACAATACAGTATATTAAATGGATTTTATGTAAATCTTTGGAATATAAAATATAATTCTTTGAAAACAACTTTTTATTAGGTGTGGTCAGTATAAGGTGAAAAATAAAGCCCTTTCCGTAATAATAACTGAATAGATTTTCCCCAAATTAATGCATTTCAGTGAGGATGCACATATTTGTTCTCTTCCTTTGATTCACTGAAAGTAAATATGATTCTCTTTGGCTGAACTATACCCTATAATTGTAAAGCAGATAGGTCTACCAAATACTTTTGCGCATGAAAATGAAAACAGATATATTTATAAGTACAGCAATGTTAAAGAATTACTTAATAAAATGAAAGGCATAACATTGGCAGTGCTGGACTCTGGCGTGAATCACAACATTTGAGCTTTCTGTTTGCATACCACTTACAAATGACTTTATTGCCAGCTGGCTAGAAAATAACAAAAACCACCTTCCTTGAAAAACCAACTTGGTTTCTTGAAAGACACTGAAAAGGGGAAATTTATCTGGCTGGCAATTTGTTTGATTTATTGAATGGAATACCACTTGCCATAATATTCCTGCCAATTGTATGCTTACTTTTGTGCATCTTTTATTCCATGTGCTTTTCATGCTGGTGAATGAAAAACGTTGCCCATGACAACAAAATGTGTTTCGGTTCGAGTAATTTTATATTTGTTCAAAACATATTTCATGTATTTTTTCCAGTGAGCTATGGAAAACAGCAGCAAAGAGCCCCTGTCTCAACTGCCAAGTACCATCCTCTTCACTTTTTTCTACATTACAATCCATTGCTGCTTTCAGGAGTCTAACTTGAATTGACCATGTCTGCCTACAGCAATATTGTCATTTAATTTATAGCTGTTTTGTTTTATATTTCACGAGGATGGGCATACGTGACATTTCTTTAGCAGCAAGATCTAAATGAATGGCATTCAAATTAGTTTTGAGAACCTCAAATTTTTATTACTTATAGAATCATGTTGCCTGGTATACAAATACAACCACTTTGGGATGGAAAGATTATTTTTACTGGTGCTGTACTGGTTAACAGAAATGCTAACCTTCATCATTCCAATCCTAATCAAGAAAGAATTCAGCTGTTATTTAAACTTTAAAAATAAATCATATTCATTATGATCATGTGATGATCAACCTCACATATGGTTTGATCTTTAATTTTACCTGTGCTGCTGCAAATGAGATTGTGGTGGCATGGAGAATATAATCTTATTCCCATGATATAAGTGATACATAATGATGTCTTAGCATGTGATGACAGTTACCATATGGAACAATTTAACAAAATTTTCTGTGTAAATTGTTGCTAAAAATGCAGAAAAACATAAGAAATATTGGTGATTGTCCTCAAGTATTTCCAAATATATATTTTTAGAATGAATTTATCTACCCTTCTAAAATGATTTATGCTGTTATTCCTTCTCATATACAAGTTTTAGAATATACATTTGAGAGACAGTAGTATTGAAATTCAAAATCAAAGTCATTTTGTCCCTAAAATTACTTTACTTAGTTTAGAATATAAAAGAACACTCAGTGGGTGACAGGTTTCTAATCAAACTCTTGATTCAGCACAGGTCACTTTATAACCTAAATAGAACTGAAAGTATACAAAATCTTCCTAGGAATTTTATTTTGGCAGCGAGATGAATTTTCACACATAAACCTCTTGATGGAGGAATTCTATTTAAAAACATAATTATTTGAGACAATACAACATAATTCCTTTCCGAACTGTTAAGGTAGATCAGTTAATGATTCACAGTTTTTATATTGCACATGCAAAATAAATACCAATAGTACTTAGACTTATATACTGCTTCATAGTGTTTTACATCCCTCTCTAAGCGGTTTACAGAGTCAGCATATTGCCCCCAACAATCCTCATTTTATTGGAAGGATGGAAGGCTGAGTCAACTTTGAGCCAGTGGGAATCAAACTAGCAAACTGCTGGCAGTCAAGCAGAATTAGCCTGCAGTACTGCAGTCTAACCACTGCACTACCACGGCTCATAATATTATTTTTATATTTGATCATTGGTTGAAAATGCTGTAGATGCTAGAAACCCAAATAGCTGAACTTTCTCTGGACATTATAGACTTCCTTCTTTTTGCTACAGCTTGATACTGATTTATATTTACTTATATAATGTATAAATATTTGTAATGGTATTCCCAATCTTCATAAAATAATATTTCTTAAAAAAAACCTCTTAGAGAATTATGATTTAACAGCACTCATTTAACAGTACATTGGGGAGTTTCTAGACATAGTTAAATAAACACATTTATGAAGAATCAACAGTAGAGACTACATGCCACAGGACACTAGATTTTACTGTTGGCTGACTTATTAAAGGATAATGATGTAATAATTTTTATTATATAGAAAGACAGTATTGAGATATAATTATAGAGGCCATCCCTGTTTGGAAACAGAAGTCAGGATTTAAGAGTTTAGCTACAAATATCAGATTCCAGCTTCTAACTTTTTTTTTAAACAAGTTTTATTAATTTTTCATTTTTTACAACAAAGTGCTTTGGAAACAACGTAGAGATAGGGTAGTCAATTATCCAAACACAAAGTCATGTATGTATAGCTCAAATTTGCTCCTTAAGCGTTCCCTCTCTATTTCCCTCAATTAATACAACATATTCAGATTAATACATTTCTAAAAAAAAGTCCAATCGGTCAATAAAATTATCAATAAAATTTTACCTATACAAGTCCAAATCCTGTTTTAAACTTTACTAAATTCCAATTATCATATTCCAATTTAGCTTTAAATAAACATATTGTTTACACTTTGGGTATCCCTAATTTCCCTCATTTCATAACATATAATATCTAAAATAAACATATTATTCCAAAAATTACATTCTTAGATTTCCCAAATATATTCTCTTTCTTATTCTAATAACTCCTCATTTACTAATACCAAATCATCCATTATCATAATCCATTTCTCCTTCCCTTACAAAGTAATTATCAGACTTAAAATAGATACATTATTCCAAAAAATACATTCTTACTCTATTACACATATATATTCTATTTCTTGTCCTTGTCAGTTATAAGTCAAAATCCGAAACATTAAATCAATCCATATCTCTAAAAAGCCTTTTGATCCATTAAGTAAAATTTTAAATCCCATTTTTAAATCTTACTCTGGCTTTCTTTTTGTGCCAGACAGGTTTCCATAACAGAGCCTCTATCTCATCAGATAGGTCTCTCTTCATTCCTCGACATATCATTTGAATCAAGGGAGAGCGTCCAATTATCAATTTTAAGAAGTTGGCTCCTTTGTAATTATTCCATTGTTGGCCTAAAAATTCAAGTCTCAATATTTGATTAAACTGAATAGCACAATTGATTATATCCAATGTTGTAATTAGTAGTTGATTATCAACGTTGTCACCGTTCTCAATAGGCCGTAGTTGAACATTAATTCCTGTTGCTTTTAAGGTTGCGTGTGGTTTAGTTAAAGTCATTCTTTGATCCTCAAAGATCTCAGTGGATTGTATGTAGCATAGTGTAGAGTCCTCTTTGGTCTTGTTTTGTTCCTCTTCCATTATTTTTTGGGATATAGAATAGTCATTTGGAGTCTGGAAATCAGTTTGCAATTTTGGAGCAAGATCTTTGGTTTCCATTCTATTCCATTCCATTCTGGAGTTCATTCGCTCAGTAACTTCAAGAATTTTTTCCAATATAAGTCCATAGTTAAGATGTGAATAAGAATCCTCCATCTCATTAGATAGTACGTGGTGTTGCATACAGGCCTCTTGAATATTAATTTGTTCCTCCTCTGCAATTTCTTGGCCTGAAAATTGATCAGTTAAGGATTGAAATTTAGTTTGTAGTTCTGAAGTAATGGCTTCCATTCTGGAGTCCATCTGCTCAGTGGCTTCATAGATTTTTTCCAACATAAGATTATAATTAAGTTGTGAATAAATTCCCTCCATTTCAGTGGTAATTGAAAATAGTCCTTTAGTCTTTTAGTGGAGGCTATATTTAATAACAGTCAGCCAAAATCCACCTCCACATTTTGTAACAGTTAGTTTCACCGCCCAGCTGTTTCAGCTTCTTTATCTTTTCCCTTTCATAATAAGTTGAAGGTCAAAGCCAGCATCATAATCAAAGAAGAAAACAGTTGCAGTGTCAAACTTCACCACAAGATGTCCCCAGTATATTATCAAATCTTTTTCCAGATGCCAATAAATTTTTTTCCAGTTAGAAGAATATAAGAAACAGTATTTTCCAATTAGATAGAATAATAAAATTCTAAGATAAGAGTTTTTTCAGGACTCCAGAGTATCCAATAATAGAAATAGTGATTAAAATTAGTTAATCATTCCTTTTGTTTCCAAAGCTTTCTTCCCAAGTAGGTAAACGCCGCTCTAGTAAAAACAGGGAAATAATTCCAGAAGCTTTTTACAGGAGAGAAGTTAGGGTAGAGAGAGGAAAGGAAGGGTCTCACCTGGATCATCCATGGTGGTTCTTTTCACTTAGCTGTTCTTGTGACTTTCGGCTGGAGCAGCTAGATGATCGGCCATGTTAATGGTTGATCTTTTCCCCGTCGGCCCAAAGGAGCTGTCTCAGACCGCAGAAGGTGCTGCCGCTCCCTCCGCAGTCAACGAGAGTCCTCCCCAGCGGTAATCGCCCCTCCAGGATGACTTTCGACCCTGTCCAGGGTCTACCGGCGGGGGAAAACCGGCCAGCAAAGAGAGAAAACTCTTCGCACGACCGCCCGTGCCGCAAACCGGAACCGGAAGTCCAGCTTCTAACTCTTGTCCAATAGGTTTTTGATGAACTAGAATGTTTTACCTCTAATTTTAAGCATGCAGCCTCAGCATTTGAATCCAGAGTAATGGAGTCTTACCAGCTTTTATACTGCTAGTTCTAAAATTTGGCTCCACTGCATCTGAAATATCAGCCATATCTTCTTCTAACCTAAGATAATATTATGCCAAACTGGATTCTTACTACTCTGATACCACATAACCTTTCGAGATTTAGCAGTTACTGAGCTATTTTCCTCCTCTGACAAGTCTTCCTCTTATAATGCTGAGGAATTAAAAATTCATTTTCAACCCTCTACTAGTTTTCAGCTTATCAAAATATAAAATACAGAAATAGAAAGATAAATGAAAATAATGGGAAAATAGGGAAAGAAAATGGGAAGAAGAAAACGTGGGGTAAAGAGGAGAAGAAGAAAAAGCATTAACTTCCAACTATTTTTGGCGCAGTAGAATAAAATAACAAACAACCTCAACTTTTTATTTTAAATAATAATATATATTAGCCATTTCCATAATTACAAACTTATCTACAACAAACTCATAATTTCTCCTTCACTTTTTACCTGCACATGTACACACATACCCAAACACACACACACACACACACACACACACACACACGCATGCATGCACATACAGACAAAATCACATGCATATACATTTTACAAATCTTGGGTTTTCTCAAGCCTGGTGCTATCACCTTCTCCTTTTCTTTTTCAATCTTATCATGACGAAATTGTAGATTCTTATAATAAAAAAAACCTTCAACCCTCTTTCCCTCTACTGTCTGTTCTAAATCTATGTCATCTCCACTGTTTCACTAAAATTTTAATAGTATTGATGTTAATTGTCCATTGACTGTCTAGATTTTCTGTTCAAGCCAAGGCTATCTGCAAGCAAGGAGATCAAAATGTCAAGATGCCAATCAATACCATTGGCATCAATGTGATCAAAACCCAACCTTTTTATGTATGGCTTTGATTGCATGGTTATGGCTGCCATATTGATGTTTTTATATCTCTGTGGACATCCACGATTCAAGTAGTCAAGCTCTTATGAGTGCTTCTGATCAATATTCATTATTCAATTTAAAATTACAACATGCTCAAATTACTGTATTTTTAATGAATTCCACATTATCCTTAGTTTTTCAATAGACTGGATAGATAAACAGACAGAGATACAATATGTATGTGCATGTAAAAATGAAAGACTCTTGCTGATCAAGCAGAATAAAGAACTTTCTCTATATGTCTATGGAGATTCTCAGTCATTCAGGTCATAGTTATGGCATCTTTGACCTCTCTTTCAAACCAGTGGTCCACATTTTGGACAGAGAGGATTGCTGGTTTGAAAGAGGGTCAAAGAGGCCATCTATGTCAAAATTGAACAGCCCTCTCTTAACAGAGGGTGAGGGATCCGACATCATCTATCTCCAGTCTACAACACAGTCCTTTCAACAGTTCCAAGGAGGCTCCACACCCATTTGCACTACTCAGATACATAGATAAGCCTCCAGGTAGCTTTAACGACTTGCTAAAAGAATGCAAATGAACAGCTGTCTGCAGGAGTATAAATCTTTCCATTCCCCACCATCCAGTCAGAGCTGAAGAAGCTTCTTGGATGAGAAGGAAACATCTTCAAAGGAAAACAAGAAAGTCCCATTGCCTCATGAAAAAGCATCTTTGGGATAACTTTCCCTATAAACTTATATTTCAAATCTTACATTATAGAGGGATTTCTCAATTAAAAAAAATAAAGATGTGAAAGATCATTTAAAAATCTCCTCACTCTGTGTGAAAGAAATATTTATTACAAGAAATTATGATTTTTGACAGCTTATTGTAGTATCAATAAGTAAATAATTTTTCTTCAACTCTTTATCATTTATAAAGCGTCTTGGCAAAAAAGACTACTGATATGCTTGAGATGATTTATTTTTATATTTCCAGTCCCAAAATAAACTATTTTCCTTAGTCTATTACACCATTTACTACTATCTCAGTACATTATTATCCTCTCAATAAATCTGTATATGCTCCAAACGGTGATTTGGTTTATCTATCAGATTATAATAATTTAAACCACAAAAATGTTTTCATGTTCGGAAAAAAATTCTTTCTGCAGAAGTTAAGTTAGCTTGCCTACTGCAGTACTATTTTTCAGAAGCTTTGCTTTGTTAGCTTCATCTCATGCACTCTAGAACTAAATCTCTTTATAGATTTCACAATTACAGAAAAAATGCATTAACTATCCTTGACATGTCAAATTATCATTACTGTAATCCATAAATGCAGTATAAATTTACTTTTTTACACTATGTTTTAAAATTTAATATATTTTTAATTTTATTTTTTTAACTCTAACATCTGAAGCACAAATTTCAGTTGCCATTGGAGTCATCCATAGCCAGGTCATACACTTACCTATTTATGTAGACAAACAATAAGGTGAGTAGATAAGCATGGATATCTCTGATGCAATTCTGGAATTTGTCAGAAAAAAATATTTTACTTAATTGCATTAATCTTCTGTTTGTTTGTTTTGTGCACAAACAAGAGTTCTGGTGATTGTAGTAGTATACAAACTGTAAAACAAACTGATTAGTAATCAATCTACTGATCAGTCGTGCATGCTACTTGTTCAGCTTATGTAGCAGATTTGTCCTCTTGACTTAGGAAGTACAATGCTGCTCACACAAAGTTAAGTCTGTACAGTCATATATGTAATTTATTGTTAGACATTATGTTGATGTATTTGAAAATACCTTTTCAAAATCCTACGCTTTTATAGTGTGAGTATCCAGAATAAAGTTGATGTTAATGTATGCAAAATATTTTTATCTATTTATGAGAAGGGAAAACATAGTAGTAGTAGTAATAGTAGTAGTAGTAGTAGTAGTAGTAGTAGTAGTAGTAGTAGTAGTAATAATAATAATAATAATAATAATAATAATAATAATAATAATAATAATAATAATAATAATAATAATAATAATAATAATAATAATAATAATAATAATAATAATAATAATAATAAAGTTGTAAGGCACATTGGAGGTCATCTAGTCCAACCCCCTGCTCAGGCAGGAAAGCCTATACCATTTCAGACAAATGGCTGTCCAGTCTCTTCTTAAAAACTTCCAGTGCTGGAGCATTCACCGCTTCTGGAGGCAGGTTGTTCCACTGGTTAATTGTTCTAACTGTCAGGAAGTTTCTCCTTAGTTCTAGGTTGCTTCTCTCCTTGATTAGTTTCCATCCGTTGCTTCTTGTCCTGCCTTCAGGTGCTTTGGAGAATAGCTTGACTCCCTCTTCTTTGTGGCAGCCCCTCAGATATTGGAACACTGCTGTCATGTCCCCCCTTGTCCTTCTCTTCATTAAACTAGACATACCCAATTCCAGCAACCGTTCCTTATATGTTTTAGCCTTCAGTCCTCTAATCATCTTTGTTGCTCTTCTCTGTACTCTTTCTAGAGTCTCAACATCTATTTTACATCGTGGTGACCAAAACTGGATGCAGTATTCCAAGTGTGGCCTTACCAAGACATTGTAAAATGGTATTAATACTTCACGTGATCTTGATTCTATCCCTCTGTTAATGCAGCCTAACACTGTGTTGGCTTTTTTGGCAGCTGCAGCACACTGCTGGCTCATATCTAAGTGATTGTCGACTAGGACTCCGAGATCCCTCTCACAGTTGCTACTATTGAGCAAGGTACCACCTGTACTATACCTGTACATTTGGTTTTTCTTGCCTAAATGTAGAATCTTAGTTTTTTCACCATTGAATTTCATTTTGTTAGATAGCGCCCAGTGTTCAAGTCTGTCCAGATCCTCCTGTATCTTAAGCCTATCTTCTCAAGTGTTGGCTATTCCTGCCAGCTTGATGTTCTAGTACTGGGCCTAGAACAGAGCCCTGGGGCACCCCACTGCACACTTCTCTCCATGTAGATGCAGTTCCATTGAGGACCACATGCTAAGTACGGCCGGTCAGCCAGCTACGAATCCATCTGGTCTAATGCACATTTTTCTATCTTATCAAGTAGTAGGTTGTGATCTACTTTATCAAATGTCTTCCTGAAGTCCAAGTAAATTATATCCACAGCATTCCTCTGGTCCACTAATTTTGTCACTTGGTCAAAGAATGCAATAAGATTTGTCTGGCATGATCTGTTTTTGACAAACCCATGTTGGCTTTTAGTAATGACTTTGTTTGCCTCTAGGTGTTTGCTGATTCATTGTTTGATTATATTTTCCAGAATCCTCCCAGGTATTGAGGTCAGGCTGATAGGTCTGTAGTTTCCTGGATCCGTTTTTTTTTCCTTTTTTGTAGATGGGAACTACATCAGCTCTTTCCCAGTCCTCTGGTAGTTCCCCAGTGCTCCAGGATCTTCAAAAAATATAGTTCAGTGGTTCTGAGATCACATCTGCCAGTTCCTTGAGAACCTTGGGGTATAATCCATCTGGTCCTGGTGATTTGAACTCATCTAGGCTGGACAGGTGCTCACTTACCATTTTCTTGCCTATCTTAACTTGTGTTTCTATTCTGTTTTTTATGACACTATTTTTGATAGGTTGGTCTGTTTTTTCTCTTTGTGTAAAGACAGATGCAAAAAATGAGTTAAATAGTTCTGCTTTCTCCCTGTTGCTTGTCACCTTCTTGCCACTTTCCCCCACTAATGGACCAATCATTTCCTTAACTTTTTTTCTTGTTTTTTACATGTTGAAAGAAGCTTTTTTTGTTATTTTTGACTTTGGTCGCAATCCTTAGTTCATTTTGAGCCTTAGCATTCCTCACTTCATCTTTGCAGGCTCGGACTATTTGCTGATATTCTGCTTTAGTTATGTGCCCCTCTTCCACTTTTTATACTTGTTCTTTTTATTTTTCAATTTATCAGAGAGTTCTTTATGCAGCCATGCTGGTTTCTTTTGAGAGCTGTTATTTTTCTTCTTTGTTGGTATTGTGCTAGACTGGGCTTTTATTTTCTCACTCTTTAAAATTTCCCAAGCTTCTTGAGTTGTTTTCCCCTTGAGAATTCTCATCCATGGAATCCTTCCCAAGCTCTCTCTACGTTTATTGAAATTAGCTCTCTTAAAGTCCAAGACTCTAGATTGACTGTGTTCTATTGCTTGTGCTTCGAGAATGTTGAATTCCAATATTGCATAATCACTTCCCCCCAAGGTTCCTGTGGCTTCAACACCTTCTATAATTTCATCTCTGTTAGTGAGGATTAGATCCAATATGGCTAATCCCCTAGTTCCCTTCTCTACTTTTTGGGAGACAAAGTTGTCTGCTAGGTTTGTCAGGAATCTGTTTGATCTTCCGCTTGGTGCAGCATTTGTCTCCCAGTTGATGTCAGGGTAATTAAAGTCCCCCGTTACTATTGTGATGTGCTTCCTACATACCTTAGTTAGCTGACTAGCAAAAAGTTCATCTATTTCCTCTGTTTGGTTGGGTGGCCTATAGTATACACCTATGACAATGTCATCCCCCCCCTTTTATATTGACCCAAATGCATTCAAGACAGTTTTCATCTATTGTTGTTCTCTATTTCTGTAGAGATGTAGTTATTTCTTATATAGAGAGCAACTCCACCTCCTCTTTTATTTGGTCTGTTTCTTTTAAATAATTTAAATCCTTCTAGCTGTGTGTTCCATTTGTGGGTTTCATCCCACCATGTTTCCGTAACGGCAACAATATCATATCTGCACTTAGTCCATCAGCACTTTTTCAGTTACCTGGTATGTATATGCAAATATAAAGTATATGGCTTCATTAAACTAAGCAATCATGCTATTTATATCTCAGAATAATGATGATACATTTTATGATGATGGTAATTTTATATTTAAAAAAAATGATCGTGTATCCTTTAAAAGTTAACTTTTAAAACTGAGTTTTAAAATATCTGTGTTAAAAGATAGTAGTATTTATGATTCCTCTGATAGGCAAGGCCTCTGCAGCTATATTTGAATTATGTGGATTATCTCTCAGTCTTTTCAATGTAGCATATCGAAAAGCATTTATTGGAAGAAGAAAAAAAAGGACTTCAATAAGTGAGAATAATCTTTCCTTGAGGGCATCTACATGCTTTTGGTTTGGATATATACCAGTATTTTTTATGCCTCTTACGAGTTCAACCTTGGACTATATACTGAATTCAAAAAGAAGGAAAGAAATAATACAAAAATAAACAGAACAAAAAAGCAACAAAAACCTATTGCATTGCATATATTGAAATAAATTATTCAGCTTGTTTTAAAGTCATTTACTGCATAAATCAATATTCATCAATCTTTCTATTGCACAGACAGAAAGCCAGCTAATAAACAGAATGTGAATACATATCTGTAACCCAAAACTATAAATCTGTGGTTCTGCTTTTTGCAGTATTGAAGAGTAATATTTTCTGTTTCCCTTTTTGGTAATAAATCTATAGTTCCTTATATAATGATAAGTTCCAAGCTTTTGCCATATAATTTAAAAGTATATATTCAACTTTCAACCAGTTTGGTCTTTGTAATACCATAGTAACAAACTTATGGATATCAAACCAAAACAGGACAACTGGAGCACTAGCTCATCACAAATCAATAAATGTTTCATCACCCATTTTAGATTTACAGATTAATGGATTTAATAGTTACCATTTTAATACACAAATCACTTGATTTAGTAAGCTTATTTAATAAGAAACATATTTAATGTTATTTAAGCCCCTTATCTATTCCTTGTTAATTAGATATTCTAACACTTTATTGTAAATAATAATAATCACTAATTTTTATTTTATCTATTTATTTTCACATTTTTGAACCATCTCCCTCAAAGAGGGACTTTTAATTGCATAAAATCAAAAATTCAACATGTAACAAAAAACAGCAAATGCTTTTCACGCCTTTGTCATGAAAAGGTTGAAGCAATTGATTATTTGATCAGTGGCTATATTAAAATTTGCATTTGCATGATAAGATATCTAAATTATTCATTGGAAACTGTGCCCAACGTTTGGATTTAAATTTGGCAAAAACTACTGGGATCATCAAATTGAGAAGATTTTGTAGAATAAGTGAATAAGAGCTCATGGTATTTTATATCCAAAGAGACAGGCATCTTGCTTATAATATTAATTCAACAATGATATAACAGTCATTGAAAAGAAGAAAGCCAGGTTCATTGATTTGCTATACCTGATGATGCTAGGATTGGGGAAAAACAATTGGGAAAAATTACAAAATAATGGGACTTACATTAGTTGAATGCTTAGGGGAAAAAATCATGATTAGAGTTCTTGGAACAATACCTAAAGAACTCCTATGATATCTGGAAATTTTGTAATTATCAAACATTTTATTTTACAAAAATCCACCTTGCTTGGAACTGCCTATATTCTTAGATGCTACTTTAATAATACTTAGATCCTTGATTAGGAGTTGAATTATTTCATTTTTATCACTCTTAGACTGTGAATCTAACTGTAGATTGCTACTGCCACTAATAATAATATTCATCAGTGATATTTTCTTTGTCTTGTTTATTAAAATTATATTCTTCAGAAAGTATGGCACAAATACTGCAATTATTCTATATAAATAACCTGGTGAGGCAGGTTATGCTGAGGGTGGTGAAATTCTATTTATTTCAGTAAATCTAACAAACAAAATTTGCAATAATAATGATTGTTTGAAATTTGTTCTAGAAGCTTAACAAAAAAGCTTATATCAGTAGCCTAAAATTGGACTAGATTGAAATAATTGAATAATGGAAAAAAGAGTTCACACAATGAAACATAAAAAGACAAAATAAGTATGAACCATCTACATTAAATAATATGTAATAAACATGTACTATTTCCACCTTTTTCTACTTGCCAGGTTGACACATCTAGCTGCTGAAATTTGCATGCAGTTGTATTTGTACAGAGAATTTGAAAAACAGCTTTTACCTCTGATAGTAGATCTAAAGCATGTCCAATGATGTCATTGATGATAGACTGATCCATAAGTGCGAAAAGTAATTATTTTGGACATCATTTTATAATGGAACAAGCATTTAGCATGTTTGAATTTCAGCTGAAGTTGTGGCCTTGCTCCTGATAGCTTCTTGGTATTTTGGTCTTGTTGGCCTGAAAACAGTGCTTTCCAAAAAGGATTGAATCTTTTGATACGGATTGCAAAATCTGAGGTATTGAAGACTGGAATTTCATCAGATCTATATTTTCCCTTCCACAGAGAATCAAGCATGAAAAGCAAAATAAGACTATATTAAATGACTTTAAGATTTACTGTTTAAGTTCTAAGGGTGCAAGCCATAATAAATAAACTCTCAGCATGAATGTGTGAAAATGATGAAAGGTACAGTTATGGTGGGCTCTAAAATATACACATGGGTTGATGATGAAAAATCAGGCTCACAATTTGGGTGCTTCATCACCTGTTCTTTGTTAAAAGAATGTATCTGTCATTAGTACAAATATGGATTTAAATGATCTATAGCAGGGGTCCCCAACCCCCAGTCTGTGGACCAGTACCGGTCCGTGGCATGCCAGCAACCGGTCCGCACAAAAAAGCAAAGCCCCATGTGCAAGATGCAAGCAGCACACAAAACCATGCACCCTCTGGTCCACGGAAAAACCTCCCTCCAGGGAACCGGTCCCTAGTGCCCAAAAGGTTGGGGACCTCTGATCTATAGTATCTGATTTAGTCCTCAACATCAATATTTCTTTTGAATTTCTCAGTATGTACCTAATAGTGGACAGTTAAAATAAATTTGCTTTTCTTCAGTGTCCACAATTATGCAGCATTTTATATGCAAAAATAAGAATTTATTTATTTATGAAATTTATGTATCTACCCACACAATCACAACTCTGGGTTATGCACTGGCAACAAAAACTGTACAGTTAAAAACAAAAATTACATACAATTAGCAACCCAAATTTAAATTATACAATTTAATCAAGTTGACCCCAGTACCCAAGGGAAGCACCAAGGTTTTTCAGAGCCTTTCTAAAGGTCAGCATTTAATTATTGGGTACTCAAAGAACAATTTAATTCACATGCCAAACAACAGATAGTCTGTCTCCAACTATTTTTGCTTGTCCCACAATATTTGTCAGGGTGGGCATCCGTTGGGTATCTTCAATTAAGAATGTTAGTGGATGGGATACATGAGGATTGCCTTCTCTGTAGTGGTATCTGTCTAGTGGAACATCATACCTTCTCAAGATCCAAATACTCCTTACCCCACCAACTATTTATAAGATACTTATGAACTGTTATTCTCCTCAGGCATTGGGCAAAGATGTTAAGTTACCTCATTTTGAGAAGTCTATTTGTATGAATTTATGAACTGCTTTGGGTATTTTAATTTTTATTGACTACCTTGTCATTGTTTTATTGGATGTTATCCACTCAGAATCACATGGCAAGTGGGTAGCTATACAAGATGGATGGATGAATACATATACAATATATACAACAGGGAACATTAAGGTCTGAAGCCATAGAGCTCAACTAAACTCTGATAATACAATATGATGCTCTGATAATACAATATGATCTTCAGCTTACAGCAGGGACCTAGAATCTGAGCTGCAGAACTGCCCAAAATTTTAGGGGCTTAGGAATTAGAGCTATTCTAAAAAATGCTACCAAACTGAATTATTTAACATGAAAGGGAACAATGGATATTAAGTAATCAGTGGCCCCCATCTAATAATGAATGGAAGGCTCCAATATACCATTCAAGGCCAAATCTGGTCCACAAACCATTAAAAGATGTACAAGCTTGTTATAAGATTAAATGATTCAATTGAAGACCTTACTGCTTAGTAAACTGCTACACATGCCCCATATTTGAGTTACCTTTGTATTAATTATTACATATTTTATTAATGTTAATTTTATTAACATTGCATATGCAATTTGCTCAAGGGATTTAACGTTTGTATTCTCCCCTCAGGTTTTTCATCTGCTAAACCAATAGCTCTTCTGAATTTCTGAACAGAAATAATTCTGTTTCTAATATTTTATTTTAGCCCTTATTATTTTTAAATCATCATGATTTCATCATGAACTATAACAATATCTTTAAAATATGCTACTTAATGCAAAAATTAATGCCAATGTTTTACATGTAAAATATACTACATTCTATTGCATCTAAAATTCAGAGAACTGTTTCATCAACAGGACTGATCTCCCTCCCCAGTTGTTTTTAAGCTTATTGTTAGCATTCTTGATTATTTCTTATACCAGGTGGGACTATTAGCAGTAGTTCAATACAACTGCAGGGCCACAAGTTCATCATCATTGGTGTATACTATAGGACCAATGGTCCATATACTTGGTCCATACTTCCGTATTCTTAACTGCAACTTGCTTATTAACAATTAACAAGCAAAAGAATGCCAGATATAATTGGTCTTGCAAGACAAAATAACAGATCAGATCGTTATTTTTCCATTATGCCAAGCATGGCATTCAACCAATTTAATAAGCTGGGCTTTTCAAAAATTATATGCAACAAAATATTTTTATACCAACTGTAGTATGTACTGATTGTCAAGTTCATAGTAAGTGGAAAATCAATTATTTTCTTGATTTTTTTAAAAAAATACTCTAATCTTTCCAAAAGGGTGGAGCCTAACTTCATAAAAGGATATTCAGTATGCACTCCACAGTAGTTCTGGCCCTAGCTGGAAAGTGTCTTTAGTGCGTCCTATTATATTGGGGATCCCTTGTAACCTTTTGAAAAGAAGATGGACATGAGTTTTCAATTTCTTTTGAGCCAAGACATTTTAAAATATCTTTGAGTTTCCAAAAAAACTGAATAATGGTATAACAAAAAGAGTAACAAAACAAAAGTATTTTTTACAAATTGTCCAAACAATATATTTATTATTATTATGGTTGTTTGCCCAGTCAGCCAGATGTTTATACTGGATTTCGCATTTTTATTTACCTATTGAGTCTTCCTAAGCATCTGTTATAGGCAGATGCTGTTTGATGGTGTTAGAGGTATCATCGCAGGATTTAAGCTGTTCCAAATAAAGTTGCCTTTTGCAATTGACTGGTTGTGATTTTGTCAGTGCTGATGATGTTCAAGTGGTGCTCCAGATGTTTTGGCATTGCATCCAAGGCACCTATCACTGTTGGTACTATCTTTGCTTTCTTTTGCCACAGTTGTTTTATTCTATTTGCAAGTTTTAGATTTTGTAATTTTTCCCAGTTCCTTCTCTTCTCTTCTGCTGTCTCCAGGTACTGCCATTTCCACTATCCAGACTTTTCTTTCTTTCTTTCTTATCAACAATTATTAAATCTGGAGAATTATGTGGCAGATGTTTGTCTGTTTGAATTCTAAAGTCCCAGAGCACTTTATTTTCTTCATTTTTAATTTTTTTTGTCTATTTTGTGATCCCACCAGTTCTTCCTTGCAGGCAAATAGTATTTCTTGCAGATATTCTAATGCATCATTGTTGCCATGTCGTCATGCTGTTATTACTAATCAATCTATGCAATCTTCTTGCAGTAAGTCATCCATCTTCTTCACAGATACTGCACCTGTTGTTTTCTTCTCAATTCTGGCTTTGTATGTATTTGTTCTTAAAGCTTGGTCTTGTGAGGAGCTGTAGTGGTGCAGTCGTTAGAATACAGTATTGCAGGCTAATTCTGACCGGCTCAAGGTTAACTCAGTCTTCTATCCTTTTGAGGTTGGTAAAATGAGGACCCAGATTGTTGGGAGTAATATGCTCACATATGTAAACCCCTCAGAGTGCTGTAAAGCACAGTTGAGTGGTTTATAAGTCTAAGTGCTATTGCTATTGCAGCCAGAATGAGCCTTTCTGTCTCCTCCTTCAACTTTTCTGCTTTTAGCCATTGCTATATCTTGTTTATTTACTTTGTCTGCTAGGTTTTTGTGGTGTGTGTGTGTGTGTGTATGTGTGTGTGTCCTGACCATGTAATACTGCTTGCTCTTTTCTGTTCTTCATTTGATCTTTGTTGTAGGGTAGTTTGGTCTCTACAGTATTCAATAAGCTTTCATGATATACTAGCTTAAATGCATCTTCTTTACTGTCCTTCACGTATTTGTCCAATGTTCTATTTTCTTCTCCAATTGTCTGGTGTACTTGCAAAATTCCATTCACAGCTATGACAAATTCTGGTAAATAGAGTGTCAAAATCACTGTGTGGATGAAGGGCGGGATTTATTGTTATTATTTTTCTGATCTTTCTATCCAGGCCTTTTCTGTTCTGCTTGAGTCCAACTTTTAATGACTGGAATTGTCCAGGTGTTAATTGCATTGATGGTATTGTCTCTACTTCATTATGACTTTAATATCTTCTTCACTTTCATAATGTGTTCAGTACAGACCTACTTCTTGACTTCAGTGTGCTTAATGTTGTCAGCTTCAAAGATGCCCAAGTATTTGTAGTGATCATATTCATCCAGACTTGTGATGTTATTTCTATAGAGTGCCTTGATTCCTTCAGTTTTCACCGTTTTTCCTCTATTGATGGCACATTTGTTCATTCCAAATTGAATTTTCTAGGCTTTATATATAGATAGCATTGGGCAGATTCTGTTTCAAATGATGTTTTTCCATACAGCTTCAGATTGTCCATGTAAATGAGGGGGAAGAGCCTGGCAGATGTTTTTGATAATTGATAACCATGGCTTGAGTTATTCAGGTTTGTTGACAGATAAATCAATACAATGACAAATAGTACTGGGTCTCCTTTAAAGGTTCCTTTCTTGAAATTGACCCATCCCAGTCTATCACCATTGATCAGCAACTGTGTCTTTCATTGTCCATTGATCTTTGCACAAAGATTCTGATGTTTCTACTGACTTCTGTTATTTCTAAGCACTTGATTATCTAATCACATGGCAGGGAGTATGTGCCCTCCTTTAATCAATCCAAGTTACATTCACGTTGGTCTTCTTTCTCTTGAAGTTTTCCAAAATCATCTTGTGGTTAGCAGCTCATCTTCTGTTCATCTACTATTTGGACAGTTTCTTTTATACTTAGGTGAAAAGAGCTTGTTTCAACTAGATGCTATTGGACTGTATCAGCTACCACACCATTTATCAATTTAAATTTATGGTAATCAAATAATTATTTATAATTTCTGCTAATATTCTACAGCTATTTCAGTTTGTTGGCTTATCACACATATCAGGTTTTGATATGGCTTTGAAAGCCAGAATGCAAAAATTCCAGTTAAATTAATAAATACTTCCAGATAGGAAACTCACAGTCCACATGTAACATCCTTTCCCCAACTTTTTATTGCATTTGTGAAATACTAAAGGAAGTGGATGCTTAGCAAGGATTTTCATTTTTCTTTTTTGTCATTTTAACAAATTGTGAAATTGGTTACTAGAAGTTTAGTTAAATTGATTTTTGTGGACAGAAAAAAATAAAATCTCAAGGCCTCCGAACCCAAGACTATGTGTTTCTGGCATTCTTCAGTGACAGAGATGGATTTTTGTCCAGAGTGTTCTTTTCAGACCACCTGAGAACAAGTATTTCTCTGAAAATTTATATTCTCAAAATTATCCTTTGTCTTTATGTTTTAAAAGCTCATTTTTCTCCTTTGCTGAGTATGTAGCCTTCATGTTGGACATTGTTGCTCAGAGTTCTTCATTTCATCATACAGCCCACATCTGGTGGCTTGACCTTGGGATCTGTGCCATTGGATTGCTACATATATCAATGTTTTCTTGGCAGAAACCTTCCCCTCTACCATCTTTCAAACTAAAGTACATGCTTTTATACATAGTGATAAATATGCACTTTTGACTGCTAGTGCATGCCAAGAGGCAAAGCCACACAGTTAACTGTTCATCTCCCTTTGATTCTTTTTATTTCCTTTTGGACTGTATATCCAACATTTAAAAATAGATGTAGAGTTAAGTATAATAAAAAAAATGCTGTTTATAAAAATATTTTCAATTTTCATATTGTGAATACTTGTATTAATACAAATTGTGCAATCATCATTAGTAGCTTGTTAAGAATAAAGTAAAAATAACCTTCTTTATGATCATGACATTCACATCCATAAAGTAAACAGACAGAGATGCTTATTCCATGGATTCATGCAAGCCCTGGAGTTTAATATACACATCCCATCTTGCTGCATGAGCAAGCACTGTTAAACTCAAAACTGGTGCTTTGAAACAGTCTATAATACTTGCTATCAAATAAGTGGCGGCAATAACATATTACATCAATCTGAAATATTCCAAATATATATCATAAAAATATGCAGTTTAATGACCCATTAAAGATTCTAAGATATACTTATGAGAATCTTTGTACTTGTATTTTCTGCTAGGAAACGTCCTTTACATCTGAACACTGGATACATCTTCATATTTCTTCTTGAATAAGTTGACTCTACACACAGAGAGAGAGAGGGGGGGGGATAAATGTGGAAAATATGCATATAAACAGGTGACATACAAATATAAAAGCAGTTCTGCTGATGAGGCCATAGGTGTATTTATTCTGGCATTCTATGTCACACAGTGGGTACCTGAATACCTCTGGATATTTATATGCCTGCTTGGGCAGGAGGTACATTTCCCTTTCTGTCTTTAGGATTTAGGAGGTTATATGTAGCCATCAATATTAGTAGCCATTGATAGTAATTCTTCATAGATTTTATTCTATAAATACACCAAATGACTGCTATTACCCTATCTGCTGGCAGCAAATTCCAAAAGTTCCAACAGTGCGAGAGAGGGAGATAAATACATTTCTTACGTTATGCATGATTTTATTTCTTCTATCATTTTTCCCCTTGCCTTCATTGTTATGTACTGGGCCTTGCTGAAGTTATTCAGCAAGGCTCAGAAAGTCTGTAAAGAGGCTGGGCCTTGCTGAGTCATTCAGCAAGGCCCAGGATGACAGGAAACAAGTGCAGAGACCCGGACAGACCACATGTCTGCCCGGGACCCAGACAGGCTGTCTCCAGCCTCGTGCACATGCGCGAGGCGGGAGAATAGCCTGCATCGATTGGCTGAGCATTCCCTGGCTAGGGAATATAAGAAGGAGTGGCCAGTGTGGCCAGGTTGTTGTTGTTAGTGCTTGATTCCGTGTAGTTCTGTTCAATCTATCAACATGCTTCTGTTCAGTGCAAGTACCAAATAAAGAACATCTTTTTGCATAAACTGCCTCGTCTTCATGTCTGTGTCGAGAACAGAACATTCTTTGCATACTTTCTCTTGGTAGGGGCACTGTTTCAGTCCTATAATTATTCTGGTTGCAGTTTTTCTATCTTTTTAGCTCCATAGTAATTGTACACAGTGTTCCAAGTGTCTCTGTCACCATGTATGTATATTATAATATTATATGAAACTTGTACTTTTAATTCTCTGCCTAATGATTATGAGCATGAAATATCATATTGTACTTCCACACTAGTTTGATATTTTCATTGAATATCTCACTCTGATTCCAAGACTCAATACAGTCAGTGTCAGTTCAGATTTCATTAATATATAGGTGAAGAGTGGATTTCTTTTGTGTCAACAAACATAACTTTGCATTAAATCATGAATTTTATTTTGAACATTTAGTGAATTTGCAATTTTACTTCATCTTTTAGTACCCAGAATGATTTGCTTCCCAGTAAGCTTCCCATTTATAGAAAAGCTGAAAAGCCTTGCTGCTTTGCACAAAGTTATGTTCTTTGCACATCTCAACTGTGTGAAAATTGCCTGTGTGAAGGATTGTTCCAACTGATATAGAAATAGATAGATAGATATAGATAGATAGATACTATATAGAAAGATACTAAATAACAACAAGAAAAACAACAAATACCATTTCAGACAAATGGCTGTCCAGTCTCTTCTTAAAAACTTCCATTATTGAAGCATTCACAACTTCTGGAGGCAGGTTGTTCCACTGATTAATTGTTCTAACTGTCAGGAAATTTCTCCTTAGTTTTTGTGTATAGATTATATAAAAAAGAACTTTTAGATTACCTTCTGTTGTTAGTAATAAATCATAGTTATATCAGATCAGTTTCCTTCTCTCCCTTCCAAGATATTGCAAAAAAAGTATACTGTATTCATTACCATACTTCTATTGCAAAAAGAGAAACAGTGAATACTGGGAAATAAAAAATCCAACCAAACATAGATAGCTAGTTATTAGAATTAGTACTCTGGCTTTAAAAAAGTTCATTACTGAAAGAGATAAATCAAAATTGATAAAAACACAGGCTTTTCTGTGTGGACTAATGAATAGAGTGTCTGTGTATGATTGTATAAAATCCATAAGTATTTGTATAAAACCTATGGGACAATTATACAAATATGAAAAAACCCTAATTTGGAAGTTTTTGTTTCCATTTTTATAAACTCATGCTATTTATTAAAATAAAAAATGTATACTGTATTCATTACCATACCTCTATTGCAAAAAGGAAAACAGTGAATACTGGGAAATAAAAAATCCAACCAAACATAGATAGCTAGTTATTAGAATTAGTACTCTGGCTTTAAAAAAGTTCATTATTCAAATACTGAGGTTTGATGACGTAGAAGCTTTATTATGGAAACCGGTTTGGCACAGAAAGAAACCTAGAGTTAGATTTAAAAATGTGTTTTAAAATTTCATTTAATGGGTTAAAAAGGCTTTAGAGATTTTGATTGACCTAAACGTGAACTCTGTAAGAGGATATCCTTTGTAATTAATATTTTGTTTTAGATATGATAATAATTTGGAGGGGTAAACTTTACCTAATGGGTTAAAAAGACTTTTTATTGATATAGATTGATTGATAAAATATATACTTAAAATAGATAGAAATGTACTTTTTGGACTGACATTTTTATCTCAAATAAGACAATTATTTTGTAATAGAAGGAGAATAAGAGGGATTGGAGATAAGAGACGAAATGGTATTAATAAATGATTTATTAGAGCAAGAAATAGATTGTATGTGGAAAATATAAGAATGTCATTGTGGGAATAATATATTTATTTCAGATACAATTATTATGTTAGGGAAAAGGGAAATGAGGGATACCCGAAGTGTTAATAATATGTTTATTCAAGGCTAATTGGAATATGGTAATTCTAAATTAGTAAAGCTTAAAACAGGATTTGGATTTTTATAACTGAAATGTGATCGATGTTTGACTGGATTTATTGAACTTTATTTAGAAATGTTTCCATTTGAATATGTAAGATTATACGAGGGAAATAGAGAGGGAACGTCTAATGAATTAACCTGAGCTATATATCTATGACTTTGCTTTTGGATGTTTGATGCTCCCACCTCCAGGTTGTTTCCTAAGCACTTTGATGTAAAACTTAAAACCAATAAAATTTGTTTGAAAAAAAAAAGTTCATTACTGAAAGAGATAAATCAAAATTGATAAAAACATAGGCTTTTCTGTGTGGACTAATGAATAGAGTGTCCGTGTATGATTGTATAAAATCCATAATTATTTGTATAAAACCTATGGGACAATTATACAAATATGAAAAAACCCTAATTTGGAAGTTTTTGTTTCCATTTTTAAAAACTCATGCTATTTATTAAAATCAATTATTATTTATTAAATTAATGTTCACATTAATATTGTGCATCTTCTAAATTGTTAATAGTTTGAATGCTTTACTTCAAACTGCTTCATTTATTGCATTGCATTATGCATTTCTTTACCCTAAACCCAAAAGGGAAACCCAAAATCCAAAATATGAATTGGATTTTTAAAATAAATCCTTAATTTGCCACAAAATACTGAGAATATTTACTAGTTTACCCATACAAGAATATGGGTATTAATCATCATTTGGCAGATGATCTTAGGTTATATTTATTAAGGATATGGAAAACATTTTTACCTTCAGTTTTTTTCTGAGCATGTAAATAATATGGCTGTTTAAAATAGCATAATTTGAGCTTTCTTCCAGTTAAAGCAATGTACATTTCAGCTGTTCCATTGTAACCTGGAACTGAGTTATTTTTCTGGGCTAATCAGTATTGCAGGAAAGACTGGTTATGACTCTGCTGCCGTTGGTTTAGAAACAGTAAGATGTTGAGAAAAAAGAAGCAGTACCAGGCCAGAAATACAAAAACTGTTCTTGGGATAGTTTGTTTCCAAGTCTCTCAGTTGTAGCTAGTTTGCTGTTATTGATATTGTTTAATTGCGATGGACAACTCAGATAGGTTTGATACATCTCGTATTGTGCTTTATTTTGCAAAATGGTCATGCTAAAGAATGGGTATCAGGGCACGTTATTTGCTTCATGCAAAACTGAGTATAATTCTGTAAGGGTTACTTGTACAGAATTATGTTGGTTGCCCTCAGTAATTATTATATCCCTCATAAGAGGAGCGCGATGGCTCACGTGGTTAGGACACTAGGTTGCAAGCTCACATGCTGCTGTGTGTGTCAGGGTGAGCTCCAGCTCCTACCCACCTAGCAGTTCAAAAGCATGCAAATGCAAATAGATAAATAGGTACCACTTTGGTGGGTTCATGAAAGGAGCCGCCCCTGGGCAATGGTGATGTCATTGGCTAATCCTTTTACCATGGAAAAACCTCAGTGCTTTTTACACAGAAGTAGTAATAACAGTATACCTGTGACAGATTAACATTAACTGATGTCTTGAGCACAGCTGAACAATGGTTCCTTGACCCTTTCATTGATTAACTGACAAGACATTAAGACTCAATAAGTACTGAACATTAAAGACAGTATGGCAGTGAAAGAGTTAAGAGCTTGATAGCTAATAGAAAAAAAAGTGTTTTCCTCCCATCCCTTGGTGTCCTAAGCACATACTTATTTCACAATGGTTAATCCAGGACTGATATCAGTAATCCGTGTTCCCATGAAACATTATGAAGTTCTGCATTTTAATATTTACATCTGCCTAATTTTAGAAATATTCAAGTGACGATGGATTTTTCAGTGTCTTACATCTTCTAATTCTACGAGTTTGTGTTTGGCCATGTAGGTTTTTGTAATGATCTACTGTAGATCAACTATAGGAAACATTTTTGAACAGAAATATCCATCACTTTCTCAAAATTCTGAATCATTGTAATTAGTGAAAAATTAGATTTTTTTTCTTATATTTTTCCTTATATACTGTACATGTGTGAACAGCATTTATTTGGTTCTATAAAGTAAATAGTTTTGTATGATTGTCATGTAAGAACTTAATGGGTTGTAATGTTGGAAAAGAGAACATAGCAATAGCAATAGCACTTAAACTTATATGCTGCTTCATAATGCTTTACAGTCCTCTCTAGACAGTTTACAGAGTCAACATATTGCCCCCAACAATCTGGATCTTCATTTTACTGACCTTGAAGGGTGGCAGGCTACCTATCTACCTATCTACATTTATAGATATTATATATTTATAATAATATAATAAATATAATAAATATAATAAATATAATAAATATAATAAATATAATAAATATAATATAATATAATATAATATAATATAATATAATATAATATAATATAATATAATATAATATAATATAATATAATATAATATAATATAATATAATATAATATAATATAATATAATATAATAATATAATATAATATAATATAATATAATATAATATAATATAATATAATATAATATAATATAATAAATATAATATAATATAATATAATATAATATAATATAATATAATATAATATAATATAATATAATATAATATAATATAATAATATAATATAATATAATATAATATAATATAATATAATATAATATAATATAATATAATATAATATAATATAATTATAATATAATATAATATAATATAATATAATATAATATAATATAATATAATATAATATAATATAATATAATATAATATAATATAATAATATAATATAATATAATATAATATAATATAATTAATAAAATATAATAATATAATATAATATAATATAATATAATATAATATTATATAATATTATAATATAATATAATATAATATAATATAATATAATATTATAATATAATATAATATAATATAATATAATATAATATAATATAATATAATATAATATAATATAATATAATATAATATAATATAATATAATAATATAATATAATATAATATAATATAATATAATATAATATAATATAATATAATATAATATAATATAATATAATAACATAATATAATATAATTAATATAATATAATATAATATAATATAATATAATATAATATAATATAATATAATATAATATAATAATATAATAATATAATATAATATTATAATATAATATAATATAATATAATAATATAATATAATATAATATAATATAATATAATATAATATAATATAATATAATATAATATAATATAATATAATATAATATAATATAATATAATATAATTAATATAATAATATAATATAATATAATATAATATAATATAATATAATATAATATAATATAATATAATATAATATAATAATATAATATAATATAATATAATATAATATAATATAATATAATATAATATAATAAATATAATATAATATAATATAATATAATATAATATAATATAATATAATATAATATAATATAATATAATATAATATAATATAATATAATATAATATAATATAATATAATATAATATAATATAATAATATAATAATATACATAATATATCATATAGTTTGGATTGGAAGTAGATCAGAAGCAGTGCCTGTCCCTTCTGTTCTTAAGTCAATGTTTAAAATTTAGACATGGCTTTACTTAACATTTACTAGAAATCATATTTAATTTAAAAATACTAATGCATCAGCTCCCTGATATCCTTTAGTAGTCTAATTCTGATAGACTATCAGCATAGTTATTAATGTGATAATTAATATTACTTGAAACAGTGACCTCATCCTGGACTTGATTTTCTTATCGGAGTAGTGGCAATGTGATCGGAGAAGCTTTCTTTAGCTCTTCTGTCTTGGTCAGATCATGCCCTGGTGACTTTGAGTTTCCCTTGCACTACTCCTCCACAGGAAGGCTGGAACCCTTTGATTGGTCCACCCCCGGCAACTGATGGATCCAACTGGGGAAATGTCCACCAATCTACCTGTCCTGCAAAAACTCTGTTGGCTGTCTGGAATAGTCACTTAGAGCCTTAGACAGAATTATGCCTGTGCAACCTCTCCTGGCCCATGACTTCTGTTATTTCTCCATGGTTCAAGGAGGAGTTGAGGGAGCTAAAAAGGGTCAAGACACGCCATGAATTAAGCCTGCTATTAAGGTTTATCTCATGGTGGTAAGAGAGGCCAATACTTCTCCACTTCACTTCTCCAAAATGAATTTTAATGTGGAGAAAAGCAACGTTTTACATTTAGTCAGGAAAAATCAAAGGTATAACTACAGATTAGGCAAGACCTGGCTCAAAACAGTAACTGTGAGAGGAATCTTGGAGTTCTAGTGGACGATCACTTGACTATGAGCCATCATAGCAGCAGCCAAAAAAGCTAATAGAAACCTGGGTTGTATAAACAGAGGTATAGAATCAAGATCCCGTGAAGTATTAGTACTGCCTTATAAAACCCTAGTAAGACCACACCTGGAATACTGCAACCAATTTTGGTCATCATACTACAAAAGAGATATTGAGACTTTGGAAAAAGTTCAGAGAAGAGCAACAAAATGATCAAAGGCCTGGAAACGAAAACATATGAAGAATGGCTGCAGGACTTGGGTTTGGCTAATCTAAAGAAAAGAAGAAACAGGGGTGACATGATAACAGTATTCCAGTATACTGCCACAAAGAAGAGGGCATCAAACTATTCTCGAAAGCACCAGAGGGCAGGACAAGAAACAATGGTTGGAAACCAAAGAGAGAAGGAACTTGGAATTAAGGAGAAACGTCCTAACAGTAGGGCAATTAACCAGTGGAACAGCTTGCCTTCAGAAATCGTGGGCACTCTTATCACTGGAGGTTTTTAAGAAGAGTCTAGACAGTCACTTGTCTGAGATGGTATAGGTTCTTCTGCTTGAGCAGGGGGCTGGATTAGAAGACCTCCAAGGTCCCTTCCAGCACTATTCTATTCTATTCTATTCTATTCTATTCTATTCTATTCTATTCTATTCTATTCTATTCTATTCTATTCTATTCTATTCTATTCTATTCTATTCTATTCTATTCTATTCTATTCTATTCTATTCTTATTACATCCACACAATGCCGTCCACTGTTTAGGTTCACCCAGTCCCAGAGAAATATAAATAAATAACTGAATAAATAAATAAATAACTACTTCAAATCCACACAAATCCACCTTCTCTTCCAAGGAGAGAAGCAACCTGGAATTAAGGAGAAACCTCCTAACAGTGAAGACAATTAACCAGTGGAACAGCTTGCCTTCAGACGTTGCGGGTGCTTCATCCCTAGAGGTTTTTAAGAAGAGGCTGGACAGCCACTTATCTGAAATGGTATAGGATCTCCTGCTTGAGCAGGGGGCTGGACTAGAAGACCTCCAAGGTCCCTTCCAGTTCTATTCTGATTCTGATTCTGAACTGACATGAAAAAAGAAAAAGAAAAGAAAAAACAAAACAAAAAACAAACCACACTAGAATTCTTCCTGGAAGTAAGTAGAAGATTGAAGAATCCATCTATCTTTTTAAGAAAAAGTTGTAAAGAAGAACTTTGAAATTTTTACATTTAATCACATTGCAAGTCTATTCCCTACTGAAGAATCTTTCTGATTACAGTGATGGTCATAGTTTTCCTCAACACTTAACTTTGATGTATTCTGCAATGCCACATCATAAAGCTGCAAAGTTGCAAAAATGCAGTGTTTTTCTCCCAAAAACTAATGGACTTCTGGAAAATTGCCATCAATAAGTGAATGTAATATATGCAGCTCTGAAAATTGTCAGTTCTTTATGAAGTAAATTGACTTTGTCTTTATTAGAATTCCATATAAACGTGTTCCCTTCCAATAATTTATGTCATATAGCATTAATGCTTAAAACCAGAGCTATTAAACAGGTTGAAAACTTTATCAGACTAGTTATTGGGGAAATGTCTTTGAACATTTTATATTGTTTTACAAATTATCACAAAACTAAGAAAAAAACCATGTTTTATAGAAAAAGACATTAAACACATTTCATATATGGATTTTCCAGCATGGAAACCTACATCCTCTATATTATATTTGTCCTTTTGCATGTTGTACCAAATTACAGATTCGTTTGGTAGGAACATTTGAAAGGTTAGAATTGATTACCTGGATTCCTATTTTTCCTAATAGATCTGCTTAGCAAACATGGGTAACTGCCATGGACTACCACAATATGTTGATATAGGAACTCCTGCCAACTCCTGTATGATATATGTCAGGTTTGTTTAAATGTACCAGCAATTTCTTCATTTTCTACTTTAATTTCAAACAATTCCCACCTACAAGTAAGAGAAAGCTTGTTTCTTATGTTTGAAGAAAAACCTTTCCCTACATTATTCTTAATCACCTGAGATCTGTTTGGAAGCAATGCCATGTTTTCAGTCTTATAATCAAATCTACCAGTTTATGAACAGCAGAATTGGAGCTTTCTCTTTGGTGACATCCATGGTAATGGATGTTGGTCCCAAAAGAGAGTTGCCTGGTTATTTCCTTAACAACTTTCATCAGTAAAAGTCCTTCCTCATATCAAAATTAGGTGAACTGTTGTTAGTTTACTGTTCAAATTAAGGTTTAAACTATGTCTGTTTCTTTGCTTTTAATTTAGATTGTTGGTGGTTCATAAAGTAAGCAATTTTTGTAAAACTGTTGCTGTTCTTTTCTTTTTTGCTTTTGATACTACAACATGGTTTTCATATATTTTATGAAAATATATTTTATTGTCAAGGGATGTTTATAATAGGATGTTTGTTACATTCATATCTGTCTTGCCAACTCAGTCCTGTGATTCTTCCCTAATTCATTTCCATATAATATTTCAGCATATTCAATGATATGTGATTTGGAGCTTCCAACATTGGTTATAAGTTGGACAGCTATATAAATAAACAAACAAACAAATGAATGAATCAATAAATAAGTAAATGCAAAATGATGGTGGTGGTTATTTTTATACCCTCCCTACAATTGAAAAATATACTATTGGACAATCACGAACAGTTAAAACAATTAAAAAAATAAAAATTGAAAAAAGCAACAATAAAACCCAAAATAAAATTCAAGATAGGTGGGCCCAAAAGTGCATTGAAATAAAATGTTTACTGTGTTTATGGAATTGTAACAAGATGAGGACTGTATGTATTTCTGGAGAGAGAGTGTACGAGACTCCCTGCTATTTCACTGATGTCCTGTGGCTCACACACAGGGAGGAAGTGTTCAGCAGGTCTTCTTACTTAAAAGTACCGACCAAATTTGTGGAATAAAATAATGTATTGCACTAAAAGCAATTAATCCTCTCTATATTAAAACAATTGATTGAAGATAAAAATATAGACTGCAGACAGAATGATAGCATTTTCTGTTCAATAGGTAATATAAACAATAAACATAATAAACTGTGAATATTCCACTTCAAGATGTATATAACTACTTTTTATGATTTTTATTGGTAATTATAATGCAACTGTGAATTTATTATTATAATGTCTAAATTTTGGTTATTTTTTATGTGTGTAGTCTCA
Source organism: Azemiops feae (assembly GCA_023970755.1). Classification (NCBI taxonomy): domain Eukaryota; kingdom Metazoa; phylum Chordata; class Lepidosauria; order Squamata; family Viperidae; genus Azemiops; species Azemiops feae. Next base: position 1,085,954 of record JALGBA010004098.1, on the reverse strand, counting down.
TACAAACATTCTATAACCAATTTGCCTGAATGTCAGTACTTCCAGTCATACAAGTTGGAACTCCTGATTTTTCACCATTTTCATCATTATTGTTTAAAAAAAGCTGCTTATGCCATGCAATTTATTTTTCTAGGATCCATCGTTCCATAAGAGCACTTAACTAGAATGATAGAACATTTGCAAGGGTAATAAAAATGGGATTATCTCCCTTTCATTAAGAAAACAAGAATCAACCTCCATTAAGTTAATTGCCATTAAAGTAATTAGATTAAACTTCAGAAAATCACTATTTGAGATGAGGATGGTTATTTAGGCCTTAGGCAAAGGAGAATGAACACCCTTTATTTTGTTCGTATCTGTTTTTTCTGCCTCTTTATTTTTTATTATTAATATTATATTTTCTACATAATGCTAACTACTGCAACGGCTGTACATGGGACTGCCCTTGAAGCTTAAGCTGGTCCAGAATGCAGTGGCATAGGCAGTAATGTGCATTCCTTGGTGTGCCCATGCAATGTCCTTGCTTTCCGAGGTGCAGTGCTTGCCAGTTTTTTTCCAGGCACGATTAAGGTGCTGATCAATACCTATTAAGTCCTACATGGCATAAGTCCTAGTTACTTGAGGGACTGCCTGTTTCTCATTGTATCTGCCCTGTCTTTCAGTCTGACAGGATTGGAATGCTTTGCCATCTTTTGAGATCTTGAAAATGCACCTTCTCTGTAGCAGTGACTGACCCTCTGGAATGAGGTTCTCTTGAGATCTGAATATGTCTCACTCTTCTGGAATTTTGAAATGACCTAAAGATATAATTCTTCTTCCTGACCTTTGGTGAGAATGATTAATGTTCCTTCTTTCTTCCTTTTCCTTGTTCCCATCCAGGGTTTTGTTTTGTTTTGGTCTTGGTTTTTGCCATCTTAGTTTCTTTTTGTGTTTCTTGCATTGTTACTTGTTCTTTTAATGTTTTTAACAATTTGTAAACTACCCACAGTGATCAGGATTCGAGCAGCATTTAAATGTAATAAATCACCACCATCATCATTTTAAACAGTTATAATTATATTTTTCTTTGTTTTAGATGTTATAAGCCAAAGCGTCATTGGGAGTTGAGCAGCATACAAATGTGATAAATATGTAATCCATGGTACATCTCACTTTCAGGATACAATGTAATCATTATAGTTATGTACTTAGAATTATTACACTAAGCAACTTTATTATTCAGTCTATAATATCCCTTCACAGATATTTTTACAAAATATTTTACTATACCATAAAAGACAAGAATAAAAAGGTAACTTCCATTTCCCCCACCTTTTCCCATTGATTGTTCTTTCTACTACAATTGATTTTTCCTCTTCATTTTTTATTTTTATTTTGCATTTTTCTACTACAAAAAGAAGGGTAATGAGTGTTTGTGAGAGTTTTTGATATTTCTTTGCTTGAGAGCAGTTGTGTGTGATTGTGTGTGAGAGAAAATGACTGAAATATCTAGATTTATGGGTGGGGAAACAGGAAATGAATTGTTTAATTTAATCAATTACTGTTTTCTCTGGTCCTGCTTGATTAAAGTGTGGCTTCTGGTGGTATATATACTTTGCATACCACTGAGGCTTTTTGTGACATGCCTGCACTCTCCCTGTGACACAAGCTTTCCTATGGGAATCTAAACTAACACCTATTCCCAGCTTCTTGTTATCAGCCCTGCTAGCACACACTGGCCCCAGCACATTTGTTTGGGTTAAGAATAGAAGCTGGTTATTTGACAAGCCATGGCAGCTGCAGGCCTAACAGAATTTTATTTTAAAAAATATTTTTCAATCTATGCTTAAAAACTCTGTGGTTACTTCTACTGTTTTTTTTTAGTCTAATGAGTTTATAATCACAGATTGAAAAATAATAGAAAACAGAACATACCCTCCCAGACACTCATACATACATACCAGATCCATAATCCAGCATCTCTGCATCAGACAAATATAAGAACACATCCTTTAAAAAACAACAGGTAATGGAATTTTTCATGAAAACAACTCCGACAACAAAAACAATAATGTTATTAATGCCACAAGATGAAACTAGAACTACGCAAACTATATTCAGTTGCTAGTCAATGCTGGAAGTAACCTTCCAGCCCATCCCTTATTATCAGTGAAAAACTCTGTTGTGATTTGTTCACGGTTGGGGAACATGAAATGGGAAAAACAGATCCTCCAATAACATTTTAAAATAATTTTCCAAATGAAAGTTTGTATAAACAGAAGGCCTCCTTTTTTCTTAGCCTGCCCAGTCTTTTATCTACAGTATTCAGAAATTCTCAATAAAGCTATCCAATAACTTTGAATGGTCAAATTATAAAGTACTAGGAAAAGCACTGTTGAGCCCATTCTCTGTGATACAAACCCCTTTGATGTTGAGGGAGCATTTATGGATTTGAACAAAAGAGGGGAACTCTGAGAGGTAGCTCAGAATCACTCTTACCCTGAAATCCATCCAAGTAAAAATTGCACTGAAAAATTAGCCACTTTAATTTTCAGCATCCTATATAAAACTTTGATTCAAATCTAGGCTTGCTCTTTTATTATTATTTGTAACTTGAACTAGATATGCAACTACTTTAATTACTGAAGTCATCACTATAGTTATCAGATTCCATATTAATTGTCCTTTCTTAACTATATATAGACTTTTTACACTTAAAAAACCCCAAGCACTTGCATTTCATATTATTCATTCTTTAAACTTGTTTAAGTTAGAAGAAACATCTGTGTTGCCATATTACTTTGTGTGGGTATCCTTATCTGTTATAGTCCTTGTTTTAACCTTAAAACTAAATGTAGCCTTGAGAATTCAAACATCAACCCACTTAATGACTTAGTGATTATGTGAGTTTAATAACTTAAATTGACTTCATTTAAATGTTATCTTTCAATAATCTAGCTTTTAAAGATTTTCCAATTTTGTTGCAGGGAATTACATGACTCAATTCAATAGAATTTACTTTTGAGTAGATGTGTGTATCACTATTGAAGTATAAAATAAAAAACACTAAATATAACACAAGGTTTTATTTAGGATCAGTCCTTCAGTTCTGATTTAAGCAATTCCCAGTGGTCTCATATTCATGAGAAATCCAGACATTTGTCTGTGAAAGAATGTTTGCAATCTGCAAAATAAGAAAATTCTTGTAAAAAACATGATAAGGGTATGACATGAGCTATCATGTTTAGTCTCCAAGAATCTTGTCAAATCCTAGAAAAGGGGAAAAAATTTAATGGTGATGACACCCTAACCTTAAATCACTAAAGCATATATTATTTATTTCATTTGAATGTCAAAAGCAAAGAAAGCAAATTTCACAGCATACTAATATTAGATGTATATCCGTGGGTTACTTTATTCAAAAAAGTGACTTAAAAATTACTTTAGATTTATTGAAAAACTTGCATTGTTTTCAAGAATTCCTCCATTTATTCAAAGCATAAAAGTATAATTAACACCAACATTAACAGTGTGCTGTAGCCTTCACTTACACATTCAACAGAAACTTAATTACCCCAAAGTAGGTGCAATGGAAGCCAATGGATTTTATGCCCTACTTATCGACTGAAATTCTATGAACACTTAGGAATATATTTCATAGATTTCATTAAGACTGACTCCTTATTAAACATAGGTAATTACAGAATATAATACTGAAGCATGTGTTTCTCTATATCAAATTGTCCAGTCATCAGATTATTCATTTGAGTCAGCTCACATTTATTTTATTTTAAAATGGTGAACCCTATATTTAGTGAATTCACAACAGAATAGAGAAGATATTTTTTTCGCCTTAAATCATTGCCCTCTGAAAATGGCAAGAGTTAACATAGTGAGAAATAATCTTCAGCATCAGTTCTGACATTTTGCACTTTTGGATATTTTAATATGAGCATTTTAAGTAACAGTAAAATGTACTTAATTTCATTTTTTAAATCTTTGCCGAATGAATTCATCCTATTTGTTGCATTGGAGAATTATAAATGTATCTTCATTTTTTACAAAAATTTAAAGAGTAGCATCTAAATTAAAATGTAAGAAAAAGAAAAACCAAACAAACATTTAGGAATATTCAAAGGGTCAGTGCATATCCAGTGCATATCTATTAATTTTCAGTAGACATAATTTTAGTAATACTGACTTTTGCACTGGTTTTGCAATATAAAATCATCTTCAGACTTCTTGTCATCTGGCATTTCTTTATCCCTTGGGCATTAACTTTATTTTTCAAACAATAAAAATAAGAATTTCTTACTAAGCAAAATTTAATGCTCACATTTCCACCTGGCAGGAAATATACATAACTTAACTTATAAGGTTACAGTCATTATAAAAATACAGATTTGTTATAAATTTCTATATTGAGGTGCTTTAGGAATCCAAGCTAAACATCAGGAACATTCATGATAATGCATAATTCCATTTTATACATATACACATATACTTATAAATAATATATGTGTATAAATATTTCCTATATATCCCTATGTATGTGTGTATGTATATATACACACACACACATATAACACACATAGACACACACAAATATATATATACTGTACATACACACACACAGAGAGAGAGAGAGAGAGAGACATTGAGTTGATGATGTAACTCTTTCATTACTTTGATTTAATATAAAAGTTATTCCCTTGCAGAATGCACAATGACTTATTGAGGGTTAGGATTCAGTAATGATGATGAAATTCTCACTGAACTGTGTAGTCATTTCAAGACACTGTTTCTCTTTATTTAACTAAAAGAACTATAGATATTGGACAGCTATTCCATTTACAAAAGTACTTGTACTTCCAAATTGTAAATATAAATCTAGGTTATGATTGCAAAAGGTCAACATAATCTTTATTAAAATTTTAAGATGCTCGATTGTGTTTAAACCTCAAATCTGTATTTATAATACCAGCTTTTATTACAATACTAAGGTCTTGGATGTGTGGTTAGGGCAGTGTATTTTAGGGCAGTGGTGTCCTTTAATATAATGGTGTCTTTTTCATTAGTATTTAAATTCCTTTTTTGCAGTTTTTAATTTTTTTCCAAATTAATTTGCACTTAATTTACACATAATTTGGCAGACTTTAAAGGTTGAAGTGCCATTAGTAATCTTTCAGCCACCATATGGAAATTCCTAACAACTCCCCTCATTGACAAAACTAAAAGTCTAGGGTGTCATTAAATATTCTTTGTCTCTAATGCACAAAAAATCCATGGCAAACATAAACAAAATATTATTTAAATCATGCAGAATATGCCCAAACCGTTCTGTTCATATAGTCACATTTTCTAATATAAAAAAACTTGCAGCAACCATTGCTAACCTTTCCTTCCTTCCCTCCCTCCCTCCCTCCCTCCCTCAGATACTCTTTAGGTTTTCTTAAAGTTAAACATGTCCTATTCGCTTTGTCTCTTTATAAGCTTTCCTTGCTGTACTATCCTTTTGTCCTTCTCTGAACCTGTTCCAATTTCTCTGACACAGTATTCAAAGTGGGGGCTGACCAACGCAATCCTTACCCAAATGACTTCATATAAAATGTCATAGAGGTATAATGAAACAGTTTGCTATTAAATAAACGGAAATTACAAACTTTTCATGTTTATTTTTACTATTATTATTCTTAGGAACTTTAATGTACTTTATAATACTACTCTTATGCATCTCATGGCATAAGAACTGCTTATTTCCTTATTTAGTGTCTGCCCAACCAGTATGAGTGGATAGCTTGGCAGGCTTTGGGTTTCCTCGAATAAACAATGTCATCCATCAGAACCCAGGAAGCTTGCTATCTATGTCACAATTCTTGCCCTGTGAAATGATTTCCCCCTGAGATGTGCCTCACTCCCATCCTGAACAGTCCTAAAGACCTTTCTGTTCTCCCAACTTTGGTTAGGCTAGTTAGACTCTATGTTGAATATGTTTGCATGTGGGAGTGTTGTTGACTGAATTTGCTATCTTGTTATCTATTTATTATTTATAATTCTATTCATATTGTATATTTTACCTTATTTGATTTTATTGTGAATTGACCAGAAACAGTCTAGGTTAGGCAGTGCCTAAATTGAATGAATTAAATAAAATTAGTTTCCCTGTAGATATTAATAGTCTGTTTAAGAGAATGGGAAGCTAAGAATGAAATCCAGAAATTCATTGTAGTCATGTAATAATTCTTGGCAAGTCTCAGGCCAAGAAGGTCCCAGACCAAGAAGAAATAGGCTGGTACATGTCTACATTATATTACATTAGTATCAAACTTCTGATACTAAGAAACTTATTCTCTTACTTCTGAGAAAAGGATTAACATATGCATTTCTACCTCTGCTTCTATCATTGAATAAATGTTTAAAGCAGAAAAAGATTCAAATACTTTTTTTTTGACAAAGAACCAATTTATGACTGTTAACTATATTTTAAACTAAAGATAGAAACTAGCCAAGCTATACTACACAGCCTATAAAAAATACTTTCTGAATTCTTTCCTGGGAACAGAATATTTTGTAGACATCCTATATGCTTGCACTTTTACTTAAGGTTGTCTGATCCACAGAAAAAAACATATAACTAGCCAATTAACACATGGTTATCTGATCATCACTTAAGGTATATGTTAATTGCCAGGGTGCTAATTTATTTTTCTCAGGATCTTTTATTTCAACCACATTTCCAACACTAAAGTGTGTTTGTTCATAACTGCAGATATATTGATAATTTTCAATTATTTGGAAATATGCAGAATACTGCTCACATGAGATGAATTCATGCAATAAAAAAAACTACAGATATTTTAATATTTGGGCTTTTTGTCACATATAATCATATAATAGGTTTTTTTTATCTTTTTCTTCCAGGAAGTCACATATGCAGCACATATTGTAGATGTTCTTTCCTTACCACATTGATCTGTACTATAAGTAACCTAGATGTTATCTGTACATTCAATTCTGTAACAGGAAAAGGTTTTAAACTCAAACAGAGTCAAGCATCCGAACAGCAACAGCATATCTGATTGAACATCTGAGCACTTTCACTTAAAATAAATATTTCTAGACAGGGTTAGTTAAATCATGGTTTTTAGTGCATTGTGCTGCAAGTAAAATTTTACTTACTATTTTCCCTCCCATTCACATCAATACTGTCTCACAAGAGATAAATCCAATAGGAAAAAAATATCAGTACCTAGTTAAGCAATATTTGACAATAGGGGAGTGTCTCACTCTACAAACATAGTTGATTCTGCCAGTAATGAATGCTAGTCTCAGATTTAAAATATGTGTCACAGTGAAACTGCTAAAGATATATTATTTCCTTTCCCACATGGCCTTCTACATAATATGAGGAACTTAGTTTCACTTTGTTTCCGTTTAGGCATGGTGCATAGTGCAACACTAAGATCCCTAGGATAAATAGAAAAAGGCTTGGATAAACAGGCTTGGAAAAATAGAGAAAAATGTCTTTATAAAAAAAAAGTCTTGACTACATCTCTCTACCTTTACAAATGCCACACAAATCCCGAACCTCAGCTTGCTTTATGGGGCCTTGTGGATGGTATCTCCACAAAGTATTGTTGCCTTATCATCTACTGAGTTTCTTCTTCATGTATAAATGAAAACTACTCCACACTGAGTAGTCAGGGAGGGGAATCTGGGGAAGGAAAAGGGCACCTGTTGCTGCATTTACTTGGAAGGAAGTAGAGATTATGGCAGGAAAGAGTTACCTTTTTTCCTTTACCATCATCAGGAGAATGAGAATATGAGATCATTGAATTTTATTACAATACATACTTTGGGACAGAGCCTATTGTAAACTTTGACAATGAAAATGCAGGAATTAGGACATGTTGAACATACTATCTATAACTTAAAGTGTGTGTATATGTGTGTGTGCTTGGGTGTGGGCATACATACAAACAATATCCTGATTATAATTTAAAATGTATGTATATACATACACATATATATGCACATGCACAACACAAATAGCTTAGATTATATAAACTTTCAGCAAAGGATTTTGTATGCATTTAATATCACGTTGAAGAAATAGAATGGAACATCTTCACTGCTATTTTACACACTTATGCACAAATGCCTCATTAACCAATTTAACTTCTGTGAACTAACAGAGACTTCAGAATATTGAATCCAAGCAGCATGATTGTTACTGGATTCGTATAAGAATGTTAATTCAATTACACATTGAGGATTGAATACTATTGCATATGAGAGAACGGCAGAATGCACCAGTCTTCAGATTTTAAAGGAATATTTACGAACAAAATGAGATTGGAAGAGAGAACAAGCACATATTAGTGAAGTTTGTTCCTGCCTGGTGATCCATTGAGGACCCAGATTGTTAGGAAGTTTAGAAAGATTATGTAAGGCCAAGTACATAAGCTTCTCCAGCATGCCTATATTTTTTTCCTTTTTTCCAGTTTCCTTACACAGTCCACCTCTGTCACGATTGCTTGACTTCCTCTTTCAAAGATACAGTATACAGCATAACTAACCATCTATGCAGAACCTATTGAAAGAATATGATCCAAATGGATCATCCATAAAAGCATAAGAACAGCATTAATGAATCGGACTGTGGCACGTCTTATTCCAGCCATTTTCCAACAGTGACCACCAAGATTCCTCTACAAGAAAGAGACATATTCTCTATAACTAATATTTGAAGGAATATTGTTCCCAGGCTGAAGGTATGACTGTCCTCAAGATCAATAGCCCTTGACTGACCTGTTCTTCATGAATTTATCTAAATTAATTCAGATTGTTAGCCAACTCCATGCATTGTGTTGGTAAGTTCCTATTTATGTGAATAAGTGATTCCTTTTGTCTATTTTAAATTTCTTTCTAACAGCTTTATTGGATGGTCCTAGTTCTAATATTTGAAAGAAACACTGTCCATGTAACGCATGATTTTGTACACCTCAACATGTCCACACTTTTTCATATATATTTTTTCCTGGCTAAAAAGTTTCCAACCTTTAAAGAAAGTGTTATCCTTGATTGCAAGCAGGCCTTACTCAAATAAATAATATTGTGACTTGACTCCAAATATGTACCATATGGAAAGTCACAACATGCTTCCTTGTTCAGAAACTTATGAAGTCTTAGCTAAAAACCCTCACAAATAAATAATCATTTTCTCCCCATAATAAAGTTTTGGTATGCATTCATTCTGCCAACACATGATTGTTTGGCTTCCATGGGATTTCTTGGAAACTTTCATAATAGTTATAAATAAAAATTGTATGATTTTGGATTGTGATATATCATACTAAAATCTACTTTGATACAGGTTATTGAAATACATCCCCACAACTAACCGTTTCCAGAAACTTATTCTTTCTTACATCAGGGTTTTAAAATAACCATATTAAAGAATTCTATCATGCATATATAAATTTCTCTGAATCTACCAGGAAGTTCCACTCTTATTCTCTGAAATGAACAAGAAGCATTATTTAGATTGCAAAGAGTTTCTATTAAAACATCAATTAATTGTCCTTTTATTATTTATTTTTTGTAATCTTTGAAATTAAAATATATGTTTAATAATAGCTTTTCCCATTATAGACTTCAAAAGACTGTCTATTTTATTATGGAAATAAATAATGGTAAATTTCACAAATACACTGTGTATTTGGATTAATCCGTAATGTCATTAAGCACAAAAACATATTCTGCAAATAATTGAAAGTAGAATATGTACTGAGAGACTGATTTGGCATCTTTTACATAAACGTTCTGCTTTAGATTTGGGATATTTACACAAGGCTAGAACAATATAATATTCTGGAAACCTTTGCACTGTTGATTCCTTTCTCCCACAGTAATGTTTTCTGTTGGCCAGTTCTATAAAATTTTACCTGGCTTCAAGAACTACTGCCTAGGATTTCTGTCATCATTGCTCAGATATGCTGTGTTCCTTTGGCCATGTTTTGTTACTTTATTAAAAATTCTGAAACTAACCATCTTTTGGGAGTAAGTGAAGCCAAATTTTTAACATTTATAAAACATTTCAGATTTCTTAGAATCTTGAGATATGATTAAAATGTTTCAGTTGCCTGTCAAATGCTTCATAGCTACAACAGCTATTCTGACCTAGATATTTCTGGTGAAGTATATTGTAAATTGAATTAAATGTAATCAATAGGAACAGACCTCTGCTACTATTCTACAGGAGCAGGAATTGACTAACGTACCCAAGTACTCTGAAATGCACCATATCCCAGCATTGTGTTGGACTTCTACATCTAAGATTTCAATCTTTTGGGTTGCAGTGTAATATTCTGAATAAAAAATAGAAGCATTTGTGGAATGTGTGTATAGCAATTAGTTTTTTTAAAAAAATCATAAAGATGTTTGCTTATAACTACTGGGCAATTTATATTTTAAATTATTTTATAATCACTACTAATGTTGGTAGACTAGAAATAATCAGACCATTATTCACATTAATAATTTTCTATAAGAAGCCAAAATAAAAATTCTGAAGTAATAAATTACAAATCAATTTTTGTTTTACTGCTCTTCACCCACCTTGTCTCCCAGTAGTAGAAAAAGTAGAAGTTGAAGCTAAAAGATTACATACTGGTTCTTCCATAGGTAACTAACTGCTGGCCTTTCACTCTTCATCTTTCTTACTATTTGCTGTACATTCACCATCCATTTGAGTTTTTAAGTTTCTTACTTAAGGACATTTCATGATATGAAATAGTTTGAAAGAAGTTGTTTGCAAAATAAAAATCAAAGCAAGAGACACCAAATAAATGTCTATCCAACCAAATGTTTACTCTCCATTTTAAAATTGCTGTTCCATAAAAACATATATCTATCCATCTGTCCTTCTGAAATGTTTAACACTTACTCTCTCTCTGTGTGTGTGTGTGTGTGTGTGTGTGTGTGCTTGTCATAAAAGTGCTTACCAAAGCATGTGTTAAATATAGTGGGTTTTTTACAATCCCAAACAGCAAAGTTTGCTGTTGAATTTTGTAGGTTTCAGATGTTGGGGGAAAAAAATCAAAGTCTCAAAGTTTCCTCCAGTTATACATCAAAATAGTTCCTAGTAATTTTTCTTTTAAAAACCTTTCTATTTTCACTGTTTATTATATACACACTGTTTATATAAAATATAGTTAACAATGAAGAATACAGTCATAATACGGGAGACAAAAGTTTAGCTGTACAAAAAACACCTTCCACAAAATAATAACAAATTTATATTTCCATGTAATGGTTGTAAAAGAATCAGAGTAGACAACCTGGGGACAGCTTGCTCCAAGAAACTTAATCTTCAGTTCCCATCAGCTTCACATAGCAAGGTCAATGACAAGAGATAGCAGAAGACATGGACAGATGTTTTTGTTAAATAAGCAATGATACCGTTATTATTAAACAACATCTGCCTATCCCAGGTCATTGGAAATAGAGAAAAATGCCAAATTCCTTCTAAACATCTGGCTGGCCATGAAATCAACTATAATAATACTGTATATGTAATATAGAAGTAATGTTGGCCAGACATTTGTTATCTACTCCCATGGCAAAGTTATTTACAGTACAGTACCTGCTATTCCCAGATAAAGGACTTTGGAAAGAGCAAATAATCTGACCAATAAGTGTAGGCATCATGTTCAGTTTAGTGAGGGACTTGTGGGTACATCCTGGGGAAAATAGACAAATCTAGAACATGCTTAAGGATTCCAACCAATTTTTTATCACCTGAAAATTACCCTGTGAAGGAGGACAAGCACAATCCCTCAACTGATCCTGCATCCACTGCCAGCTCTCTTCTGTAGCACCATAGGCTGCTGATCACTGCAGCTGTACATTGGAAATTCCATGCAATGTGTGTTCCAGTAAATATATCAACACTTGATTAGTAAATCCATCTGTCAAAAGGATGAAAAAAAAAGCCCAATCCATTTTCTCTGTAGTCAGCTCAGCTCTGTAACAGCAGGCAGGCATTGAAATGGTCTGAATGTCTATCCCACTCCTGAAGCTACTAACAAGCCAAATAACTCCCAACGCTGATAGCATGTTTTTCTTAGCATGTTTCATCAAACTGAACTTTTGGTTTCTTGAAAACCTTCCTACAGTCCTGAGCACCTGTATGCAATCTGCTTTGCTGACCTTCCCTTATTCTACTTAATCTATGTGTCCCTTTTTGTTGTTTTTAGATGTTTGCTGAGGTTTTTGTGTAGTCTTGTTGGTTTATATTTGCAGTCTTCTATTTTTTCATTGATTTATTTGCAATGTTCATCTTTTAATATTTTTTAGGAACTCACATCTTTATGAACTTCTCTTCTCAGTACCTCCTGCAATGGAATCCTACTTGTCATTGCTCTGAATTTATTAATATCTGGGTTCAAGTCCAAAATATTTGTTTGACTATGCTCAGTGTTGGCTTTCCTTAAGCATTGCACAATTCAATTTCTTCCTAGTTTTTTTTTTTTTTTGCTATTTCCGTTTTCTCAACTAAGCCTTCCAAATTGTTTTTTTTTATCAATTCAGGTATAGCTGATCACGTTATATTTTTCCTCACTTGCCAAACATGGAAGTTATCAGTAAGATTTTCATGAAATGATCATACTTGCCAGCATTTATTTCCCACCAGATGCGGGGACATCTGTAGTTGGCCTATGAAATCACTACTATCGTATGCCTGAAAAGGTATGCAGTTTTCTTTTGGAAGCATCATTCATGTTTTTCCTTGGTTAGGTGTGGGCTCATATTGGTTTTATTTGCTTTCCTACTTATTTTAACCAGATGCTGTATTCAGTAATAGCAGGTTCATTCACTTGGGCATTTGACAGGTGTATATGCTTTTAAGATTTCCTGTTTCTGCTGCTTCTGTTCCTTATAAGCCAAATTGTATCCTTCAGTTTCTCTATATTTCAAATGTAGAAACAATCAAACTAGATTTCCTTTATACTTATTACATCTTCATTTAGGAAATTTAAGTGGCAATCTGGTACTTATTAACATGTGAGCAACTTGTCAGCAAATTTCTGTTTTCTTTTCAATAGTCATATTAAGACAATACAATTATATTTACTTAGAAACAAAATTCAAATTACACGAATATTTTCTCTTTCTTTCTTTCTTTCTTTCTTTCTTTCTTTCTTTCTTTCTTTCTTTCTTTCTTTCTTTCTTTCTTTCTTTCTTTCTTTCTTTCTTTCTTTCTTTCTTTCTTTCTTTCTTTCTTTCTTTCTTTCTTTCTTTCTTTTTCTTCTTTCTTTTCCAGCCTGGATTGGACAATACACCAGTTAACTTTCTTCCCCAGCCCACTTTAGTTTTTTAAAAATTTTCCTATGTTTTATAAAGGTTACAGAGTTTAAAAGGAAAATAATTTTATTTATTAGAACATTAAACACTAAACAGATTACATCATTACCATTTCCATATCCCTAATTAGATTGTATGGAACAGAAAACACATTTTCCAATTGGCCTGAGTGAGTTATACTTCCTGAAAGAATGCCAGGTGTCCTGTTATAAATGAGAAGCTTGATTCTTGTGTAGCAAATATCCTCTAAAACATAAAGAAAGAACCTTATTCTTGCTGTCATTTTAAAATAAATAAAAAAAGGCTGTATATAAGTTCAATTCAGTAATTCTAAGGATATAAAACCAATTGTTACTGAGAAGCTTTGTTCAGCAGAAATGATAAATCAGCATCAACAATCCTAAGACTGTTTGTTATTTGAGGTTAAAGAGTAACAGAATGCATCCAGCTCATCAATATTACTGCCGAGAACTATATTTAAATACAGAAAATGTTTATAATAATGATTTAAAAATTACATAGAATAGAAAAGTTATTTTATCCATCTTTTCATCAGAAAAGTAAATCGGTTGTGGATACATAACACGTCTTTCATATGCTTTCCCTCATTATGCAAATTAATATATATATTTATAAATGAAAACTGTGTATTTGGAATAGTGTGAGGATACTTGGAAGTCTTCCTATATTTTTAGAGTCTTATCTCTATATTATACATTTCCTTAGCCTAAAGGTGCTTTCTTTTTAAGTTTTCAGGACTTTGTTCCATTTGTTTATAAAATGTAGTTTAATATTTTAAATTCTGAAGTATTTGTTTACTCCCACAAACAAAACATTTTGCTTCTTAATATGCTGTATAGTGCACTGAATATGTAAAAGTATTGAGTCACAACATTTATATCCAAGTTTGTTTAGTCCTTTCAAGATGCATTGGTGCTTTCAAGATGTGTTGAGAGATCAATGTCTGGGGCACCAAAATGGAAAAATGGGAAAGCCCTACCTAACCGTGTCACCCATATTATTGGAGAATTTCATGATCCATAGTAGAATCTGTAGTGGAGCTGCACTGAATAGGTGACTTAGAATTTGGATGATGCCCAATTTCCTTTTCACACACTGAAAAAGTATGCACATTCTCTTTTGCTTTTTTCCTCATTCTCCCTGAAGTTTCAGCCCTTTTGTATGATGATGTCATGTTCTAAAAAGAAGTATAATTTGCCTACATGCAACTAACTTCACTAGTTTCCAAGAGATGATTAAGATAGTTCTACAGATCTGTATCTACAATATGTATTCAGATTGGTCTTATCTAGTTCATTAAGATTCCTTCACCCCCTCCCCCCCACACACACACGTATGCATACAAGTCAGACCTATTAAATAGAAATCCCCACTTTATTTTCCACAAGTGTTTCCAAAAATATTTATATAAGTGGGCTGGTTAATCTAAGTTCATGCACTTTGTCAGAACAGATGGATTTTTTCAGGCTTATTAACTGACCTTTCTCACAGTGACTTGCAGAACGTATGTCCGTTTCACAGGATCTCAGTTGTAGCAACTCTGCAAAAGTCTTAAAAATCACATTCTGCTGGATCACTGCAAAACTCTTGAGGCTATTAAATTGTCTTTTTTCAGTATGGAAAATTTCCCCAGCATGCAGACATATTGACCCAGAGACTATGCTCTGGAGACTTGGGAATCTTGCTTCTGTTTCTTTGTTCTTTTACTCCCTCTTCAATTTTGTCACTTCAATAGAGAATACCACAAGCCCATACAGTCCAGCATTAAATCCAGAAATCAGAAAATGCCACATATAAGGAACCTCATTTTGTACTATACATTGTGTGTCTTTGCTTTAAGGATTTTGATTTCATCTCTGAAGCATAATTATTACAGCCCAAAGAATATTCATTTATGTCAAGGATGCTTAATGTGCAGCCCTAAGATCAAATGAAGCCCTCATTACTTTCAATTGCTCTTTGAGAGCAAGCAGCTCAGAGCTCTGCCAAAATCTACCTGGTAACTTGCTGAAGAGAAAAAAAGGTTGCCAGAAAAAAAAGAGTGAATTTTCAAATATTACCAAGCAAGGTTCCAAAACCATGTTCTTTTACCCTTTCCTTGGATCATGACTCTGCATTAAGAAATTGTGCTCCTAACAGGATTTATTGATACTTTCCCCCACACATTTCTATGTGCTTATCTCCCAATATCTTTGTCTGTGTCAAAGACTGCATTCAGTTCAATGTATATATTTCCAGAGTGGCATGGGAGTTATTTCATTTGCAAGTGACTTTGAAAAGGTGAAAGCACATTGTCCAATTCATTCTGCAAGCAAAAAGAGAAAATTTGGTAACAATAATCCAAAACCTTGGAATCTTCAGTAAAAAAAATAATGTTGGTCCAGGCCTTAAGATGCAGTTTTGAAAGAAGAATTCTTTTGACTTAAATACAGTTGCTTCAAAATTTTGCCTCATAAGCAAAGTTACAAAGGTAAAGAAAATGCAGATAAAGTGACAGATAGTAAGGGACCCAATCAGTAATTCAATAAACTAAAACAAACATGATTTTAGTACCTTTAGTAACAGGGATCATTTTTATGCAATTTTCATAGATTCTTTTAAAAAAAACTTTTAAAAATGGGTTCAATCAAAGACAATTTCAATGTTTTGGATTTGAATTGGAAAACTATATAGGGAAAAGGATTTTCTCTCTTGTCCAAATAATGGTTTGCCCTCTGCAAGTATGCTAACTAAGAACAAAGAAAAATCTAAGAGTTTTAAAATTGATCTGCCCTGTCACATCTTGTTACCACTTAGGTTTTAAACAAGTATTGAGAGACAAGTCAGACTACTCACAAACCAACTTAGAAAACTCCATTTGAAGATTCTGCAAGATAATGCAGCAAATCATTGTGGATTATATATTAATTGGGTAATCATCTTCAGATAGAAGTGCAACACTGGCCCATATGCAATAATAATGCTTGATCATTTTTTCTACTGATGCAAAGTATATAAATATTTCAGTCTTGCACTAAATTACATTTTGGTTTTATGGGCTTAGATTGGACCTCAAGCAGCTTGGCTCCAAAGAGCATTCCTTGTGGCAAAAAATTCCATCTGTAATGCACAGTTTGGCCCAATCCTCTGTAATGAAGACTGGCTTGGCAGATGGTCTATCAAAAAAAAAAAAAGAAGAAGAAGAAGAAGAAGAAAGAAAGAAAGAAAGAAAGAAAGAAAAAGGATGCAGATAATCTTGTTAAAAGGAGATAACTCCAGAAATTTTGAAGAATTCTAGGCTCCATTCCTTACTTGCCATTATTTTATGCTATTCCTTTGATGCTCACCCCTTCTCCCCTTGTTTTTCTCCTCATTGTTTTCTCTATTTGAGCTTTTCTAATTCTATATGAATGATGCCACTCAAGGATAATTTAATTTAATCATAAAAATTAATGGTCTAGGAAAAGAATTATTTTACAAAACACATGCTTACCATAAAAATCTTTTACCATAAAAAACTGAACTTGTAGTCACAATGATCAGTTTGCTGCTGTGATCTCCGATGTATTTCATATGGTTCACCATGCTGTAAACCTGGAAAACAAATTAATAACTGAAAAAGCAAGTGTTTGTGTTTGTGCATGTGTATGTATGTATTTTTGATGTGTATGTATATAGAAATATGCAGGTATGTAATTCATGCTGTATGTGTAATTACATAATAATGCAGCTCTCCTCATTTGTCTTTTTGATCTCTCTCTGCAGAAACTGATATTCTCATTCTTAAACAGCATAAATCAGACCAGTGGCAGCACAAGGAATAATTTTCAGTTCCTAAACATGGGGCAAGATTCCAAAGTAAGTTACCAGGTATGTGTGGTATAATAATAAGAACATGTACAAAAAGGATATAAAATATAACAACAGTCTGATAAAAATTAAACTGTATATGTATTCCTTGCTATTTTCTCTTTCTCACTTTGAAATGGCATTATCCACACTTCTTAAAAAGAAAAATATTTTTTTTATTGTGACATATTTTTGGCAGCAATTTTGGCCACTCACATCTTGTGACATTACAAACAGCATCAAATGTTTCATTCATAGCTGAGAGCTTTTAATGTCTTATATCTGGCATGTTATTCCTAGAGAAAGACAGAAAGAGAATTATATTAATCTATTATATTAGTCATAGACCATTCTTAAAATAAAACACATTAAAAATAAAATAACAACATAACAGGATAAGGATGTTGCATTTGGTAGTTGCATTTGTGGCCAATCCAGGTATGATTAATTATACAGGTACTATAACAAAATTTGGCTAGGTTCAAGGAAATGAAATCATGTCATTCCTATAGTTTTCCCAATACCTATAGTTTGAGTTTTTTCAACAGTACTTCTTTTCTTACCTTAAAAACATGACAGCTTTGTTTAAAGTGTAGCATAATATTATTGGGGTTTTTTGTATAATATAGCATATTCTTTTTTCTTCATTCAGTGCTCACACAAATACCCATGTTTGCCTTGGCTGATCATAGCTTCCAGTATCCTTCATTCTACAACATTACAGTATCAGAAATGTTGGTGACCAGGCTGAAACATTAAGGAATTAATCAAAAATGAATTTTGAGAATCCAGAATACCATATTCAAGAGATCCTTGATAGATCATGTCTTAGATTTTCTTCTGACAGACATTTCATTACCAGACAAGGTCACATCATCAGTGTTCTGGCATGGGGAGCAAGTTTTGGTGGTGGTTTTTATATAGCCACTTGTACTACCAGCCTTATGTGGGTTTGGGCATACTATGTTGATTGATGGCTATGGTGCTAATCAAGTGATGGTTTCTGCTTACCTAGGATTTGGTTAATGGATGTACAATAAGTGAATGTGTGCTCTGGACTGCCTGTTTCTTTGACCTGTTCTTGTTCCTTTGGAATGGTTCATAAATGGGGCTTATTTCTTTGTATTTATTGATTTCAAATCTGTCAGATGACCAATCTTCTAGAAATTCTCTTGTAATCTAAGACCTAACTTGATCTAAAATGTTTACTGTTTCTCAGCTGAAATTGTGGTTAAACCATAGATTCCATCTGAGCAAACAGATGGGATAATGGTTAGAACCTAAAGAAATATTACCTACTAACTCAAAATGTCTATGGAGATTCTCAGTCATCCAAGTCATAGTTGTCCCAAAGATACTTTTTCACAAGGCAAGAAGTGAAACATCTTCAAAGAAAAACAAGAAAGTCCAGTTGCCTCATGAAAAAGCATCTTTGGGACTTCTAACTCAAATTATAACCCATCCAATTTTTCAAAAGTAGAGAAATATATAAGTCTTTCCATGCATGCATGCACATATGTATGCATCTCTCTCTCTCTTCTGTCTGTCTGTCTGCCTGCCTGCCTGCCTGCCTGCCTGCCTGCCTGCCTGCCTGCCTGCCTGCCTGCCTGTCTGTCTGTCTGTCTGTCTGTCTATCTATCTATCTATCATCTAATCTATTCATCTATGTATAAATAAATAAATTCAAAATGTAAATTATTGTTTAGTTACTCCTTTGCTCCTGACTCTGCACCCTTATGGGAATAATTTTGCTAGGGCTATCTTTCAGTAATTGTTTCTTTGAAAACTTATGAGTTCCTTCTGTCATTAGTCATCATATCTATCCATTTTGCCTTCTGTCAGCTTCTTCTTCAATTATTTTCACCAATAGTTTCCTTTTGCATTATGTGTACAAAATATTTAACAGTGAGCAATACAGTTTTACATCAGTTAATATTGAAGTATTTGTTCTTCTTTTGATTAAAAATATTCTTAATGATGTTCTTTAGCATCCAATTTTCATTCATTTTTGGTAGTTATAGTTATATGTTACAAATTGGGAAAGCCATAGCCTTGATTGTTTGTTCATTTGTTTTCCAAGAACTTTCATATTTGTTCCAAATAGCAGACATCTCATTATTTAATGGATACAGTGACCATCCCTGTGATTTTTTGAGCTTAGGAAGATGGTCTGTTATTGCCTTTCTCATTGGGTTGTTATTGCCTCTTGACATAACCTGCTTTGTTTTGTTTGTATTAAAAGCAGACTGGTATTTGCCCTCTGTTTCATCTTCAACAAAAAGTTTACTTCCCTTCCCTTATTAAAGTAGTATAATTGAGGTTATGTATGTTTTTCTCAGCATTTTTAATACTAATTTCTATTTCTTAGAATCTATCATTTTTCATGACAGTATTTTATGAATAATTTCAATCAATAGGTTTACTGAATAAGGTGACTAAGCATTTCTTTGAACCATTTGGTTGTTTTATATTTCAACCGCTAGTTCCTAATTCGTAATAGCCAGATGAGATGATACAGTAACAACAACAACAACAACAACAACAACAACAACAACAACAACAACAACAACAATAATAATAATAATAATAATAATAATAATAATAATAATAATAATAATAATAATAATAATAATAATAATAAAGTTGGAAGGGACCTTGGAGGTCTTCTAGTCCAACCCCCTGCTCAGGCAGGAAACTCTATACCATTTCAGACAAATGGCTGTCCAGTCTCTTCTTAAAAACTTCCAGTGTTGGAACATTCACAGCTTCTGGAGGCAGGTTGTTCCATTGATTAATTGTTCTAACTGTCAGGAAATTTCTCCTTAGTTCTAGGTTGCTTCTCTCTTTGAGAAGTGCACCCATCTTTTAAGATCTATATACAATTATGGCCAAACATTTTAGTATATTCAATAAAGCAAAAATAGACATCATTTTTGGAACTCCCTTGCATTTTCCATTATCCAGTGGATGTGAGTAATATGATCTCGGGTGCTCTGCTTCTTCTGAATCCAACATATACTGTACATCTGGAATTTTTTGTGATTGTTCTAAATACTTTTAAACTCTAGATTTCAAAATATTGAGCATTATCTTACTAGCATGTGAGATAAAGGCAATTGTTGGTAATACTGCCCATTTGGGATATTGGACTATAAATTGATCTCTTTCAGTTGCTTGGCTATTGTTCTATTTTGCATACCTGCTTGCAAACCACAAATGGCACTTCAACTGCATCATCTTGAATGACTTTAAACAGTTCGGCTGATATTTTGTCAACTCTTGCAGCCTCTTTATTAGCAATAATTTCTTCACTTTTGCCATTTCGTATTACTTTCCAGAAGGTGTGGCTCTAATTCAATAAGTAGATCACTGATTTTGGGATCATTTAAAAATAGTTTTTCTGCCATCTCATCTTTATAAATTATTTCTCCATTAGCTCTTTGCCTTGTTTCTTATTGTGTCCATAACTACAGAAAATTTTGCCTTGATGTTGCAATTTTCATAAAGAAAATTTTTGTCCTTCCCTTCAATTGTTATCCTCGATTTCTGTCCATTATTTATTTAGATTACAAATTTTGTCACTGTTGCTCTTGCTCAATGTTTAACCAGTACCAATTTTTCTCTGTTTGCATTGTTTTGGGTTTTTTTTAATATTTCTTTGGCTGCTTTTAATATATCAGCAGGGAGATATTTTAGTTTCTTTTGCCTTTTGCATTTCAGGATATTTTTATTCAAACACTTTTTATCAATTCTGATACAGTAAATTGATTCTTTATTTTCACCAATAATCAGATTGAATATTGCTGAACTTTTATTTTGTTGGTCTGATGATTTTGTTTCTTTTCCTTCATTTCAAATTGTAATTCTGCAAGATTCTTGTTATTTGATCCATATTCAACCTTAAGTTTTAGTTTTGCTGACTAAATAGAGCTCCATCTTTTTTGCAGCATACACAGTCATATTACAATATTGTTCATCTGGTAATACCCACAATACCTTTTAAATTATTGGAACAATGGTATTTGCTATAAATGTTCAATCTGCATGGAATACTCTATTTTCTATCTCCAAATGCTCTATTACTTCCAATATTGACATTCCAATTTCCTGTAATTAGAATAAAGTCTGGTTTTAGTCATATTCAGCCTTTTCTTTAGGCCTCCAATCTATGGTTGAAGCATAAATGTGGACTTCCACTGAAATTCTATCACTATGAGCCTGATTAAAGTAATTATTATTACTTTTAAAGCCCTACATGGGTTGGCACGAAGAAAGTTGCAGGACTATCAACTCGAATAAATCCATGTAACCAGTGGTGGGATTCAAATATGTGAACAACCAGTTCTCTGGGTGGATGCCGCTTCCAGAAGGAATGGATTGGGTGCAGGATTCATCTTAAAACTGTCCTGGTTGTTAATGTCTATTTGGTTTTTGTTCTGTTTTCTGCTTGGTTCAGCATTGAAGAGGCAGCAATAGAAACAAGTACTTTTTTATTGAAGGTCAAAACAGAAACTTAACAAACATTGCTCCACCCCTATTTATACATTCAGCTCTGGGCGGCATCAGCCAATGAGAGCACAGTATTCTCCCACTCAAATGCATACTAAACAGTCTTGTAGACAGCAAGTCTGGCTGGCAGGCCACGTGGTCTGCTAACTGTTCCTACACAAATCCCAGCAACCTGCTTCACAAAATTAACTCAATACATTACACCCCTCCCCCCTGGCTCTTTGACACTTACAAAGCATTGTTTGTTCTCAAAGATTATACACATTCAAAAGGCACACTGGCACTCAGTGGTACATAAGCCTGACATTACTCTGTTCAGTATCAAGAATAGTTAAGCATTTCAGTTTGTAAGAAAACACATAAGCATTCACATTTCAAGAACCATACATGAGCATTTAAGTTTGCACTAAAAATACATAAGCATTTTAAGTTTGCAATGACAAAAACCTCACGTAGTCCTTTAAATATTTCGGTGGGCCTTTCGCCTGCTCCGAACATCTCGGAGCTGCTGCTAGCTCCCGATCTACAAGCTCGCCTGCCAGGCTCGGCAGACCGGAGCTGTGTGACCCGTCCGACACGGGTAGAGCCGATTCGTGAAGGCTGGCCTGTTCCGATAGACCCAAGCCTGTGTCCATTTCCCTTTGGCTGGCCTGTTCCGGTAGGCCTGAACCAGAGTTCCGTGGTGGCATAGAATTCACCGGATCGGCATGAAAAGCCGATTGAGAGCAATATCCCATGGGCGCAGTGTCTGAGTTAGGAGCAGCCTCATTGGCAAAACCCCCATTCAGCAATCGCAAGGTCCCGAGAGCAGAGCCAGGAGCAGAAGAGTGGCGTGGTAACCTCCAACGCAGCTAGTCAATGTGCCTGTGGAGCACACGACCGTCTTCCAGGGCCACTTCATATGAGATCTTGCAAACCACAGCTACCACCCACAGTGCCCCTTGTCCATAGTTTTGCGCCCAAACTGGATCGCCCACTTGCAAGTGCCTCAGTGCCTTAGGCTGCGGCACTTGTGAAGCAACCCTGTCTGGATGTAAGCGATCCAGCTTTGTGATCAGACGATGTACCCATCTTAATTCAGCTGGGCTCTTGCCCGTAGAAGTGCAGAGTGTTGTGCGTTGGCATAGTAGGAAATCTGCCAACCTGTGATGCCAATTGCCAGTGGTGATCCTCTTCAAGGATTCCTTGGTTGTTCTAACCATGCGTTCCGCTTGGCCATTAGAGGCCGGATGAAAAGGAGCCAAAGTGGCATGCCTAATCATATTCACCCTTAAAAAGGACTGAAACTCTGCAGAAGTAAATTGAGCCCCATTGTCCGAGACTATGACATCTTGGAGCCCATGCATTGCAAAGATGCTGCGCAGAACCTGGATGGTCCTGGCAGTAGTCATAGTGGACACTGGAACGACCTCTAGCCACTTGGAGTGACAACAATGAGGAAGAGTTGCCCCTGAAAGGGGCCTGCGAAATCAATATGAATCCGTGACCATGGGGCTTGTGTTGTTTCCCATCTGTGGACCGGGGCATGTGGCATCTCTGGCCTTAACTGCTGGCAAATGAGGCACCTGTGGACCTGGGCCTCGATATCTTTATCGAGCCCAGGCCACCAAAGGTAGCTGCGGGTGAGTGCCTTCATCCGGACTGTTCCCGGATGTCCCTCATGCAGAGAATGAAGGATTCTAGTCCTCAGTGAGGTTGGGATTACTACCCTACTGCCCCACAGAATACAACCCTTAGTGGATAACTCATGCTTCCTTTCCCAAAAACTCTGGAAGTTAGGGCCAGGACACGTTTCCGGCCATCCTGTGAGCACACAGTTCAACAGGCGGCTCAACGTGTCATCAGAAA
This sequence comes from Azemiops feae, assembly GCA_023970755.1. NCBI lineage: Eukaryota > Metazoa > Chordata > Lepidosauria > Squamata > Viperidae > Azemiops > Azemiops feae. The sequence goes on along the minus strand of JALGBA010004098.1, from coordinate 1,062,401 downwards.
CTGTTTCTGCAGCAACATCCCCTGCATTAAGGGGAGACTCCGGCAAATCCTGGATAGCCAGGATGTGGTTGGCTGGACAGGATCTGACTCTAAGAGCTGTAGAGGCAACCTACTAAGGCCGTCTGCGTGGCCCATTTCTTTACCCGGTTTGTGAACCAGACAATAGTCATAAGCAGATAGGAATATTGACCACCTCAACATTCTAGGAGAGATGATCTGGGGTGTCTGCTTGTTCGTAGTGAACAACCCCAAAAGTGGCTTATGGTCAGTGAAGACCGTGAAATGGCGGCCATACAAAAAGTCATGAAACATTTTTATGCCAGCCACAATGGCCCATGCCTCCCTATCTATTTGCGTGTAATTCCGTTCTGCTGCAGAAAGAGTCCTAGAATAATAGGCTATAGGGACTTGTGTCCCATCAGTTCTAAGATGGCTTAACACAGCTCCGATCCCGTACGGGGATGCATCACACGCAATGCAGACTGGCAACTGCTCATTGAAATGAGCCAACACCACATTAGATGACAGCAATGCTTTAACTGCTGCAAAACTCCTCTCGTGGACATTCATCCACTTCCATGGGGCCTTCTTGTCCAAGAGCCAGTGTAACGGCTTTGCCACTGTGGCCTTGTGGGGGAGGAAAGCATGATAGAAATTAAGGAGTCCCAGGAAGGCCTGAAGCTCTCCCTTTGTCTTGGGACTGGGTGCCTGCTGAATTGCTTTAACCTTGGATTCAGCGGGATGAATGCCTTCGGCATCTATATGAAACCCCAGGAATTCTGTGGAAGTGACTTCAATTTTGCATTTCTCCTGTTTGAGCTTAAGTCCCGCTTCGCAGAAACGCCGCAAGATGGCCCGGAGCCTGTCAGCGAGGTTTTCGACTGATTCCCCAGCTATGAGGACATCATCGAAATATGGGCATACACCCGGAATGTTGCGGAGCGTGCGCTCCATTACGCTCTGAAAAATGCCAGGGGCTACATTAACCCCGAACTGTAACCGTCGCACCTTGAAGGCTCCCCGGTGAGTCACAATGGTTTGGGCCTCCGCTGTGGCGTCGTCCACCGGCAGCTGCTGATAGGCCTGGGCAAAATCTAATTTGGCAAAAATGCGACCTCCCTATAGAGATGCCAAAATGTGGCTGACTACAGGCACCGGATAGGAGTGCTGCTGGAGAGCTTTGTTTAATGTGCATTTATAGTCGGCACAAATGCGGACTTCTCCATTGGCCTTAAGTGGCATGACAATGGGAGTTTCCCATGGACTGCTATCTACTGCTCTAGAATGCCTTGTTGCAACAGCTTGTCCAGCTCTGCATTGATTCTCTGCTTTAGGGCAAAAGGCACCTGACGAGGCTTAATCCTTATTGGTTCTATTGAAGGATCTAACCGTAGTGCAATTGGAAGCCCTTTGTATGCCTCTAACTCTGAGCTGAAGACATCAGCAAACTCTTTACACACCGCCGAGAGGCTCGACGTTTGCAAGCTATTTAACCCAGTCACTCGAATTCCCAAAGCATCAAACCAATCAAGTCCAATTAGGCTAGTGCAGTTGCCCTCAACAACTACGACTTCCAAGGGACCCTCGAAATTCCTAAACTGCACTCCGAGTGTGGCCTTCCCCTTGACGTTTACTCGGGAATTTTGGAAGTCGGTTAAAACGAGGTTCGACGGCCGAGCTTAACTTGTTTGCCGCTTTGACTACAAATCTGCTGAAGTGTCCTTTGGGAGATTATCGATAGAGCTGAACCTGTGTCCAACTCCATGTCAGAAGGAGCCTCTTGCAGCTTGACTTTGAGGTGTAACTTCTCCTTGAGTGGGCGATGGGCGCCTGTCCTAAACACACTCCTTCTACTCGCGCAAAAGCCCACCCTGTTTTGACTGGGGACCCCGGTACCTTTCCGAGGCAACTCTTCTGAGGAATGTTCTTTCCTGCGACCCAAACAAACGGCGGTGATGTGGCCTTGCTTGCCACACGCCCAAGTTGCTGTGCGGAGCCGACAGTCAGCCCGTTTGTGACGGCCTCCACACCCGATGCATCGAGAGAAGGAAACCGCCTTGTCAACTTGTCGTTGAGGCCTTCTTTCTGGAGGTTGCTGTAACCGATCGACTTCGTGGTCCGATTTGGAGTCTTCGACTCGCTCGGCGTCCTCTTGGTGGATGGTCTCCGCGCAAGGAGGGTTCTTGAAGAGCCACAAGGCCTTAACAGCTCCGCCCCTGCTTCTTCGGCCGTGATCTCTCTCAACGCGTCTTGAAATGAAATAGTCTCTTTTGCAAAGATCTTCTGTTGCAGCTCCCGACTCCTTAGACCACAAACTAAACGGTCCCGCAGTCTTTCCTCAAGGTCTTTGAATTCACATAGCCAGGCCGCTTGATGAAGGGTGGCTACGAATTCAGCGGCGGACTCGCCAGGGCATTGGTCTCGCCATTCAAAGGCGTGCCACCAAGCGATGACTGAGAGCTTGGGCTGAAAATGTTCTTTGAGCATCTTCTTCAGTTCTGAGTACGCAATGGACTTAAGCGGCGCTGGTGCAACTAAGTTCTCTGCGATATCGAAAGTTTCTTGACCGCAAACACACAGGAGCATCGCAGCCTTCAATCCGTCATCTCGAACTTGATTTACCCACAGGTAATTTTCAACTCTCGTGACGTAGGAGTTCCACCTCTCTGGATGAGCGACGTCGAATTCGGAGAGTTTCCTGATCTTCGCCATGGTGCGTTCTTCGCGGCCTTTCAATGCCTCGTGCTGCGCAGGCTTCCATGGGACTTCCAGGGCGAAGCCTTGGAAGCACTCTCCTCCAGTGTTTCCGTACTGGTAGGATAGAATGGGGGGGGGGGTGGAACGCCGTTCCAACCAAGTGCTCGCTAGGCCTGATCCCCATAGTGACTCAGCTCTTCGAATTGTGGCAGCAAACCTTTGTCGCCAATGTTGTTTTCTGTTTGGTTCAGCATTGAAGAGGCAGCAATAGAAACAAGTACTTCTTTATTGAAGGTCAAAACAGAAACTAACAAACATTACTCCACCCCTATTTATACATTCAGCTCTGGGCTACATCAGCCACTGAGAGCACAGTATTCTCCCGCTCAAATGCATACTAAACAGTCTTGTAGATAGCAAGTCTGGCTGGCAGGCCACGTGGTCTGCTAACCATTCCTACACAAATCCCAGCAACCTGCTTCACAGAATTAACTCAATACATTACAGTTTTCATGGCAGAATATTGACTGGGTTGCTGTTTACTTCTACAATGGATTGTATTTAGTTTGATACCTCATCTATGACCTGCTTTTAATGATTGGCCCTTCTAAATATGAATTCCTAATTGCATCACAGTGATATATACCCCCTTTATTACTGCAAGAAAGGGAATTGTAGATTATATATATTCAATCTACATATGTAAAATTGAAGTTTCTAGTTCACAGATGGGGGTGTATGAGGTTGTCTTAGGCAAGTCAAAGGATATTACTGTATATTTCTTATGGCACATTGGGTAGATCATCATGTTATCAGCAATAGTTTAGACTTAATATGAAACTTAGATTTTTTCTAGCATTTTCCTACAAAAGAGTCCACTTTTTTCTGTTGGACCAATGGGAGTGTTGATTCATTGGTTGTGTCAGAAATAGACTAACCAGCTAGTCAGTCAAGCTGGACATTGTAGGCTGAGAGATAGTAACTGGTCCCAAATCATCTAACTTTCATGCCTAAGGTGGGACTACAACTCATAGTCTCCTGGTTTCTAGCCTGGTGTATTAACCACTAGACCAAACTGGCTCTGACCTAATATGGAACTATTCTCATACTAATTCCATCCCTTAGGACGGTTCTTAATACTCAAACCCAATTACAAAACAAGATTGTACCTAATAATGGACTCAATAAAAGAAGTTTATGTTCTCAACTTAGAGTGTATGTAAGAGTGGAACTTCACAGTTCTTAATTCTGATTGTCTCAGAAAATGGCTGCACATGATTCATATTATCTGGGCTCAGGAGCTAAATGTTGTTAGTTTACTAGGAAAATGCCTAATAGAAAACTGTACATAAAAGCAAGAATAAATAATTGTGTTGTAATAGGCAGCCTAAGTAGATAAAGATTGAAAGTTTAGAAATGTGTACTACAAATGAAAAGAAAAGATTTTTCAAGCTTTTGTAAAATTCAAGACACTTGAGACCAGGACTTGCTTTCTTATATAATGGGAAGAAAAGCGGGAAATGTAAGAAATGTTTGTTATACTGAAGTATCTCAGGGAAGCACTAGGAAACTGATCATCTGGAAATAATCAAGTAAATATGTGCATTGTGTGCTGGAGGACTGATCAGTTCAGTATGTTCTGCTCAGTAATTGAGATCTTGTACAAAGAAAATATCTAATTAAGGCTGACACAGAAAAAAGTCAAGAAAAGTATTGATCTTCGTATGACACAGCTGCATTCTGTTTCTGCAATATTTAATATAGATCAGAGTGATCCCTGAAGTATATTTTAACACACTATGTGTCACTGGCATACTGTGCTTTTATTTCTGGCTATACTGTACATGGCTATATTTTCAGAGATTCTGTACTGATTACTTTTAAGTGCTGCACTGAAGTATTAGCTTTGAGGGTCAGGCGAGATAATTTAAAGAAGATCTGTCATAATTTCTCATTGTGTTTTATGACTGTCTTCTGTTCTTTAAGCAGCCAAACTAGATCATGGTGGAATTATGTTATATCACTCCTCCAGTTTTGTTGCCTCTCCTCTTTTGTTCAAATACAAAGCACCAATATATTTTCCCTGAGAAGAGAAAAAGGAGCAAATGATGAGTGTGCTAGAAAACCCAATACATATCACATATCATATCAATATCCAGGATCCAGCAGGATCTATCCACACTAGTCTGGAACCTGGGGACAGAGCCTTTAAGGCTTTCTGGTATGCCATCAGGATGAAAGCCATCCAGATCTCAGTGAGAGCTCGTTCCCCAGGCAAGGTGTTGTGAAAGAAAAGGCAAGATTCCTGCGTCCTGGTAGATGACATTATTTCTAAGGACAACATTGAATCCATATGAGTCACTGGTCTCAGTCCACTACCATCTAAATAATGCAGTGGTGGCAAGCATTTCAGGAAACATTGCCTACACTTTATTATGGGACTCTGAAAAGAAACACTAGGATTTCCAGGTCAAAAACTAGGTTATTTTTTGAGAAAGGTAAAGGTTTCTCTGTCCAGTTTTGTTCAACTCTAGGGTGCAGTGCTCATCTCTGTTTCTTGGCCAAGGGAGCCAGCCTTATCCAAATACATTTTCTGTGGTCATGTAACCAGCATGGCTATATTCCAAAGCACATGGAATGCTGTTACCTTCCCATCAAAAAGGTTCCCATTAATCTACTCACATTTGCATGCATTTGAACTACTAGGTGGGAAGCAGTGGTGGGATTCAAATACTTGAACAACCAATTTTCATATTTGATGCAGGCCTGGGCCTCCGATGCCTAAAACGGACTTCCAGAAGTGGCATTATGCACTTCCGGTGGGCTGTTCTAGGCCTGGGAGGTCTCCTCCAGGCTTCCGATGCCTAGAACGGAGTTCCGGAAGTGGCATCCACACACTTCCGGTGGGCTGTTCTAGGCCTGGGAGGCCTCCTCCCGAACCGGTGTGAACCGGCTGAATCCCACCACTGGTGTTAGGAACTGGAGTAGGAACAGGAGCTCATCCCGTTGTGTGGCACTCAGGTCTCAAACCCAGGCTGTCAGCTTTCCTGCTGACAAGCTCAGCGACTTTAACTGCTGAGCCATCAGACTGCCCTGTAAATCCAACAAACAATTTTTGTTTGAAATACAACTAATGTGCTTCCCAAAGCTGTAAATGAAATAATTTGATTACTTTAGCAACATTCATACTCTAACATGCTTGCTTACCATTCCCTTCTGTTAATCTGTTCCCCTTATTTCTTCTATAACACTGGAAATAATTTGTGCAAGGACTGTATTCTTCACTGTTGTATTTTCCCTACTTCTTAAAATTTAGTAAGGCAACAAACATGAAAATATTCTCATAAATATGGAAATCAATCAAGTTATTCTATTTTCAATTTCTACTTTAGGTTTGGTATAGAGTTGCTTATCTCTTTATTTTTTACTCTAAAGTTGGATCATTAATCTAAAGTGAGATTTTTATTCTTGAAGTGGGATTATTACATCACGGAAGAAAAGTTTTCTCCATAATCTTCTGATGACCACAAGAAATCATGTGAATTTTTTAAATGGAAGTGAAGGTTCCATGATATATCCTCTCCCTATCCTCCCTGCATTATTTTAGGTCAATAGAATACAGTAGATAAGAGGGGAAAATAATGTTCATTATGCAATCATATTTTTGATTTCTTTCCAAAGATTATGGGCATCTGCATGGATTCCTTTTCCTTAATTCCTTCAGGTTTCTCAAAGTTTCGCTCTTCTTCATATCGCCATTTTCTTTTCCTTCTTTCACTAAAACACTCCAGTTGCTTCTTCCAAAAGTCACATATCCCAACCTAACCAGCCTATAATAATAAATGGAGAATTTGGGAAAGCAAATACAACTCTTATTGAAGCCATTCCTCCCTACAAATTATAATAATCTCTATCAAAACCCTGCACACTAAACCAGAAATCAAAGAACTCAAAGGAAATATTAGTTGTGCAGTAGACATTTAATATATTTCACTACACATTTGGAATCTACTATAAAATATGATGTGGCAATTTTTTAATTAATATAAGAAATTCCACCATAATTAGCAAAACCCAAAACTAGTACAGCTCACACCAACCTCTAAACATACAAAAAGATCATTTACCTTCTTTAATATCTTTTAATTTAAGGAATACTGACTGATAATAATGCACTTTCTGGCCAAAGCAATGGAATCTGATAAAATATTTATCATGTACTGCAAAATGATGTTGAATTAGTGAAAACACTGTTTTTTTAATGATTCAATGAGGGTAAATTGAGAGAACCAAAATGAAAGCAAAATAACTTTTGTATGAAATTTGTCTGATGGTAAAGAAAACAAAACCGTGGATCTTTGATCTTATTTCATCTGAATTCATTACAAGATTTTGCGAGAAGTTGGAAGGTCTGACTGAACTTTTTTTAGTCCCACAAACTCCATTTCCCTGCAGCAGAAGAGAAACATGCCGGAGCTGGAAAGCAGGTTAGCAAAGAAATACTTTTGAGAAGAGGGAAGAGCTGCGCTGGGAGGAGAAGCGGCAGGAAATGGGGCTGCCGTTTCCAGAAGGGAGAAGGGAGACACGGGGCAATGCAGGCAGCAAGCAAGTGCTGTTCTCTGCTCTGCATCCCTGCGCAGAGCTGCTGCATTCTCCGTTCTCCACGAGACAGGTGACAAAGGGCTGGCGGAGGCAGGCAGCTGGGAGAGTTGGTGGAGGACAGAGAGGTGGCAGCTGCACCCAGGCGGGTGATATGTGGGGCAAAGCTTAAAGAAAGCCCCTCCAGCAGCACACAGCAGCAGTGGAGCCATTCGCCATCACTCCTCCCTGGTTCCGAAATGGTGGAGGGGGACCGGGCCTACCCCGCCCATCCCATCTGCTGTAGCATGGCAGTCCAGCTCGGGAGGGGAGTGAAAGGTCGCTGATCAAGGAATGGCCTGGCGGGGGGGCCTGAAGTACCAGTAAGCAGGTGCAGGATTCATGGGGCAGCTCCACCCCCTCACCCACCTGCCTCGTCTCATTGTGGCGGCAGCAGCGTGATGTGCCACATGGCCTCCTGCTGTGAGCAGCCGCAGCAGAAGTGGGCCAGCAGCCACACTGGACGGGGCTGTTGGTGCCACCACCACGAGATGAGGCAGGTGTCATGAAAAATATAAGACATCCCCAAAATTAAGACCTAATTCCTCTTTTAGAGGCAAAAATAATATAAGGCAGTGTCTTACGTTCGGGGAGACACGGTAAGTCTGCTTTCAATGCACTTTTATTTCTTTCCCAACTGTTATTCAGTCTCATATTGGGAATTAATATTGTGTTGTGATCTGGTTGTACTCACTTAAATTTAATTTAGTTTAGTTTAATTTGGCACAACTCATTTGGCCTACATTTTGTTTGGCATACATTATATTTTCTCAAAATTTCAAATATGTCTACCATTTCACCAAGTTAACAAAACAATCTTTTGTTAGGTTTGGGGGGTTCAAAATGATGGGAATTCATGCCATGAACTTTAATTACAGTAAATATTCAAGTAGACAGATTCAATACAGATCTGCATTTTTTTTCAGAGGCAGGCATATATACAATACACTTTAATTATCTTGTCTAAGAGATATCATGTATCATGGGCTGGGCTATTTGATGCTTACAGGAGAACGGTGGCATGAAAATTGAAGTAATAGTCATAGGGTTGTCATAGACATATACTGTAATATCATAGGGTTGAAAAATACCATTTAGGTATGAAGTCCCACTTCCTGCCTATTTCAGGAAAACATCCCCAACAGAAGGCTGCCCAGGAGGCGGTCCATCTTAAACAGGCTGTCCATTCCCTCCATTCACAGGGAATCTTATCACTTCCTCTGCAATAATATTCCTTTCCAAAAAAGATGACAGTTGATGAATCACTGAAACTGATAAATGTTGCTGTGAACTACAGAGGAATTTATTAGACAGAAGTTTCCCTGATCCTGCAAGTATAGATATATTGTTAACTATGCACCTGGCCAAATAAGTATCATTATTACATCATGTAGGGGAAATATAATAGACTACATGTAATAGATGTTAGGGCTTTTATGTGATGGATAGCATGCTTTTTCAGTGGAATTGTTTTCACAAAGATATCAGTTGTAGAGAAATAGTCTTTTTGTCATTTATACTGATTAAAAGTTAATACCCTAGTTCTGCATAAGTTTGTATGGCAGGGTGGGCAATATTTCAATACACAAGGAATGTGCTCAAGGATTCTGGGACAGCTGAAGGGTGCAAAGTGTGTTGAGGCCACATCACACATTAGGCATTGCTGATAATTTAGAAAGTTTATTTGATATGCCTATTTTAGGATGCATACTTCATGTTTCCCTTCTCAATTACTAGTTTTATACAGTTTTGTACAGCGATGATCAGAGTGGGATCTGAGTGCCACAAAAAGAGGACTCAGGGCCAACAAATCACCTATGCCTGTTCTAGGTTGTTTTCTCCTAGGATCATAATTTATATTCTTCTCCTGGCTTTATGAAAAAGATCGTGTGAACTCCTTCTGAAAGATACCATCCAAAATGTAACTCATTTTAATGTCTAAACTGAACAATGAATCTTGCATTTCTAAGTGTACATAGAAGTATATTTTAATCATTCTTCACTTGGTAAGCAAAATTGCTATTATAGATTAGAAAATAAATGCTAAATTTGATAACAGATTTATATAATTCATCCCTACTCCTTTTACAGTTTTATACTTGATAATTCTGAAAGAAAACAAATGTAATAGGTTTTGGCCTGAAATAATCTATGAGTAATGTCAGATAAATTGTTTTTATGTATCTGGGGACAAAAATTGGATGTAGTTAAAGAAGAAAAATTCCTATGATATGTTTCTTGAAAAATGTATCTGAAAAGGAAATACAGTCAAATAGAAAATGTGTCAAGTCTGTGTGGAATATTTAGATCACATACACAAGTACCTGGAGGGTCGAGGGACACTCAAATGACAACTAGACTTTGTCTCTGTTTCCAGAACATGCTTAGATAGTCAACCAGTAAAATAGTTAAATCTCTACACTCAGAGTTCCATTAGTGCTGTTTTGCATTAATTGGGTCAAAAGTGATTTGACCCAAAAAATATTTGGAAAATATTTAATTCCCACACTTTCTCCAAGAAGCACTTGGAGTTCTTGTGCAGTAGACATTTAGTAAGACTTTATGTATCAGTAGCCTTTCTTCATTGGCCAGGGAGAGAGTGATATTGTTAACCAGCTGTAATTAAAAACCAATGATCAAATGGTGCAAAAGCATATTATCACAGAAAGACAAATCAACTGCATTTGTGAGTGTCCGATCCAGAAGAGGCCAAGCTTACTAACACACCGTGTCAGATGTGCATGTTCAGAAAAATATTTGGAAAAGCAAAAGCATTCTTTTAAAACTGATTTTGGAAGTATTTATATTAAAATAAGGTATTTTCTGTTTTGCTGGACAATCTAGAGCAGGGGTATCAAACTGCCAGCCTGCGGGCCGGATGCGTCATGGCAAAACCGCGCTCACCCCATTGCCGGCAATGGAAAAAAGTGGCGATACGTCGCGGCACGTCACGTGACATTGTGAGTTTGACACCCCTGATCTAGAGGCTGCTGTATTGTATTTTTAACATCACTGAAAATAAAGTCACTGTTATTTCTGTTTTAAAAGAGGTACATATTTTAATTTGTGATGGTGACGCTCCCAATTAAAGTTAATTAAACAGGAATAAACCATTTATTGTAAATGGTTTAACATCCATTCTATTTTCTTCCCATTGTTTTCAAACTACCACCACCTTACCAACACAAACAGAAAGCATATGCAGGCATTTTGATGCTTTCTCTTTAGAGCCAATGATTGAAACTTTCAGTGAATCTTGAAAAAGCTTCAAATGTAGCAAATTGCCTTTGAATCAAATTAAATCATGCCACTTCAACTTTCAAATGTGAGTTGGATTTGGCTCATTCCCACAAGTCTAAAATATAGTCTGTGCCGAAGACTAAAAAGTCAAGCCAGTTTCCATTCAATCCAACTTTCAGTGTTGATCAAGATAGTCTGGAAATCTGCAGGCCAAATTAAACATGATCAAGACATTTATTATAATAAAGTTGGAAGGGAGCTTGGAGGTCATCTAGTCCAACCCCCTTCTCAGGCAGGAAACCCTATACCATTTCAGACAAATGGCTGTCCAGTCTCTTCTTAAAAACTTCCAGTGTTGGAGCATTCACCGCTTCTGGAGGTAGGTTGTTCCACTGGTTAATTATTCTAACTGTCAGGAAGTTTCTCCTTAGTTCTAGGTTGCTTCTTTCTTTGGTTAGTTTCCATCCATTGCTTCTTGTCCTGCCTTCAGGCACTTTGGAGAATAGCTTGACTCCCTCTTCTTTGTGGCAGTCCCTGAGATATTGGAACACTGCTATCATGTCCCCCCTGGTCCTTCTTTGCATTAAACTAGACATACCCAATTCCAGCAACCATTCCTTATATGTTTTAGCCTCCAGTCCTCTAATCATCTTTGTTGCTCTTCTCTGTACTCTTTCTAGAGTCTCAACATCTTTTTTACATCGTGGTGACCAAAACTGGATGCAGTATTCCAAGTGTGGCCTTGTAAGATATCTGCCAATGTAAATATTCTGTACTTACCTAAACAGAATCCCCACAATCTGGGCATTCTCTAGAATTCAGTTACCATAATTCCCAGCCAATATGGCCAAAGGAATATGAAATACCAAATTGATTGCAATGATGTTTCTTTACATTTTGTAGTTTTTGCTACTGCCCAGTGTTTTTGTAAACAGATTGCAGAAACAAACTGTTTATTCCATAGTAATTGTCAGAGGTAAGATACTATGCAAGATTTCAGTATTATTTTGTGGTACGATTGACATGAATCAATACCTCATTTATCATATATACTTGTCATGTGTAAGGTGAAAGTCCAAAATACCAATGGTTTGACCTCACTTAGCAAAACACATTTGTAATCTGAGTAGACCATTTGATCGTTCAGGTTGGTGGCCAATCTTATCACTTCTGTACCTCAGGTACATAACCTTTTTTTTTGTACCCTGTTTAGCTCAAAGGCAGAACAATTTGTTGAGAAAAAGATTTTGGAGTCCTTAAAAACCAGTGGGGGAGGGAGAAAGAAACAAGCTACTGAGCTCCAAAGTAAAGAACTACTGATGCCATAAATCATTGACCTTTACATTTATTTGCTTCAGCTTAAGCTGGGAAGGTTTTTTTTTTAAATTGAATTCAATTAAAGGAACCATTTTAACTGTGTGACTAGAAATGAAAATATTATCCATACAAAATACCATTTTTGGACTGGAAACCAAATTAGGTTATAGTACAATCCTGCTGTGAAGACATTTTGAGTAATGTTAACATTTTATGTCCTTTCTGTCTGAATTAAAAGAGAGCTGGAAACCCAGTTCATTTTGATTTATTAAGACATCGCCTCCACCTGAAGCAGAGTGATAATGGCTTATCTCTTACTGCCTTCTAACAGACTATGAATGGCTGCCATCACAGCAATAGAAGAATGAGGAAAAGCTCTCAATAGGATAAGAAGTTTTGGCATATAATAGGGTTGAAATATAGGAGGAAGATTATGAAATTCATTGTACTATAAACACAGCCAATCCAAGGGGCCCCAGGCAGCAGCAGTAAAATAAAACAACATCCATGTTAAATAGAAAGCCAATTAGGTCACTCCATCACATTTCTATTGAGAAACCAGTTTTAGTCAGGACTGCTGAATACAAACTTAAAATGACTTTTGGGGGAAGGGAGGAAGCAACTGCCTTTGAGTCAGCTTTGACTCCTGGACCAGTTCTTGCAATGTTCTTGATTTAAGAAGCAGTTTGCCATTGCATGCTTCCTAAAACTAAGAGAAAGTGATTGGCCCAAGGTCACCCTGCTGGCTTTGTGTCCAAGGTGGACTACAACTCATAGTCTCCTAGTTTCCAGATTGATGCCTTAACCACTACCCCAACTGGCTGTCTCAGTTGGGGTAGAAAATGTCTCAGTTCTCTAGTACTGGCAGGGCTATACAGTATGAATTGTATATGGGCCCTATGGAACTGAGGGCATGACTCGAGTCCTGCAAAATCTGGCAGCTTCACCATATGGATGAAATGTACATCATAGGATCAAAAAGCAAATCCTGCCCTTTATGTATGACATAAAAAGGTGGAGCTTGCATGATGACATTGTGATGCTCCTTTTGTCCATGCCTTTCTTCCCTGTGGATGATGCCCATGATTGTAGAAGAATTCAGGATCTCAATCATGTTATGTTTAAGAAAATCAATTTTAAGCAATCATAGGAGCAAGTTCATTATCTAATTATCTATGTAATGTTTGTTATTGCTTAGTTCAATCTGCTAATGTGTTCACTATATTTATTATGTTCATCAAAAATGTTTCTGGTTTGGAAAATTAAACTGCTCCTGAACATGTATCCAATCAGTCTAGATTCATGAAAAACCAAAATACTTCAATGTTGAACAACTAACCCCTTCTGAACTATTCCTGTAAGATATTTTGATAGACTATTCACCAGAGCAGCCTTGATTTGGATCAATTCTTTTAACAGTTCCATGTTTTGTTTTTAAAATACCATTATTGCCTCTTACTCTGATTTAAAATTCTTTCTTAATTTGTTTTTCCTTTCACTTGGCTGAAAATAAAAGATTTTTTCTGTGGCCTATAGAAAATGAAAAGAATAACTTCTATAATCCAAATGCTACATTTTTCTGGAACTTTCCTTTCATCAAACACATATGACTCAATTCATTTATAAACCTTACAGAAGCATAATTATGATCTCCTTTCTTGGGTGTTTTTCTATCTTTATGATTAACAGATTTAGTGTTCCTTCTTTTTCTTAATTTTTTCCTCAGTTCAGCTGTTTGGGCATCTAAAGTACTGACTATCCTATCATGAATGTATTCATGTAGTACAGATAATCCTTGACCTACAACCACAACTGAGCCCAAAATGTCCATTGCTAAGGCAGTTGTTAGGTGAGTTGTGCCTCATTTTACAATATTTTTGCTCTAGTGAATCATATGGTTATTAAGTGACCCATGTGGTTATTAAGTGAATCTGGCTTCCTCCATTGACTTTGCTCGATTGAAGCCAGCTGGGAAGGTTACAAATGGTGATCATATGAACCGGTGAAAGTGAATAGAATAGAATAGAGCTGGAAGGGACCTAGGAGGTCTTCTAGTCCAGCCCCCTGCTCAAGCAGGAGAACCTACACCATCTCAGACAGGTGAATGTCCAGTCTCCTCTTAAAAATCTCTAGTGATGGAGCGCCCACGATTTCTGGGGTAAGCTGTTCCACTGGTTGATTGTCCTCACTATCAGGAAGTTTCTCCTTAGTTCCAAGTTGCTTCTCTCTTTGATCAGTTTCCAACCATTGTTTCTCGTCCTTCCCTCTGGTGCATTGGTCATAAACTCACGCCAGTTGCCAAGCTACTGAATTTTGACCATATGACAATGGGGATGCTGCAATGATCATAAGTATGAAAACTGGTAGGGGGGCGGAGCCAGCTGTCAGAGCGAGCGGAGGTGCGAACGATCTCTCCAGCATCTCCAATTGCTTATCCCAGGCTCGTGGGGCTCTTTCGAGCCGAGAGAAGCCTCGTAGGGGCGGCAGAAGGTGTGGGCGACCTGCTGCTCTGTCGTTGGTGGCGACTGACGTCGGGAAGTGGGTGAAACCCAGAACCGAGCGGACCGGGAAGAAGGCGACCAGTAATGGCCGCTGAATGACATGACAGCTGGACGGAGCTAGCGAAGAAACAGCGGAACGACAGTGTATCAGATCTGACTTGAGTGTTTTTTTCCTGAAACCTTTGTGAGTAGACTTGGAAGACGCAATTAAAGGGGTTGCAAAGAAACAAAAGCCTGGCAAAAAGAATGTTGGAGTAGCGGTGAGCTGGCGGCGAGTGAAAGTGATAAGAAGTGAGGCCGGAAAAGGCCCCATTAGGAGGACGCCAGGAGGCAAGTTTTCGAGACTTAGAGTTTTTCTTAAAGGGACAGTGACCTTTTTTTTATCTTAACTGTTGCCGAAGATCTGTTTGAGAGTTTTGACTTTTTGGTTTTTGATTTTGACCTTGGAGCGGAGCGGCTGATGAAAGGTGGCTTCTCTGGGAAGGAACAGTGATTGACAGAAGGAACTGGATTGGGACAATGATTGGCAGTTTCTGAAAGAAGTTTGCCAAGAGAAGGGAAACTTAAGAGAGACTGAAGGGAATATTGGACTATTAAACTACAACTTTACAAGTTAGAACAAAAATTGGGGAAGCTTAAAACTAACATCTGGCACTGTGGTACTAGAACGTGAAATATATTGACAGAGTTATATTTACAGACCACGATAGTGACAAAAAGTGGAAGGAAAAAAAGAGGGAAGTGAAAAGTGGTTATTTTGGAGGAACAGTAAGTTTTGGAAAAGTTTACAAAAAATGGCAAGTAATCCAAATCTGACTAAGATTGGCGGGGGAAAAAAAAATACAATACAAAGCTCTAGCCCCATGAGTCAGAAATTGTTAGATGATATGCTTCAAAAGGAGCGTTCTAACTCATTTAAAGACCTTCAGGTAATGATGCAGGCAATGCAGGAAGCCATGTTTAAGAATCATGAGGAAATCAAGAAGGAGTTAGAAGGGGTAAGGAATGATACAGGAGAAATGAAAGAAAAGATTCAGGCAATGGATGGAAGATTTGAGGCCTTCCAACAGCAAATCGTAAAAAATGAACAGAAACTATTGGAAGTAGAACAAAGAATGGATAATGAGGAGAAGAAGGTTGAAGAGATAAATAAAAATCTAACTTTGGCTAACAAAGAATTAGTGACAGTGGTGATGCTAATGGAAGCGGAAAAGGCAGCTTATTATCTCAGATTCCAAAACGTCATTGAGGAGAGAGGGGAAGACCTTCAGGATAAGATGGCAGACCTACTGATGGGAGCTCTTGGGACAAATAAAGAGAAGATGATTGCTGCAATGGACGAGACATATAGGGTGCAGACAAATTATGGGAGAAGATATAATTTGCCTAGAGAAGTTCACGTGAAATTTATAAAAAAGACAATTAGAGATGAAATATTATACAAGACACGTGATGAACAGCTGGAGTACAGAGGGAAACAAATTATAGTGCTAAAACAAATACCTAAAAGAATGAGAGACCTACGGAAGAACTATCAATTTTTGACGTCCAGATTGCACCAAAGTAATGTGAACTTCAGATGGTTAACACCAGAGGGGATTATCGTGACTTGGCAGGAGAAGAGATTCAGGTTGGATACGTTGGAGAAAGCTGAAGACTTTTATAGACAATACTGTATCTCAGAGGAAGAGCTGGGAGATCATGGAGAAGGAAATGCGATGGTTGAAAAAGGAGAAGGTGAACGAATGATGGATAAAAGAGGGACAGAGCAGGGTATAGAGGAAGTAAAAGGGGGAGGAGGACAAGATGGATTAGGACAACAGGGGAGAAGCCTTGAGGAGTCGAAGGAAATAAGGATTACTCGAAGCACTAAGGCACGACAGAAACAAGTTAATGGGAGAGGAGTATAGGATATGGTCAACGAATATTAGGGGTTTGAATTCACCAGTAAAACGGCGGAAAGTTTTTAGTAAACTTATTAAATTAAATGCGGATGTCATTATATTACAAGAGGTTCATATAAAAAATGATCAAAAGTATCTATTAGAGCAACCTAAATTAGGAAGACTATACATCTCACTAGATGAGAAAAAAAAAAAAAGAGGAATTGCATTGTATATTAGACAGGAGATAGCTTCCAAACAAATCTATAAGGACAAAGAGGGAAGGATCTTGATAGTGGAGGCTAATCTAAACAAAAAAAATATAATAATTGTTGTAGTTTACGCACCAAACGGAGCCCAAGTATCTTTTTTTAAGGATCTACACAGCAAGCTTAGCGACTTAGAGGGAGATGGGTTTTGTATGATTGGAGATTTCAATGCCATAGTAGATAGAACAAAAGACCATAAAAGTAATGGGGCAAGGAAAGGAAACAAAAAAATACTTCCCAGAACTTTTTTTGAGATGTGCACAGACCTTAATTTGCAAGATGCTTGGAGGGAAAGAAATATAGATAAAAGGGAATATACATATTACTCTAATAGACATAACTCGTGGACCAGGATTGATATGTTATGGCTTTCAAAAAAATTAGATTCGGAAATTCAAGGAATTAATATAGAACCTAGTCTTTGGGCGGACCATAATCCTATAAGTTGTTGCTGGAAAGGGCAACGGAGCCGGCCAAGATGGACTCTTCAAAGAGTGATTATTAGAGAAAAAGAGTTTAAGGAAAAGATGGAGAAAGAAATGCACTTTTTCTTTCAAACGAATAAGAATGGGGATACATCTTTGCAGAATACTTGGGATACAGCTAAAGCATACATGAGGGGAGTTGCAATCTCATATATGGCCAAGAGAAATAAGGAAAAAAAACAACACAGGATAAGACTGGAAGAAGAATATAAGCAGGCTGAAACACAATATCAGGGTGACCTAAATAATAAAAGTTTGAAAAGTAAAATGGAATTAATTAAACACAAACTTTGTCTAGAAGACTCGGAAAAGTTAGCACAACAACTTAAGGCTGCCAAGCAAAATAATTTTGAACACGCGAATAAACCTGGAAGATGGTTGGCGTATAAACTGAGAAGGCAGAAAGAGAAGCAACAGATTGTTAATTTGCAAGATGAGGAAGGAGAGATTCAACATGATGAGATAATTAAAAGGGGAATTGCTCAAAGATATTATGAAAATTTATATAAGAGGAGTGAGGGACAAAGTGTAGAAAAGATAATAGACTATTTGGAAAAGACAGATACACCGAAGATACCAGAGGGAAAAAAAATAATGTTAAATGAGGAAATAAGTATGATTGAAATAACTACGGCTATAAGTAAACAAAAAATTAATAAAGCGGCCGGCCCAGATGGAATACCAGCGGAATTATATAAAGAACACCAAAATGTACTTAATGAACACCTATTAGAAGTTTTCAATGATGTTTTAACTGAGGCAAAAATACCTAAATCCTGGTTAGAGGCAAATATAGTATTAATACCAAAAGAAGATGTAGAGAGAACACAGATACAAAATTATAGGCCTATCTCCCTACTAAACGTCGATTATAAGATCTTCGCATCAATAATGGCAGAGAGATTTAAAAATTATTTAATTGACTTCATACATAGCGACCAAAATGGCTTCCTCCCAAATAGGCAGACTAAGCGGAATATAAGGACAATTTTAGACATATTGGAATACTACGAATCACATAGCGATTGCCAAATGGCACTCTTATTTTTGGACGCACAGAAGGCATTTGATAATGTTAATTGGCTATTTCTGATCCAACAACTGAAATTAATGGATGTTGGAGAAAATTTTTTAAATGTTATAGCTGCAATATATTCCGAACAGAATGCCCAGATTATAATAAACGGTGAGGCCACCAATAAATTCAATATTCAGAAAGGTACAAGACAAGGGTGTCCTCTCTCGCCATTATTGTTTATATATACATTGGAGATTTTAGCTAGGACTGTAAGGCAAGAAGAGCAAATTAAAGGGCTTGAGATTAAAAAGGAAAAATATAAACTCCAAGCATATGCCGATGACTTAGTATTTATTTTGGAAGATCCCGTGCAATCAGGTCAGAAGCTTTTTGAACTATTGGAGGAATATGGAGAGGTGGCAGGCTTGAAAATAAATAGAAATAAAACAAAGATCATAGCAAAAAATATGACTAACACGCAAAAAGAAAATCTTGGGGAAAAATTAGGAATACAAGTAGTTACTAAAATAAAATATTTGGGCATTGTTATGTCAGCACGTTGCTCATCAATTAGAGAGGATAACTACGGAAAATTAGTTAAACGTATAAAAGTTGACCTAGACCACTGGAGAAATCTACATCTTTCATTTCTAGGAAGAATCTCAGCGGTGAAAATGAATATTTTACCCAAAATTATCTTTCTATTCCAAAATATTCCAATCCAATTAGATAAAAAATTCTTTAAAGAGTTGAATAAGTTAACTTTAGATTTTGTATGGCAAGGAAGGAAGGCGAGGATAAAGCAAAAGTCTCTACAGGATGCTAAAGAAAGAGGGGGATTAGGTTTCCCGGATTGGGAGTTATACTACCAAGCGGCGGCCCTGACGTGGATCAGGGATTGGATAACATTGGAAAATAAAAGATGTTTACTATTAGAGGGGCACGATCTCCAGCAGGGCTGGCATGCCCACCTATGGACAGATAAAAGTAGGAACCATCAATATTTCCTGAGGCATAAAGTCCGGCAAGAACTAATAAAAAGCTGGCATATAGTTAAATGCCAACACTATACAAAACTCCCAGGCTGGTTCTCACCATTAGAAGCAGTTATATACCCCAACCTTTATAGGCAAGATAGGGTTATCATATACAAAGATATCTTGTCAGAGGAAGGATATCTAAAGCAAAGGCAAGAGTTGAGACAACAGGGGATTGCTTTGGAATGGTGGTCTTACCTTCAGATACAAGCAAGATACGTGAAAGACAAGAAAGAATGGGGAATTAATAGACAAGATACGGGGCTTGATAAAATATTATTAGGCCCGGAGAAAAAACAAATCAAAAAAATATATAAATATATGTTAGAATATAAATTATTTGAAGAACAAGTTAAAGAAACAATGGTTACCTGGGCAATAGATTTGGGGCACGCTATAAACATGGACCAATGGCAGCAATTCTGGGAACGTAATTGCAAAATTACATTGGCATCAAATTACAAGGAAAATCTCTATAAGATGCTCTTTAGATGGCACCTGCCACCGGCCAGGCTCGCAAAAATGTATAGTGGCTACTCACCACTTTGCTGGAAGTGTAAAAGGGAAAAAGGTACTTTTTTCCATGTTTGGTGGGCTTGCAAAGAGGTACAGGTTTATTGGCAGAGGGTTTGGAATTGGATAACAGAAATGACGGGTCAAAAAACTCAATATAAACCAGAGATGCTACTACTTGGCATATTAGAAAAAAATATAAACAAAGATGATATATACTTAATTATCCATGTAATAACGGCGGCAAGAATTTTGTTTGCCTAAAATTGGAAAACAAATGAAGTGCCTAGTGGAGATGCGTTAATAAGGAAAATTTTGTATTGCGCAGAATTGGATAAGTTGACGAAAGAATTAAAAAATCAGGAGGAAACAGAATACTATTTAAGCTGGAATAAATTTTACAAATGGAAGGAAAAAAAAGAAGGAAGGTCATTAGAAGGGATGTAAATAGAGGAAGAATATCTGAAATGTATAAAGTATGTGTATAATAAGGAATGTTTAGACAAAGATGTATGTCAAAGATGATACACTATGTTCAATGTTTTTTAATCTTTTTTTTTTTGTATTCAATAAAAATTATTTTGTTAAAAAAAATAAAAATAAAATAAGTATGAAAACTGGTCATGAGCCACTTTTTCAGTGCCATTGTAACTTCAAATGGTCACTAAATATATGTTTGTAAGTCGAGAACTACCCGTAATATCTCCAAGAAAGCACCTTTTCAAACATTTTATTTAGTTTTTGAAGTGGTAAGCTGCCTGTTTTCTAGGAGAGGCTACAACAAACTAAATTTGCCTGAAAATGAAAATAGGTTATTTCTATTCATAAATGAATTGAATACAGAAAGTTTTAACTAGCACTTTCTAAGCAGTATGTTTTTTTTTTAATTATCCCATTTTTCATTAAATAACTTCTTTGAATAGAGTAACATTATTACTTTAGTAGTTAATTTAAAACATTGAATTATCATTTTGGACCACTTAGTCCAAATTAAATTTCTCTTCCTTTGTTTTTTTAAAAATGAAATAAAATCATAGTTAAGAAAAGATTTTCCAGGAGCTGATAAGCAATTTTATGCAAGGTAAAAATAGATTCAATTAAAGTGTTTTAAAGGGCATCGTTGTTTATTATTTTTCTAAACAGTTAAAAGTGTTTTAATAAGATATATTCTCTTTCTTCCTCACATTTGAAAATCAAGTATTGCTATTGCAATATAAATGGACTAGCCATACACTTCCGAAAGAAAGAAAGAAAGAAAGAAAGAAAGAAAGAAAGAAAGAAAGAAAGAAAGAAAGAAAGAAAGAAAGAAAGAATTCTATGTTCTTTCCTAACTTAGAAGGAACACTGAACTGAATAGCTTACTCTGTCTCTGTGTAGGGGGGCAGCTGTGCCTCCTGTGTACCTATGATGAAGAGAAATTATTCGCCTTTGCAGGTTCTTTTTATCTGTAAAGTAGCGTCGGTTAGGGAACCCTTTATATAAATGACTGTGGTCTATAAAGACATTTAAGTACTATTTTAAATGTATTGCAAAGAAAACCAAAGCTTCCTCATAGGGTTGTGTTGTTCTTGTTTTTTGAGTTATAAATGTAGGAGGGGTACAGATTTTTCTCGAATGCATGAAAAGAGACATGTACTTCAATGCTAAGCATGGCAAGCCAGACCTAATTACTAGCTGACAACTTTACTAGCTGAGAACTTTACATGAGATGCAAAGCATGCAAAGTCCCTTTCCCTCTTTCTCTCACCCTTTGTCAATGCATTAACACAAGTTGGAGAATGAAACACAGCGATTAAAGTCATCTGCGACATTCTCATCACGTTTCATCCATGCACTGATTCTTATCGTTATATGTTTAATCTGCAAATGGATTTTATTAAACTGGCCAAAGATCACAACTCTTTAAAATATGTAGAAAAACAGTTATATATCATGAAGAACATTCCCCTGAGAAAGCTGATATTTTTTTTGTTTTAAAGGCAAAATAATATTTTCTCTACTTGGTTTCCAAAAGTATAAACAAAGAGATGGAACTTTCTTTGAAAGCTGGAAAAGTTTGTGTAAAAGATAGCATTTTGCCCTATTCTGTACTCTCATAAATATTCATTGTTGAAACAGCGTCCTTTCCTAAATAACAAATGGGAGCACAGAGCACACGAGGATGTCTTCAGAGTTTACTTCATACAACTTTTTGAACTATTCTGTGGTTAATTATAGATGACCAGTGTCCAAAAATGTTGTACTCTAGTTCACAAATATTTGGCTGAACAAAATGAGAAAATAAATTTTCTATATAATATCTCTTCTTCTGCAATTAACTTTTCAAGGAGATTCAGTAAATTACTGGAAACATTCTTTCTCTCGGGACTGTGTAGCACTTAGGGAGACCTTAAATGTTTTTATTCACTTAAATTCTCTCTCTCTTTTTTTTAATCAACAAAATTAACAAATATTCAAACAATCTCATTGAGGACATAGACAAAATAAATGGCTGTATGAGAAACCAGGATTCTAAACACTTGTTTTACAACCATATTGGGAACATAATGCTGTTGGACATCTATGTGCCAGTGGACATTTCCATTGACTCCTGTGACAATGATCTTGAACTTTTAAAAAGGTGCTCTATACCAAAGAAATTAATTTTTAAAAATTAATTTTTAAATATTACATTGGAAGCTTGACTTCTGCAAAATGAAGTCTTAATCTATCGCTTCTTTATTTACACATATGTTCATGAGAACTTGACAGGCTTAGAAAATAAAAATGATGGATGCTGTCAGTTCAGTATTTTGCTTTGCTGGATTCCACCCTGTATGGGTACACAAAGATAAACCAAGATGGTGTGAAGTTACCTATGAAACCTTGATAGGGAGAAAACTCATTGTTTCAATTGCAAAAAATGCAGTTTTGTTAGTAATCATGCCCATATGGACACTTTTGTGTGAATGGGCATGCTCATCTATTCTCAAAATTTGATAACTCCATTTGTCATATAAGCTTGCTACCAATTTTATCATGACCAAGAAACAGGTTTAAAACATTATTTCAAAGTATATGATATAATGGTCCAGTTTACATGAGAAAAATAATAAGTTAAGGTTGACAGGATATGATAACTAACTTAACTTTTTAATTCATCACCTAAAGAATTCTTATAGGCACAATTCAGATGAATCTTAAGGCTAGAAATCAGTTAGTCACAACTAACTAAGGAACACCAGGTTATTATTACAAAAAGCAATAGCTTCATTTTAAAAAGTGACAGTAAACATTTCAAAAATCCATTCAGTATAATAACTTAGTTTTAGTCAGCATCTATAGGATTTTACTCTTTATGATTCTGATTTCTTTAAAATAAAGCACCTTTCTTGTTGCAATACTATTTTGATATATTTATATAATACAGGCACTAATTCAAGAACAACTGAAGTTGTATTCTAGGTAGTAAATCATTTCATAGTGTCTTGTAGTTGTCTCACCAGCCTGCAGAATTCAATAATTCCCAAAATGCATGTTCACAAGCTGAATTTCTCAGTCTATATATAAACGGGAGACAATTGTTTGTCCTGTGTATAGAGGAGCACAGTAACGACCTTGGAGGAAATATGCAGCAAAATATGAGTTTATTCTTGGAAACAAGAAAGTGTGAGAAAGAAACTAAAGATTTCCCCATCTTGACTGTTTATTACAAGAAAGATGGAAAGAAAAACATTTTCAAGATGCTGTTGTTATAACCAATATTAATAAAGTAGAGTCCTAATATTTCTATTTGCTGACATGACCTATCTTGAAGGGCTGAAACATACCTGCATTTTAGACTTCAAGATAGTCCATCATAATTATTTAAGAAAGCAGTAAATTATAGATATGCTAAAATTATTTTCTAAAAACTATTTTTTAATCCTAGACTTGACTGATTTCCATGACAGTCATAATTGCTTAATGTTTTTGCAGAAACAAAATGTCACAATCATTTAATGGTGAAATCTATGCTTCAAACTTTACCCAGGAAATAAATTACACAATTCTACAGTAGCATTCAGTAAAAAAATGAAATGCAGCTTTTATCTTTCCTATTATATCTGTCTGTCTATCTGCCTGTCTATCACTAAAACCTTCATTGTCATGACCTTTAACTGGGCAAAACTGTGCATCATAGGCAAACAATTTTTGAATCAATGTATCTCAAATAGGCTAATTTACAGAACATGTCCAAAATCCAGGTGTCATAACTCCTGAAGGAATGAAATTGTGCTATTGGCTACTGCTGCAATGAATTGTGGCTGCTTCAGTGCTAATGGCTGCTGCTGCAGTAACATGATTTTCATGTGCAACCTTCCATGACAGGTAGTATCACAATCCCTTGCTGTCCCTGCACACCTACTCTGATGCACTTGACTCCTCTTGCATGTCTCCATGCACTTTTCCAAACATGTGCTGTCCTGTGCATACCTTTCCTGACTCATGTGACACTGATGGGTATCCCTACATTTCCTTCCTCCACCCCCGTATGCAATCCCTGACTGGCACTTCTTGTGCAGTTCCAAGCAGCCACAGGTACCCTTCCCAACCCACATAACCCCTTATGTACCAACCCTGAGTGATGCATTGCCTCTTACATACTCCTGCAGCCAGGGAGGGAGGGAGGGAGGGAGGGAGGGAGGGAGGGAGGAAGGAAGGAAGGAAGGAAGGAAGGAAGGAAGGAAGGAAGGAAGGAAGGAAGGAAGGAAGGAAGGAAGGAAGGAAGGAAGGAAGGATTCTGATGTTCCCTGGCAGCTTCACCACAAGGAAACTACTGCTCATACTGCTTTTTTTAATATTTAGCATTTAAGGCTCTAAGAACCTATTGTGTGTATTTGTATTTATTTTCTTGTGTATATTTGTGCACACACACCAATGTCTATGTAACTGAAAGAAAGAAAAATGCTGGGATAGTACATGATCTTTCTCTCTTTCAGTTACATCTACATTGGTGTATGTGCACAAACATATACAAGCAAATAAATACAAATACAAACCATAAGTGTGTGGTATTTAAGAACCTTAAATACTAAATACCACAAGTAAATTATAGTGACATCCATTCCATTCCATCCCCCCCCGCCATTCCTGACATTAAACAATGCTAAGGAAGATTTCACTGGACTATTGACGGTTAAATCAGACTAAATGGAGGTATGGTCCAGCTCAGAATAAAGTAATTGTCCCTCATTATTATGAATATTGCTCCATTTTCATAGTTACCCATGTGCCCTGATCTTCTGAAAAAATGTTTTGATCAAATATAAATAAACACTAGTAGTTTTTGATTATTTCTGAAATATCATCATAAGAATTTAGGGATACAGTTTTATCCAATAGTAATTAGGTAGCTATTATTAGGTAACTATTATACATTCATTCGGTGGCTATCAAATTCTCAGCAAATGGCTATTTTCCAGATTGTGTTCCAATAATAACTTCAGAAACACAACTACTCATCTTCTAAAACTTGGCTTGTCATCCTGTTCTATCATGCCTTCATTGTGTCAGACATTAAGTAATCTTCCCCTAGTTGCCTCTCATTTTCACAGCTCTTTCTCCCACTCCCCAATTTTAAACTCCATGGAATACCTCTGCTAGTTTTAAGTGAACCTGTTAAAAGGAATAAAAGTGCATTTTGTTAGTGTTTTTGAAAGGGGGAAAAAGAATGGAAAGCCTACAGCATGATATCTGCTTGAGTATTATCACTCAAACCAAGTTGTGGAGGAGTCTCTAATGATATATTTGAAGCATCTCATAAGTGCTGAATAGTTTGATAACCAGTTTGGAATTTTTCCATAAATTCCTTGTATTCTCAAAAAAGAACTTTCACAGGCAAGTTTAATTGGACACTTGAGGATATGATTTGGTTTTAAAGGCTAGTCTAACCTGGTGTTTCTTTTTGACTGGCAGAAAAGTGAATGCACTGTTTGTTTGTTTATTTATTTTGCATCATCTTAAGTGGAGAGCGAAAGATTGAAAGCATTTTCTAAGATTGATTATTTTCGACAAGAAACAATCAAGTGGATATTTTATTCCCAGTTTTAAAAATTTTCCACTTAGCCATATTAATTACATGAATTTTTCATCATGTAAAATTATAATGAAACCCTATATTTAATATAACTTGTGTTATGAAGGCATTTTAATAAACCAAAAATAATATATTGCTTTATGTATAAATCTAACATTCTTTATACATTTCTTTTGCAATTCCTCAGACATGTGAACAGTTATTTCTTTAATGGTTTGCACATTTTGGCAAACACTTTAACCTGTTAAGCTTTTTTTCAGATTTATCAAACTGCTTCCTCTATTTGAGTTTATTAATTTATTCCTGCTGTTTTCTGTTCACTGACAGAGACAGAATTGAAAGAATTTTAAAGTTCAGAGCAGTTCAAATGATACAGGAATAATTATTTTTATTATATTATTTTATAATCTCACTGTCAAGGTACTCTGAGTGGTTTACAAAGCATAAAAACAAAGGTACAAAACATGAAAAAAATAACTATTAAATTAAGAGAGATTAAATAAGTTAAAAAACTATAATATTACCAGCTAGAGATGGGATCTGCTTCCATGTCCAATAACCACCTCCAACATGGAATGCCCCCATTGAGGCCCCATTGAGGCCCCATTGAGGTTGGGCAGATCTCATCCTGAGGGGAATCAATATTCAAGAGGGTGGAAGCCACAGAAGAAAAGGCTCTCCTCCTGGGACCTACCAGCTGGAATTCCTGAACTGATAGGATATGTGACATGCTTCTTCTGCTGGAATAAGTGGAGCAGGGCCAATTTCATTGGAATAAGATAGTTCCTCATGTAACTTAGAACCATGCCATAAAGGGTTCTAAAGGTAATAACCAGCACCTTGAATTGGACCCAGAAGCAGACCAGTGTTGCTTGCACAAGAGAGTTGTTACATGGGCTACCCTACGAGGCCCTAGAACTGTCTGTGCAACTGCATTCTGTGCCAGCTGTAGCTTCCAAATATTCTTCAAGAGTTGTCCCATGTAGAGCACAGTGCAGTAATTCAAACTTGAGATGACCAGGGCATGAATGACAGAGTGCAGGACTCACAATTAAGGAAAGGGCACAACTAACACACAATACAACTTTCTGCAAAGATTCTCCTAACCATGACTGCCACCTGCTCATTGAGCAGGTTGTGAATCTAAGAAAACATCAAGCTGCGCACACGGTCTTTCTGGGGCAATGCAATCTCATCCAAAACTAAAGTCCCAAGTCCTGAAGCCACTCTGTCTTACCAAGAATCAACTCAACCCTGGTTTCCCCATATAGACCTGCAAAGGAGTGGCTGTGGACTGGACTTCTCGTTGCCTATTAACACTCATTGGGCTTTGGAAAAAGTAGCCAAATCAGTGCAAGATTGCACTGCCCAACCCAAATCCTGCAGCCAACTAAAAAGGATATTATGGTCAATGGTACTGAAGGCTAATCAGAGGTAAAGAAGAGAAAGGATAGATGCACTACCCCCATCTCACTCTTGCCAGAGATCATCAACAAGTGTGATCTGGAAGATCCATGACTCTGAGGTCACTTTCATTAGCCAGGAGAAACAAGGATCTAATTAACCAGTAGTTGCACTGTCCACTTCATCAGGTCCAAAAGGATCAAACTCTTCTCAGATAATTAGGTAGGACTGCTCCCCAAGCATCTCTAATGGACCTACTCCATGCTTGGACTCCAACTGAAAATGGATCCAAATAATTTTGTCTGTCAGGTGTTTCACAAATCCCTCTGCACAGCCCTGAAGATGACCACCTGCCTTGAGCGATTTTTCCCAAAGAAGGACTGGCTGATCCTGAACAAAGCCTCTGGTTGACACTCTATGAATGCAATAAGAATGAAGCAATAAAACTGTTTCGCTGCTCTTACCGCTACAAGATAGGCCTTAATAGCATCTCTGACTTGTGTACAGTCGGATTCATCTCTCATTTTCCTCCCGCAGCGCTCTAGGCATCTCTAGATATATATATATATAGAGAGAGCGCCGTGGGAGGAAAATGAGGGATGAATCTGACATCTTACTGTATGTGTGTGTGGGTATGTATATATATGTATGTAGGTCATAGGCTAGTACATTGTGCAAAGACAGTCATAGCTTCACTCTCATAATTGTGCATTTCTGCTCCTTAAACTGGAAAAAAATATCTGAGTAACATCACACAAATTTGCAAGTGTAATACACACATAAGCTGTATTTTGTGCTTTCTTATTAACCTATAGTGGTTGAGTGGTACTAGATTGGTGTCCAGTACAAACTGCAATATTGAAAAAAGGTGTCTGTCAATGCTGCTAACATAGGATGTTCTTTCTTTAATAACAGATGGAAATGTAGCCATCTTTTCTCTTTCGCTTTTAGAGTTAGATGATGCTGGGAGGGGGGATGTGGATGAGAGTCCAGTTAGTCATAACAACAATAACTCAGCCGTGGTACCAGGCAGCAGTAAGCCTAGATGTTCAGCTCGCCCGCTATAAGAAGCCACCCCACAGGAAGCCAAGTCGAGGCCAAACCAACCCAAATGACAGCCACCCCCCCGAAAGCCTCCAACCGCTGTGGCTACTGAAAATCCCAGACCACCTGCTGGCCCACCGATCAAGTGTTTCAGATGTGGACAACAGGGACATCGAGCAGCAAATTGCCCAGTCCCTTACCCTCAGAAGAAGAATAGACCACCAGCGAGAAAGAAACCAGCCCAGCAGCCAACGAAAGAGAAATCCAACTGGATCGCACAGGAACCCATTGCCCAAGTCATGTCCCCTGCACAGGAGAGTGTCGAGACCCAAGCCGGACCTGCCGCCGCTCTACCCTCCTACGACAGTGATGACGAAGGAGAGAACGACCCGATAGTGAGTCAACACATCCCACCTTTCTCACTACCTGCCAAACTCATAATCCCTAAGATGGGGGCACAGGTAGATTTAAAAGTACTAGTCGACTCCGGATGCTCCCGGTGCATTATTAGCTTGTCACTTGCCCTGAAAATAGGCATACGAGCAAGGCTGCTCTCCAAACCCATGAGGTTTGAGCAAGCCGATGGCTCCCTAATGGGAGGAACTTTAGTCATGCAATTGACTAAACCCCTATGCTTAGAAATAGGTGAGTTCATTCGTTTTATGGTGGCTCTGGAAATGACCGAGGCTGTGATCCTAGGGCTAGCCTGGTTGGACAAATGGAAGCCGTTTATCTGGTGGGAGAAGGGAATGAGGACTGTGAGGTTACCTATAGGACCTAAGCCCCCCCCTTAACTCAACGGACGTTACAGGAGACTTTAGCCCACCAACGAGCTAGCGCACATGGCCACCTTGTCTCAACCAGGCGAGCCACTCATCCCCACTGAATACCGGGACCTAGTGGAGGCGTTTAGTGAGAAGGAATATGACACCCTGCCTCCCCACCGACCCAATGATTGCTCTATCAAACTGTTACCGGGAGCCAAACTCCCACGACCGAGAATGTATGCTATATCCCCCCTTGAAATGGAGGAGATGCAGTGGTATGTGGACAAAAACTTAGCGAGGGGATTTATCGAATGGGCCAAGTCTGCCCCGGAAGCCCCGGTGTTATTTAAAGAAAAAAAAAGACAGGTTGCTTCGTCTCTGCATAGATTATAAAGGTCTGAATGCAGTGAGCATGGAAAATAAATACCCCTCCCCCTCCTGAAGGAGTTACTGACCCATCTGGCTAAGGGGAGAATCTTCACTAAGTTGGACTTGAGAGAGGCTTATTACCGGGTGAGGATAAAGGAGGGAGATGAGTGGAAGACTGCTTTTAACTGTCCCATGGGGAGCTACCAATTTAAAGTCATGCCTTTTGGACTGCAAGGGGCTCCAGCTGTCTTCATGCAGCTGATTAATCAGGTACTACATGACCATTTATACAAAGGGGTTTTGGTGTACCTTGATGACATCCTGATATACAGCACGAATATGGCTGATCACGTAAAACTAGTGAGAGAAGTGCTAAAGAAACTGTTGAATGCCAAACTTTATGTTAAACTACCAGACCCAACTGGATTATCTTGGCTACAGAATTTCCAGCGAGGGCATTGAAATGGACCCGACCAAACTGAAAGCCGTAATTGAATGGCAACCCCAAAAGACTCGCAAATAGCTCCAAAGCTTTCTGGGATTCGACAACTTCTACCGTCAATTCATCTCCTCCTTTGCTGAAATTGCCCTGCCCCTTACGGAATTACTAAAAACAGGCAAAGGAGGAGGAAAGCCGTGCCCGGGCCAACCACTAGCATGGACTATGAACTGTCAAACCACTTTTGAAAATTTAAAAAGACTATTTGCGCTCGAACCGGTCTTAAAACATCCTTGCCCAGGGAAGCCCTTCGTGATTCAAGCCAATACCAGCGATGTGGCCGTCAGAGCTGTGCTACTGCAAAAGATCCAGAGTGTGATCCTACAACCCTGCGCCTACACCTCAAAAAAATTCACTGACTGCGAGAGGAGGTGGGCTGTGTGGGAAAAGGAAGCTTTCGCAATCCGCTGGGCTCTATTAAACTGGCGACACTATCTAGAGGGGAGTAAGGTGCCTTTCGAGGTATGGACTGATCACAAAAACCTAGAAGCACTAAAGACTCCCCACAAATTTTCCCCAAAACAAGTATGATGGGCACAGTACTTTAACCATTTTAACTTCACCCTAAAGTACATACCGGGAGGAAAAAACTTCTTAGTTGATGCTCTATCCAGATTGCCCCAGTATAAAAGCCAGCATGAAGAGGTTAATGAGGCAGTTATCTCCAATCCACAAACTGTTTCTCAACTTACGCCATGCAGAGTCCCACCTCCAAGAGCCCCTAATCCCAATGACCCTGGGGCAAAGAAAATAAAACAAGAGCTCCTCACCGACCACTGGTTCAAGGACAATCAAACCTCCCTAACATGCAGGGATGGTTTGGCTTACAAAGATGGAAAACTATATTTGCCTCCACCTTAATGCGTTCCGACACGGCCATGACGTAAAACAGTATTTCAAAATACTATACCTCATCCACCGTCAATTCTGGTGGCTGGGATTGAAATGGGATGTGGAAAACTATGTCCGGAGTTGTGCTGTATGTGCCACCATGAAAAGAATTCTAGGGAAACCCCCTGGGTTATTGCAACCGGTGGCAGACCTTTCCCAACCATGGGAAGAAATTGCTATGGATTTTATAGTAGATCTACCTGAAAGTAGGGGAAATACGGTAATCTGGACTGTGATAGATCTGTTCTCAAAGCAGGCTCACTTCATTGCCTGCAAAGGGCTCCCGTCCGCCCAACGACTAACCAAAATGTTCCTGAAACACATCTACAGACTGCATGGCACACCTAAACAAATAATCTCTGACAGGGGGTGCAGTTCACAGCTAAGTTTTGGAGGAGTTTTCTTAAACTAATTGGCTCATCTCAAGGACTATCATCTGCTTTTCACCCATCTACTAATGGGGTGGCTGAATCCGCGAACTCAATGTTGGAGCAGTATCTTAGATGCTATGTTGATTATCAACAAATGAACTGGACTGACCTCCTCCCTTTTGCAGAGGTGGCTTACAATAACTCTGTTCATTGCAGCACCGGCTTCACGCCTTTTAAAGTGGCCACAGGAAAAGAGTTCAGCCCAATACCTGAACCCTCCGCTTCCCAGACTCTTGACTCTTGACCAATGGGTAAGGGGGTGGGAAGAAGTTTGGAAAACCACGAAAACTGCTTTGAAAAAGGCTTCCGAGACATACAAAAAACAGGCAGATAAAAAAAGGGCTCCTCAAAGAACATTCCAAGTTGGGGAAAAGGTTTATCTGACAACTAAATATTTATGGCTTAAGTTACCTAGTAAGAAGTTAGGACCAAAGTACTTAAGACCCTTCCCCATTGTAAAGATCATTAACCTGGTCACAGTGGAATTAAAACTTCCTAGGCTCTTAGGAAAAGTTCACCCTGTTTTCCATTGTAGCCTATTGAAACCTTTTCGGGGTTCCACTTTAAGACCTCCCCCTAAGAAGGCATCCGGACCCCTCGTGGTGGCAGGATAGACTCACTATGAAGTAAAGCGTATTCTTGATTCTAGAATTTTTAAGGGGAAATTGCAGTACTTAGTGTAATGGAAGGGATATTTGTTGTCTGAGGCCACCTGGGTGAAGTCTAATGATGTAAAAGCTGACAGACTCATTAATAAGTTCTATAAGAAACACCCTAATAAACCAAGAGGCAACCCCTAACCTGTGCTTTTGTTTACATTACAGGATTTGTCCTTTTTGTAAGGGGGGCCGGATGTCAATGCTGCTAACATCGGATGTTTTTGCTTTGACAACAGATGGAAATGTAGCCATCTTTTCTCTTCCGCTTTTAGAGTTAGATGATGCTCGGAGGGGGGATGTGGATGTGAGTCCAGTTAGTCATAACAACAATAACTCAGCCGTGGGAATCAAGGTTATTGCGCCCAGAGCTGATAAAGATTTGGTGGGCTGGGGAGAAAGCTAATTGGAGAATGTGATTTATGACAGTTAATTGGAGGAGGGAATTGTGCTTTGCTACTTTGTGCCCAGGGGAAGGGAATTCAGTTTTTGGCTTTAACTATGTAGTGCCGATACTTTGTTTTCTCGAATAAAAGATTCTTTAAGGTAAACAATGCCTCAAAGTTCTTTTAAAGAGTTTCATCTATCGGAACCATGACAGTGTCATAATTAGACCCCAGCCTTTCATATTTGCAGCTCGGATATGGTTTATGTTGCAATGTCACGGCACATTTGTCATTTGCCTTCTTTAAGACATCTATGTATCATTATTCCTCTTCATTCACCCATTACTCTCCATGATAATTCTCAAATAATTGGTCAAGCAAATTATTATTATATTGTGTTGCAAAGCACTAGAAGACCTTCAATTAAGGTTCCAGGGAGCCTTCTTCTCCTTCCAAATCTTTCCTCCTCTTCATTTAATCCGATCAGCTATCAAATTATAAATAATAGATCAAGGCAAAGTACCATAAATGCAGTAAAGAGTTTTATGGTTTATGGAAATGATTATCTGCTGTACAAAGATTTTATTTTCTATAGTTTAATTTAGTAAAGTTTACATAAACATGTAATGTATACTGTACTGTTTATTTTCTAAATAAGTGTTAAGCAATTAGTCAGGGGCTAGAAATCCATTTAATATAAAACATACAAGTAGACATGATCTTCACTTTTATTAAGATTGGCTATTTCTCTTTACCTTTGCCAGATGCATAATCCAGTCTCTACCTTCTATCTGTCTTGAATTAATATTACATTATTAAATACATATTTGATGCTCATCTATATTTCCTTTTTAGATTTGAATGCATTGGAAGATTATTAAATATATATGATAACAAAGTATCATCTGATGTGCCAATGTCTTTTTTGTCATTAAAAAGTCCAAATTTCACTTAATTTTGGAGAAGGGCATAGTTCTATAAAACTTTATAGCTAATGTAGAATCATAATTAAAAGGGAGGACAATTAAATTAATATTAGGCACTATGGGTCAACTCTGGTACAAACAAATCAGCTAAAACTACTAATTTCTGTATTTTGTCTCTGTGCACCTTCGTGATAGATGAAACTTAACTAAAGGGCTGGATTCCTAATATGGATTAGTTCTTAGTTTTCTGATAGAGAGTTAACAGCTGAACTATAGATTAAGCAACGTGTAGGCTAGTTTACTGATTTTCACTTAACTTTTAATACTACATCTAGAAATTTAAAGGATATGGGCTTTTAATGAAAGGATATGCTCTTTTTGTGTGGGGTGGGTAATACTGCATTTTTTTTTCTTATGGGATAATTATGAATTACCTAAAATGCTATCAGTTTATATTCTAAATCCTGTTCTTCTTTAAATTTTGCAAGAGTTGAAAATGTCTGTGTAAAAAAATATTGTTAAAGAAAATGGCATTTTATATTAAAAAACTTGCCCATGAAAATAATAAAAGATTTTTTATAATTTTTGTTTGATCTTTAAATTTCAAGACATCCCTGATAGTTAATAGAATGGACTTATTCTTGGTTAAACTGAAATGAACAAAGTTTAAAGGAGCGTTTTTCAACCTTGGCAACTGTAAGAGTTGGGTTAAATTTAGGCTTAGGCTAAGGTTAGGCTTTTGATGGAATGGCTTCACTGATGTGACCCAGAGCATGCCAATTCTACCCAGATGGCCATCTATTCCACTGGCTGACAACTCATACAGTCCTGAAATTTCTGCTGATGTTTAACCTCAGCCTATTTCCTTGTGCTTCTAATCCATTAGTTGGCCCTGCCTCTGAGGCAATGATTTTTTTTATGTGACAAATAACCCACTAGATAGACCAGACCAGAAAATCAACTCTACAGTAAGATTAGAACTATACTTTATTAAGATAGGATATAATAACAGAATCTGGTAAGCCCTATTGTGGCTGGCTGCTTAATCTATATGCATATTCATTAGGACATGCTGGGAACTTTCAGGCATATACTATAATGCTTGGAAAAAACTCACTGTTTATATTTAACATACTTTTAATTGGGTTCTCTGGACATAGGGAGATCTATGCTGAAAAAGAGACTACATTTTTACAGAGGTTTTGCCTTGCATTCCAGCAAGGCTTTCTAGCACCATGTTTCAGAAATATTAGAATTTGATTCAGAAGAATCAAATCCTCAAGATTTGATCAATAATTGTTTATTAAATAAAGTACATTGAATAGTTCACCCAAAATGTAAAACTATAAATAATGGTTTACAAACCATTGGGGTGTGTTTATATGGCATATTAAGCCAAATATATCATATTGTGGTTTAGTGCCATGATTCCTGTCAGTTTTATAGAAAGAAGTTTATATTCTTGAATACAGGTAGTCTTCGCTTTTACTGACTATTCTTTAGGCGACTGTTCAAAATTATGACAGTCACTTAAATAATCACTGAAAAAATAAATTTATGGCCCAATTACAACCTTCACAGCATCCCTTAGTCACATGATCACCATTACCATTGGCATGCATTGTCCTGTTCCTGATCTGTTTTTTCTTCTCTTTTCTTCTCCCCTTCCCCCTCTCCCTTGCAGAGCAGATTGATTGGAAATAAAGGGATTGCAAGAAAGCATGCTGTTGGCTCTTCTACACATTAAAAGCAATGTGATCATGCTGGCAGCCTGGGCTGGGAGCCAGGGGTGCATTACACAAACATAAATGTGGGTTAGACAGCATCACCAGATGGATTCGTAGATGGCTTACCGGCTGTACTCAGTGTGTGGTCCTCAATGGAATTGCATCTACATGGAGGGAAGTGTGCAGTGGGGTGCCCCAGGGCTCTGTTCTGGGCCCAGTGCTCTTCAACATCTTCATCAATGATTTGGATGAGGGGATAGATGAGGAACGCATCAAATTTGCAGATGACACCAAGCTGGCAGGAATAGCCACCACTCCAGAAGATAGGCTTAAGATACAGAAGGATCTTGACAGACGTGAACATTGGGCGCTATCTAACAAAATGAAATTCAGTGGTGAAAAAAGTAAGGTTCTACATTTAGGCAAGAAAAACCAAATGCACAGGTATAGTATAGGTGGTATCTTGCTCAATAGTAGTAACTGTGAGAGGGATCTCAGAGTCCTAGTGAACAATCACTTAAATATGAGCCAGCAGTGTGCTGCAGCTGCCAAAAAGGCCAACACAATGCTAGGCTGCATTAACAGAGGGATAGAATCAAGATCACATGAAGTGTTATAACACCTTGGTAAGGCCACACTTGGAATACTGCATCCAGTTTTGGTCACCACAATGTAAAAAAGATGTTGACACTCTAGAAAGAGTATAGAGAAGAGCAACAAAGATGATTAGGGGACTGGAGGCGAAAACATATAAGCATGCACTAGAGCATTCCAAATGATGGAGGAGTGATTCGGAAGCAAACAAAAGCCAAAAATGAGAAACAATGTCTTGTCTCTTTCCAGATGGGAAGCACAATTGTAGTCACATGATTTCTGAGTTAGCAACTGCTTGCTTTGTGGCAGAGTTGCTGGTCCCAATTAGGGTCATTAAACCAAGACTACCTTTACTTTTTCATTTATCAACATCACCTTTAAAAATAATTTAATATATTTAAATGAATAGAGAGATATAACTGTTATTTCTCTCATCATCACCCTTCTTCCTCACAGAACCATAAAGCTAATCAGCCTAAACAGATCTATGTGTAAGCTATTTTTTCATAGTTTAACTTCCTCAACTTTAATACCATTTAGATAGGTGAACTTTAACACTCAGAATTCACTATTCTGCCATTTTAAAGAACTTTGGCAAGTTCACACACCTAGAACAAACCAGATGGAGAATGGGGCCATGGCATAAAGTATCCTAGAACTTGACACTACATAGGAGAAATAAATAAACATTTCTCTAGGCCACCGTTAGTGGTAGAAATCTTATTCTATCAGCACTGCAATGGGAATACTAGCAGTGGAGTTTTTCCACATCTAATGATTCTTAAGGAATTATTTTGCTTGTTGTTTAAATCAGTTAGCAAAAAGTTACAAACTAATTCAAACAAAATAGGCTATTCAAAAGAAAATATTCTATGTGGCCATGGTTTATTGCTTTACTAGTACTATGATACTTAAGCATGAAATGATAGTTCACTTGAATTAACTGAACAAATAAAAGATACTAAAAATGCATCATTCATAAAGGCTTCCAGAATTGTATCCAGTTGGTTTCACAATGTATAATTATTTACATGCTGCAGTGTTATTTTTTAACTCAAAATATGGTATAATAAAAATAATTATTCTGAACAAGGCACATTCAAAAAGAAATCTACTGTGGTAAACAAAATACCACATATATGCTGAAATATCTAAAGATTAAAATATATTTTTAATATATTAATCAATTAAGATAGAGTCATATAACTGCCAAATAAACAAATCTTTATTTAGGCTTTAATCCATCAATATACTCTAAGAGTTCAGCTTATGACTTGGCTTCATTGTTGGGAAGGGAATTTACTTCTTAAGGCTTATGGTGGGACTGAAGCAATCCAGTTGTAGATATTGGCTCCAGTGCTTTAACAATTTAGCCAATTGTTAAAATTCTGTATCAGTGATTTGTTTTTAATCAATTCATTCTACTTACTTCGTCTTTTATCCAAGAACTCAGTTGTTTAAGATAATACAGACAGTAAGTCTTTCCATGTAACTTAATGCTTGTTATGCTTTTATGCTTGTTAACCACATTCCAATCACGGGTATTTGTTTTTGCAACCATAGTGACGACATATATTTATTGGCTGCAGATACAAGGGATTCTAAGCAAATATCTGTCTTTGTTTAATTTCAGTAAACTAGGACATTTTACTAACACTATGGTAATATGAATGTTATGCCTGTGAAATAAATTGTTCCCCAATATTCTAATGACAGGCTAGAATGTTTTCAGATGGGCATTACCGACATACATTAAATCAGATTTTTTTCCTCTCTTGAATACTACACCTATCAACTTTCTGTTTTACATTCTTTCACTCAGTACACCAGTTCAGAGCAGGAATGTATTTTGAAATTGTATAACCAATGGGGTAATTTAGAGTTCTATCCCTTAGAATTTGTAACCAAGCTATTCTTTTACATGGACTTCTGACAATGGGATTTGATTTGTCTTTTGTAGCTTCTAAGAAAGCAGAATATGAAGCTGTCTTGATATTATATCCAATGCATATGCAATTATGCATTGCATATATCAAGCAGGGAATAAGGAATTACCTTAAGTTTTACAGTGAAATACAAGTACTTTCTATGTCACTGTTCCTTGTTCCTAATTCTGATTTCAAACTGATGAAACACTATGCCTCAACAAACGGACAGATGGAATGAAGATTGGTAAAAATAATTTCTTTTCAATTTGCTCTTTTTGCTGTTAAATACAACCTAATCAGTGCTAAACACGTTTATTCCATGATGCCTAACCTAGCCTTCTTTTACAATTTAACAAAAAAGGGAGAAATGTTCATAAAATGTTCATTGTTTCTTGTTATTTGCTTACACATTTGGTCTCTCTCACTTTAACTTCATCAGACAAAATTTTATTATGCAGTACAGCTTGCTATTAGGGAATGTCCAGCCATTTACTACTGTCAATGTAACAGGATACTAGCTGAAGCCTTTTGGCATTTTCTTAACGGAAATCTGAAGGCCAACAATGAAAGCAGAACAACAACAAAAATGGTAATTATAAAAGCATTATTATCACTGGGAAAAAATGTATCACTAAACAAAGTTTGCTACAGTAAAAGAATCCTCCAATCTTCTTGTATAGTGTTCCAAGTTAGATCTGGCAGGTTTTCAGGTCTTAAATTTCAAGGATGGGATAGATGCTGTAATCCATATTCAATTTCATGGGACATTCCTCCTGGAAAAAACAATAGGCCAAGTAAAAGTCTTCATTTATTAATTCAAATTGAAATGAATTAACCTTAACTTCTAAATTTTACCCAATGAAGATACAATCCATTCAAACATTTAGTAAAGGGTTGGCAGAATAATTTGTCTAAGCAAGATAATATGTTTGTCATGAAAAGCATGAAACTTGAGAATCATATCATTTTAACCTGTTTCACACTTTGTTCTGCAGTGAGAAAAACTTGTGGGGATTGCATATTGATTAATATAAATCTAATAACAACAACAACAACAACAACAATAACAACAACAACAATAATAATAATAATAATAATAATAATAATAATAATAATAATAATAATAATAATAATAATAATAATAATAATAATAATAATAATAATAATAATAATAATAATAATAATAATAAAATTCCCACTTTTCTTTCAAGATTAGGAATTCTGACTTTATTAAAGATGGGATGTTTTTCCTGTAAAATGTTTAGCTTCTGTTATATTTTTCTCCATAATCTGCAATATGTTTACTTACTGTTGTTAGAAATTCTACCAAACGTCTTTCCTTCTTTGTACTTCAACTCTAAAGAATAAATTATGTGCTATATTGGCAGCCTAATGGTTTGCAGGTTGTTTTTTACAGATATGTTGTAAAAATAGAATCCTTTCTTGTTCTCTTATGTAAAATCTTTCTACAGTGTGTCCGTCTTTATTACTACTAGGCAGAAAAAGAGGAACAAATTTTTACCTTTTAAACAGTTTCTGTATGAATTGCCCCCAAACTCTTCATAGTTTTTAGCCTGTGTGAAAGAAAGCAAGAGCATTCATTCTGGTAGCAATTAGGGATGGATGAATTTGCCAATCTGATTTCATTCTGCCTCTCACTTTTTTAATATTAAATTTATTCAGTCCAATTTTCTCCTCGATTTGTATATTTTAAGCAATCTTCATAAAAGCTTGGTAAAAATTCATACATATTATTCCTAATATATAAATTGTTTTACGTTCACATAGAAATTAAGAAATTTGCAATGCAAACTGAAAATAATTCTTAACCCTAATAACAATATAAGTACAGTACAGTATAATGTAATCTTCAATTTCCCTAAAATTGGAGAAAGAAACATCATAAACCTGTGCTATGCTGGTGACACTACTCTGATAACTAAAAATGCTAAAGATCTCTAAGCTCTAGTAATAAAAGTCAAAGACTACAGTGATAAAAATGGAACCAAATTAAACACAAAAAGACCAAACTAATGACAGACAGCACCACAACCTGCCTTACAACTAAGAATGTAGATACTAAAATAGTGGATAGCTTCTGCCTTTTAGGATCAATCTTAACAGTAAAGAAACAAGCAGTCAAGAAATGCACTACAATCAAGTGTTCTGATCAATGGTGGGATTCAGCCGGTTCATACCACTTCAGCAGAACCAGTAGCTAATTTTTTGTTGACCAGGCCCAGAATAGACTTCTGGAAGCGGCATCAACACAGAGAACTGGTTGTTCACATATTTGAATCCCACCACTAGTTCTGATGCTTTTGAACTTTGGTGCTGGAGAAGATTCCTGACAATATTATGGAAGCCAAGAAAAAATGGATCATTGTACAAATCAATCCATTTGAGCTACACATTACATGGCTTAAATTATCTACTTTTGACACTTTATATGAAGATCTAGCTTTCTATAGAAAACCCTAATGCTGGGGAAAGTGGAAGCAAATATATGAAGAGGGCAACCAGTAGATGGATTCAGTTCAGTAGTCACGGTTCCATTATTCGAAGGCCTGGAAGAGCAGGTTAGGGAGAGATCATCGTGGAAAATACCTATGTGGCTGCTAAGAGCCATAAGAATCATAAAGTTGGAAGAGCTCATCAAGTGCAGTTCCCTATGTACTGTATGATTCACTAGACCATCCCCAATAATAACTCTTATCTTTGTTAGAAAACATTCAATGAAGGATAACCTATTTCACTGATTGACATCTGTTAAGCCAAAATAATGTCTAATCTGTAATCAGTATTTTTGAAATTTCATCCCATTAGTTCAAATTGTATCCTCTGGACCAAGTGAGAATAAGTCTCAATCTTCTACAAATATCTTCAGATATTTGAAGAAAGCTATTATGTCCTCTTAACCTTCTCTTCTGCAAGATAAATATACTTAGGTCTTTTAGCTATAGGACTTGCTTACCAGTCTTTGATTCCTGTTGATAGCCTTTTTCTGGGTGTTTTTAAAACGAGTTGCATAGAACTGAACACAATGCTCCAAGTGAAATTTAACCATGCGAGTAGAGAGGGATAATTGCTTCTTGTGATTGGGACTCTGTGTTCCTCTAGATCAGGGGTATGAAACTCGCAATGTCACGTGACGTGTCACGATGTATCGTGACTTTTTTTCCATTGCTGGCAATGGGGTGGGAGCGGTTTCGGCATGACGCATCAGGCCCGCAGGCCAGCAGTTTGACACCCCTGCTCTAGATATTCCTCAATATGTTGCTGGCTACCTTTATACCTGCATTATACTCTTAAGACATGCTGAGCTTGTTTTTCATTAATACATCCAAGTTTTTCTCTGCTATTTTTGTGCTGGATTATCCACATCTTATACTTTTGTTTTACTTAGATACTTGATTTTACATTTCTTCCTTTAAAATATTTCTACTCACTGTTCTAAATCTTTTTGAATGTTTTTCTCTCTTCTCCAAAATTATCATCCACCTTGCTAGCTTTTTAATGTCACCCCTTGGCTTCCTCTTGCATATTATTGATAAAAACTTTGATCAGACCACAATTAGGACAAAGCTCTGTGACACCCAACTCAGGATGTCTGTCCAGGTATATTTGATGCTACCTTATAGTACCATTTGAATATGATCCTTGAGCCAACTGTTGTTTCACTTAATGGTTGAGTTGTGACCATTTTGTTAACAAGGATGTTGTGAATGACTTTGTCAAAAGCTTTGGTGAAATCAAAATAAGCTATATCCATGGCATTTTCCCAGTCATCCAAGCTAATAACTCTATTATAAAATGAAATCAAGTTATTTTGCCATGACTTGTTGTTCCTTATAAATCAATGTTGGATGTTAGTTAATTAATTCCTAGAGTGCCTGTAGAACAGGTGTTTCACAATCTGCTCTTCCCCATTAAGCTCACAGGCCTGTAGTTTTCCAGATCCTGTTTATTTCCTTTTAAAAAAATAGGAGCAATATTAGCTTCTTCCTATCCTGGGACATTGCCTGTTCTCCAGGACTTTTCAAAGGTTACAAAGGCTCAAGTAGTTCTACAAGCATCTCTGCTAGTTTTAAGGTGTAGTTCATCTGATCCTAGAGACTTTAATTCATTTAGATTAGCTGCTCTTTGCTTATTTGGAGCCGAAGTTCACTCCCCACCCTACCCCAATGGCACAATGGGGGTCAATCAATGGAGGGTTCATTTGCCTTTTGAAAGAAAACAGATGCAAAGTAGGAATTAAGAAGCTCTCCCTTCTTATCATCATCCTTAAGCATTTTACCATTCTCTTTCTGCAGTAAACTTACAATCTCTTTAACTTTCTGTCATGGTTCCGATAGATACAACCAAATAAATTAGAACTCCGAGGTTGGAAACTTCCTCAAAGAACATGTTTATTGAATACAAAATATCAGCACAGTCAAAAGTGAAACCGAGTCTGAAATTCCCTCCCAAGAATTACACTATTACAAAGTAAAAGTTCCCACCCCACTGCTATGCAATAACTATACTACCCAATAGAGCAGTTTGGCGGGCTTTCTAACAAAATGCCCAACCCTCTTCTCCCAAGCGAGAGAATGACCTTGGTGCCCACGGGACACAATATTGTTTAGACTAACAGAGATATTCCATCCACCCTCCCTTTCGTGTGGCCACCTAGAACAACAAGATGGCTGCAGCCAGGTTCATTGTACAGTTGACACTTTCTTTTTGCTTCTGACAAACCAACAGTTCTGACAGACCAACAGTTCTGACAAAGATGATAAGGTGTCTGACTGAACATACAATGAATGGTTGCGGGTTGTCTAACTAAATGAAAAGAAGGACTAGGGGTGACATGATAGCAGTCTTCCAATAATTTTGAGGGGATCTCATAGAGAAGAGGGGGTTGGCCTATTTTCCAAAGCACCTGAGGGCAGGTCAAGAAGTAATGGGTGGAAGATCATTAAGGAGAGATCCAATTTATAACTAAGGAGTAATTTCCTGACAATAAGGAATTAATCAGTGGAATAGCTTTGCCTCCAGAAGTTGTGGGTGCTCCATCACTGGAGGTTTGAAAAAGAGATCGGACAACCATTTATCTGGAATGGTACAATACCTCCTGCTTGAGCAGAAGGTATTAGAATGATAGAAGATGTCCAAGGACTCTTCCAACCCTGTTCAGACCATTAAAAACATTTGTTACTCTTGTTGCTGTCCTAACCTCATACTGGGTTTTAGCTTTTCTCTTGGGGACCCCTGGTCTAAGTGGTTTCACTTTCTCCTCTCCATATTATCTGAAATTCTAGGATAACATTGTGGCTGTTTCCCAGGCTTCCAGTTACCTTTACTTTCTCAATCATTTCCTCCAGTTGGTGAGGATTAGGTACACAATCATCTGATTATATTAAAACCTATTTGATGGGATGTAATTGATTTTCTATATAAGCCACATTCACAAGTCCTGTCATCCTCTGTGATACCAGCAGTCAGCATTACTGTTCTTTGCAACCTTGATCAGATACATTTTAATAAAAAGTGGTTTGTTACCTACAATAGCACTGCTGTTTTGTTTTTTAATAAATCAGTCGTCTTTCTTTTGTTATGATCAGTAACCAGTAACCAGAATTCAACTTAAGTAAGGAAGAAAAATGAAAACATGCAAAATAAGATAAAAATCAACAATAACTAACAAATTAATACGATTGATTACAGCTGATTTTACAAGCAATAAAACAAAATTTGTCCACATTTAAACAAACTGCATCATATTGATTGGCTAACAGCAACTGTACACAAAATAAATCCAGATGACCCATAGATTCAATTAATATTGAATTCAATTCTGGGCCCAGTGCTCTTCAACATCTTCATCAATGATTTGGATGAAGGGATAGATGGGGAACTCATTAAATGTGCAGACAACACCAAGCTGGTAGGAATAATCAACACTCCAGAAGATAGGCTTAAGATACAGAAGGATCTTTTTTTTTTGTAATATATTTTATTGATTTTTTTAAAAACATAAATCACTTGATAATTGGTGAACAGTGTGTTGTCTGGGTTACATTTGTAAAACAATCATTAACAATTAATTTCTATAATCCATATTCCACATAATAATTTTAGTTGATTTCCTCTTTCCCCAAAATATCCTCTTTTGCAAACATTGAGTTAATACAATTCTTATTGTTTTGATAAATAACAATTGAATATATAATTTTTTCCCAATATTCCTAAAAATAATAATCATATCAGTATAATATTTCTTTTCTATTCAGTCATTCTGGTTGCCTTATCATAGATCCTGTTACAATCCTTATTTTAGTTTATTTCTCCCACCAAATTCTAGATATTCTTACTGGTGAAGATTTTCTCAAAAATTAATTAGATTTACATTTACAAATTTAACTCTATTTTTTCCCTATAAGCCATCTCACACTTTTACATTTCTTAAGAAATAGATAAAGCGATGAAAAAAAAAGAAAAAGAAAAAAAAGAAAGGAGAGCAAGAGTAAAGAAACATAAGAAATAACATACTACTTAAAATATATATCCCTCCTAGGCTAATATATATTTATTTCCTCAATTTCTTATTCTTTTTAACCATAATTAAGAATATATTTAATCTTTAATCTTTAAACATTCCATTCAATACATCTAGTCATCTAGTCCTTTAACTCTTATTCAAAACATTTTTATCAATTATAATTTTCTTAAATTCAGTCACGTTCTAAATATCTAAAACATTTCCTTTATTTAAGTCATTTCAACTTTTTTATACTACTCATATCAAGAAAAAGAACACAAAACAGAAAAAAGCATACTATATTATTTAGAGAATTCATCCCTCTTAGAATAGCATATATATTCCAAAAATTTTCTATTTCTTTAATCATATTCAAACAAATGTTTCTTTTTTAAATATTCTCTCTGATAAGTCCCATCATCTATTTTCTTGGTTTCCACCTTAGTCTTTTTCCTTTGCCCAGTATCTTTCTTAATCGATGTATTTTGCTGAATCAAAAGGTTTTTCCGTATGTTCGTAAATGTTGGTGTAGATATAAAAAGTAAATTAGAATCTTTGTTAAGGGCATTTGCCCACTCATTTTTATTGGGAATCTTTTCCCTTCTTTTTCTCTCTGCTTCCCTTGTCGCTTTTTGTCTCTCCAGTTCCAGTGTTTTCCCTGGTATCTCTGTAGTACGTTTTATCCAGTCTTTTTTCTTATCCTCACGTTTGTTTTGTAGTGTTAAAATATAAGTTGTCTTTTCCAAATCTAGTATTTCTTGTAAAATTTTTCCCACTTGGATTAAATCATACTCCTTTGTTTTGTAGAATTCCATCTTTAAGTCTCTATCCTCGAATTTATGTTCAGTCATCTGTTTTGTCTGTTCCTTCTCTGTTGTGTTTTCCTGAGGGTTTTTTTGGTATAAAATTGAAT
The DNA here is from genome assembly GCA_023970755.1 of Azemiops feae. Lineage (NCBI taxonomy): Eukaryota > Metazoa > Chordata > Lepidosauria > Squamata > Viperidae > Azemiops > Azemiops feae. The sequence continues at coordinate 1,017,687 of JALGBA010004098.1, read as the reverse complement.
TGGAGATGAGTTGATTTATATTTTCAAAGTTATTCTGAATTTCTTTGTGATCTGAGATCGTTGTTATTTGAATTAGTTGCAACATATCATATATCTCCTCTTGAAAAATATTCATTTTTTCTTGATAAGTATTTCCTATAAATCTCTGATTTATAGTAGAGATTAGGTTTTCCCCCCAGATTTTACCACGACTGTCATAATCCTCATCCACCAGTAGGTGTCAGCACTGGTTCACTTAAGTTTTTATTCCTCCATGGAAGGTTCAATTCGCTGCTTCCGTTAGCAAAAGGGTGGGGCAAAAAAAAACCTCCTTCACTCTCAGAGGTTTTTTTTGCTTCTTGGGAATTTCTCCCCTTCAGGAAAGTTGATAGATAGGATAGAGAAAATCAATGTTCTTACCCAGATTCAAGCACGCTGTTTACGATCAGCTTAAAATAGTGCTTTTGGCTTCAGTTGCTAACAGCTTGGGCTAGACTCTGGAGTTAGGCTAGCCTTTCTCCTGTTGGTTTCTGGAAGGCTTCTCCTGGACCGATCGGGTTGACTGCCATCTCTCCGAGGTCCTTGGGACTTCCTTCCTTCATTGTCACCTCTCCGGGGCGGCTTCTGGCCCATTTAGGGTCCCCTAACAGGAAGAAACTCAGCTGGAGGGCAGGGAGTCCCGAACCCCTCAACTGCTGCGCTGCACGCAGGACCGGAAGTCCTAAGATACAGAAGGATCTTGACAGACTTGAACATTGGGCGCTATCTAACAAAATGAAATTCAATGGTGAAAAAAGTAAGGTTCTACATTTAGGCAAAAAAACCAAATGCACAGGTATAGTATTGGTGGTATCTTGCTCAATAGTAGTAACTGTGAGAGGGATCTCGGAGTCCTAGCTGACAATCACTTAAATATGAGCCAGCAGTGTGCTCCAGCTGCCAAAAAAGCCAACATGGTGCTAGGCTGCATTAACAGAGGAATAGAATCAAGATCACGTGAAGTGTTTTTTTTTTAACCTTTTTATTAATTTTCCAATATTACAATTATATCTTTGAAAAGCAATGTGGTGTCTGAGTTACAATAATTCTATTACATACAAATATTATTAATACAAATCTCCAACTATTACAGCCAACATTTCCTCTCTTTTTTCCTTTAATACATACTGTCTATGATTTAAATTAGTATACTTCTTATTCTATCCACCAGCTACTTAGTAGCTTTCTTACATTTATGAATAATTTTATGTCTTATTTATTTTAACATTCTGTCTTTTGGACCATCAATAACCTTATAAATTTTTCCAGCTTTAATTTTGCGTTGATATTTAAATTAATTTTTTAATATTTATCATTTCCAAATTTTTAAATGACCCCAATTCCCATTGTCACAATTCCCCCCAACATCTAGTGTTCCAAATATATATCTTATCTATCTCACTTCTATATCAACAGATTAGTAATACAATATAATATTCTTATTTTCATTATAATTTCCAAATATTATAGATTCAATAACCAAGATTTCTCCCATTTCAGCATTTAATACATCCTCTCTCTTCTTCTTCATGTCCACTTTCTTATATTTAAGCTTATAATTTTTATTCTTATCACTACATCAAAACATGTTAATTACGTTACATCACTCTTAAGATATATATGTCTTAATCACCTTTATCTAGCCTTTATAAACAACTCAATATTTCAATTTAACTGTTGACATTTATACATCTAGGTTTTAATTAGCCAACATTTTTCTTTATCTTCACATCATAACACTATCTCATATTCAAAATACGGGTCTTGTCTACTTAGGTATATTCTATTTTAAATCTCCTAAATATGTCCACACTCCATTCTTCTTCAGTCTTATTCTGGCTTTTTTTCTTTGCTAAATCATCTTCCATGTCCTTGCTTCAGGGTCATCAAAGAATTCTTGTATTATTGTATATATTATGTCGTATTGAGATGACCATCCAGTCGTCATTTTTGGAAGGCTGAGGGGTCTGGCAGGACTACCAGATCATCTCTTTATTTTCTCCTCTTGACGTAATTGTCCTAAACTGTTTATCTTTTCTTCCATCTGTTTCTCTTCTTGATCTTCAAATTCCTTCTGATTTATATAGCAGGTTTTTTCCTCCATCCATGTTGTCAGATTTTTTTCTGAATTTTCTGTTGTCTGTACTTGTTGGGCAGTTAGGTCTTCTGTCATAATATTTAATTGTTCGATTTTTTTCTGTTGTATTCTGTATAGATAGTTTTTTAGTTATAGTCAAAGTTTGAGCTTGCATATCTAAGACACTTTCTGGTTTTTTTTTCAAAAGCTCTTATTTCATCACCAGCTGTAAGAAGAATTTGGTGAGTTTGGTAAGTTATTTTCAACATAGCAAAAATTTGTTTTTGCATTTCTTCCATAGAAAAAGTCTGTTCCTGGTCTTCCATAGTGATGAGTTGAATTGAAAACTTTTACAGTTTTTCCCCCCACTAAATAAGAAATACAGCTAAAACTCTCACAGCTGGTGTTCAAGGTTACGATAAGATAAGATGATAAGATAAGATGATAAGATAAGATAAGATAAGATAAGATAAGATAAGATAAGATAGATAAGATAAGATAAGATAAGATAAGATAAGATAAGATAAGATAAGATAAGATAAGATAAGATAAGATAAGATAAGATAAGATAAGATAAGATAAGATAAGATAAGATAAGATAACCTTTATTGTCATTTTTATATTGTGGGCACAACGGCACACATCAAAAATGAAATTTAGTTGCCCGCTCTCAAAGTGAAACACATACATGACACACACCTAAACATACTATGAACAACATAGGCCCACATCCCTACATATACATAGCAAATAAATATTAAATACTGTCCATCTTGAATATATAACGCAAGGAGGAAGCTTAAGAGTTCGCAAGGTTAATGCTGTATGAAATGAAACTATGGCTGAATCTGGATGTTCTGCTACGAATACCACAAAGCCTCCTCCCAGAAGGTAACAAGGAAAACAGGTCGTGAAGAGGATGTGTAGTGTCCCAGATAATCTTATGGACCCTGCTCAAGCAACGCTTCTGTGCTATGTCCTGGATGGGAGGGAGGGAACTGCCAATGATCTTTTCAGCCATTCTCACCACTCTCTGCACCACCTTCCTGTCTGAAGCAGTGATGCCTCCAAACCAGACTGTGATGCTGTATGACAGGATGCTCTCGATTTTCCCCCTATAGAAAGTGGTCAGGACAGGGGAAGGAAGATGTGCTTTTCTCATGTGGTGCAGAAAATGCAGACACTGCTGTGCCCGCTTCACCAGTTTCTCACTGTTGAGCAACCAGGTCAGCCTACTCGTTAGCTGCACACCCAGGAATTTGATGCTGGTAACCATCTCCACAGGTGAATCATTAATGCACAGAGAAGTGTGGCTGTGCCTGCCTTTTCTGAAATCAACAATGATCTCTTTGGTTTTTCCGGTATTTAAAACTAGGCTGTTTTCCTTACATCATTTAAAACTAGGCTGTTTTCCTTACACCAGTTCACCAACCCCTCAACCTCCTTGCAGTAAGCTTTCACCTTGTCATCTTGAATAAGGTCCACTACTGTTGTATCATCTGCGAACTTCAAAATATGGTTGGTGGCAAACCTAGCACAACAGTCATGGGTCAACAGGGTGAACAGCAGCGGACTTAAGACGCAGCCCTGAGGAGCACCTGTGCTCAAGAAAATGGTATTAATGGTATTAATGGTATTACATGAATCTTATCTTGTTTTCTGAACTGTCAGCCAAGTCTCTTTTCTTTAAGAATAACAAATTGCAATTTCAGGTTTAGCCACAAGATGTCACCCCACTGTTTAAAGAATTCCTTTAAATCTCAAAGTTATTTTAATCCTTTCGGTTTTTTCTTCTATTTTAAGAGGAAAAACCCAGACTTTCAAATAAAAATAAAAAGTAAAAAGAAGATAATAAAAAATCTTTTAATCCACAAGCTTTAGAAAATAAAGTTCCAATTGGGATCCAATTATTTTTTCAACGTTTTTAAAACTCCCCTGTATATTCAATCGCTGCTGTTTCTGGAGGGAGGGCTAAGATCTGCCTTCTCTCTCCACAGGGGGGAAAGTACTTTTAGCAGCTTACTTAGGTAGAAAGAGATAGTTGGAATTTAAGAGAGGTAGATCTCACCCAGTCTCTTCCATGCTGCTTTAATGTTGCCTGATGGTAAATGTGACTTCGGCTGTCCGCAGCCTAGTGACCGGCCATATTGCTATGGCCGGTCTTTCATCCGCCAGTTCGAAGGGAACGCAGGCATTGACGGGAGAACTGCCGCTCTCCCGTGATCTTGCAAAAGCCCCTCCTTGCTGGTCACCTTTTTGACCCTTTTAGGGGCCCCCAGCGACGCGAAATTAGACGTGGAAGACGGAGCTTGTCTTCCAGGCATCCATGACCACCGCGTCAGCAAACCGGAAGTCAAGATCACGTGAAGTGTTAATACCACTTTACAATGTCTTGGTAAGGCCACACTTGGAATACTGCATCCAGTTTTGGTCACCACGATGTAAAAAAGGTGTTGAGACTTTAGAAAGAGTACAGAGAAGAGCAACAAAGATAATTAGGGGACTGGAGGCTAAAACATATAAGGAATGGTTGCTGGAATTGGGTATGTCTAGTTTAATGAAGAGAAGGACGAGGGGTGACATGATAGCAGTCTTCCAATATCTCAGGGGTAGCCACAAAGAAGAGGGAGTCAAGCTATTCTCGAAAGGACCTGAAGGCAGGACAAGAAACAATGGAAGGAAACTGATCAAAGAGAGAAGCAACCTAGAACTAAGAAGAAATTTCCAGACAGTTAGAACAATTAATCAGTGAAACAACCTGCCTCCAGAAGCTGTGAATGCTCCAACACTGGAAGTTTTTAAGAAGAGACTGGACAGCCATTTGTCTGAAATGGTACAGGGTATCCTGCCTGAGCAGGGGATTGGAGTAGAAGACCTCCAAGGTCCCTTCCAACTTTTTATTATTATTATTATTATTATTATTATTATTATTATTATTATTATTATTATTATTATTATTATTATTATTATTATTATTATTATTATTATTATTATTATTATTATTATTATTATTATTATTATTATTATCATCATCAGTGAGGAATATATATTTAAGCATATGAAGATATTGCAGGAGGCAAATGGGGGTAATTTGTAATTCAACCAACTTGGGGTGATTATAATGGGAGTTTAAACCTAATATACCTGGAAGACATGTTTACATCATAGTTCTAGTAAATTCAAAATGCAGATGGGTTATGGCTCAGATTTGCAATATTAGCTCATTAAAAACCACAAAAAGTGAAGTCTAGTTTATTTCAGCTGACAAAGTTAGTAATCCTAAACTGTAATGATGCTTCTAAGTTTTATGTTTTGTTTTGTTTACAGACACAATGTTTTGGCAATTCAAGATTTCGGAAAGAATAAACACAGTAATTCTCTGGAAATTTATAATGTACTAATGACCTAAATGTAACCTTCATAAAAACATTATTACTCATCATTACTGTAGGTTCCACCCTGCCCAAATACTGGTGACGTTCATACATTTCTCTTGATTTACATCAAAGGCATACTCTCTGATTTCACACATTACTGATTGTACCCTGAATTCACAAAACATATTAAACCATAAACTAGCCAATTGTTTTAGTGTATCCTGTTATGCAAATTTATTTATTTTATTAATTTATTATAAAATTTATTTGCCACATATCTCGTGTCAATGTCTCTGGGCAGCTTACAGCAAATATGGCCTTTTCTTGTATTCTGAAACCTTATTATTATATATTAACCTCTCTTATTATATTAGCCAAATAATAATGCAAAACTGTCCAGAATGCACTTTGCATTCCATACATGTTTGCACAATTTAACTACCTTTGAAGCAAGATTAAAATACATCAGACAAGATTTCAACATAAAGCCAATTCACCATGAAATGGAAAAAAATGTTTTTTCAGTTATGTAACATCATGATAGATATGACCTAATAACACCATAATAGTTATGAACTAAAATGTACATATAGTGCAGCAGAGAAAATAATATGCAAATATTTTAAAGTTTTATGGGATATCCAGTTTAGCTAAAGAATGTTTTAGTAATCTGCACAACTTCTATAATCTCTCATCAATTTTGAACAATATTATTATTATTATTACTACTACAATGTAAAGTTTTCAGCAATGCAGCATCAAATTAAGGTGGCAGGTTACTCAATTTCTTATATAGGATAGCTGCTTTACTTGAGGTACCTCTCAAAATATACTGTAATTCTACCTAGGGGTTCATCAGAAGGCAGAGATCAGGATTTCATTCATATATTCTACTAGGCCATGCTAAGACCCAATATCACAGCTTGCTAAATAATACTATAATTTCATCTATATGCCATATAAATTATATTCAGGGCAATTGTGATTAAGGAAAAAGGCTTAACTTGTTACCTTAGATTGGTATTTATCTTGAATTTGGACTACTGTTTAAATCATGATAAGACAGTTGTTAGTTCTTTAATGGAGAGCCAATCTGGTATAGTGGTTAAGGCATTAGATTGAAACTGGAAAACTATGAGTTCTAGCCCTGGCCTAGGCACAAAGCCAGCAGGATGACCTTGGCCCAGTCACTCTTTGCCCTAGGAAGAAAGCAATGGCAAAACATTCCCTAAAATTCTGATAAGAAAACTGTAAAGATTAGTCAGGCAGTTGTTAGGAGTCAATATTGAGCCAAAGGTACTCCCTCCACCCAAAAAAGTTATTTAATAAGTAGTGCAGATGCAGTCGTGCAAATGCAAAGCAGAACTGTTTCTATAGCAATATTTCTCTTGCTCCTATTTGGATTTTTCACTTGAGTGTCTTTTTCCAAACAAAAGGCCTGGCAGAAGTGGTAACCTTTTCCACCCATGCATTGTTATTCCAGCCACACTTTATACACACACAAACACACCCTCCCCTGGGGAAAAAAGATAGCAAGATTTTTTGTACCCAACTGAAAAGGAAGATGTCAGGTCCACCATGCTGGTGTCCTGCCATTTGGTTGGGGGGAGGTTGCTGGCATTCTTCACATGCTTTCACTTTTGCTGTAACTGCTTGGGAATTAGGGAGGGGGCTTGTCTTCGGAGATGAAACAGATTCCTTTCCAGCTGGTTCTAGCCTGGTTCCAAAGCCATGATGCCCTGAGAGTGACCTGTTATCTACCCAGCACCTCAACATTGTCAAACTTGCACCACTGCCTGCTTCGAGTGAGGCCAAGAAATGCACAGGGTGGATGAGTGCAAAGCCAACTGCCCAACCAAGAATACGAACCCCAGCCCTGTGGGGAACATCACCAAAGCACCACCATGGGCTAGAGAAACCACACTGAAGGGAGTGGAAGTTGTTGAGGTCACCCCGTCACCAAAACAGGCTGAGGGAACTCTGACCCCACCAACCAATGGCCAGGGGCTAACCGACACTAACCGACCTGCTAAGTGGCCCAATGACACCTGTAACAATCCCCATAGAACTGAGCTTTCAAGCTTTGGGCTAAAGGCTTGTTTAAAAGCCCTGTTAGACTCAGGCTGCACCAGGTGCCTAATTAACCGAACACTGGTTGAAAAACTGGGAATCTGACTGAGATGGCTGAAAGTGCTGATTGCTTTTTGCCAGCTAGATAGTTCAGTAGCAGGGGGCATCCCAGCAGCCTTCACCACAGAGCCCATAGAAATACAAATGAGGGACCATTTGGAGACTTTGAGCACCTGGGATGAAATGGCCCTTGGTACTAGGGCTGGCTTGGCTAAAGAAATGGAATCCCTATGTGAATTAGAGGAGGGGGCTGCTAAAAATCCAAATGGGCTGCCCTTCTCGGGAGCGAGGGAAAATTCAGAAGGCAACACTTCCGGGGCGGGAATTGGGGGCAGATGCACAGGGGACCTTCCCATCATACCCAAGAGTATTGGGACCTAAGGGAGGTATTCAGTGAAAAGGGGTCAGATGAACTCCCTCCCCACTGACCTACAGACTGTGCTATAGAAATCCTGCCGGGTGCTAAATTACCAAAATTGAAACTGTATTCTATGACCCCATGGGGGCTGGAAGATCTGTGGCTGTTTATTGACAAGAATCTTGCCTGAGGTTTCATCCAACCAGTGTGACCACAGGTAGGGCCCCTGTTCTGTTCCAAGAAAAGAAAGATGGGACACTTCGTCTATGTATTAACTATAGAGGGCTTAATGCGGTGTGTGTGGAAAATGTCTACCCCTTACTCTGATGAAGGACATGTTAGCCCACTCGGCTAAGGGCAAGATATTCACCAAGCTGGACTTATGGGAGGCTTTCTACCATGTGAGGATCAGGGAAGGAGACGATTGCCTGCTGGGCTGTTTCCAGTTCAAAGTCCTCCCCTTTGGGCTACACGGCGTCCCTGCTGTGTTCATGCAATTAATCAATGAAGTGCTACATGAGCACTTGTATAAATGGGTGCTAGTGTACTTGGATGACATTTTGATTTACACTAAAACAAAAGCTAAATATGTGAACTGGTGAGGATGGTCCTTCAGAAACTATGAGGTGCCAAGCTGTACTCCAAACTCTCTAAATGTGAATTCCACCAAAGCTATCATATTTCACACGACGGAATTGAAATGGACCCTCAGAAGGTCAAAGTGGTGTTGGAGTGGGCTCCACCTTAAACCAAGAAGCAACTGCAAAGTTTCCTGGGCTTTGCTAATTTTTACTGGAAATTCATCCCATTGATTGCCCAGATAGCCCTCCCCATTACGAACCTGTTAAAAGACCGAAGAGACAAACCCAAACCCAGTCAACCTCTAAAATGGACAATGGAACACCAAATGGCATTCAAGAAGCTCAAACAATTGTTTGCAGCTGAACCTGACCTGAGTGCTCCATTTGTCATTCAAGCAGATACTAGTGATGTAGCTGTGGGGGCTGTGCTGTTACAGAAAAATGAGAGTGGCCAGCTACAGCCGTGTGCTTACATTTCTAGAAAACTGTCAGAGACAGAACAAAGGTGGGCCATGTAGGAGGAGGGTTTTGCAGTGCAGTGGGCACTCTTGTTTTGAAGGCACTTCCTGGAAGGAAGCAAAATACCTTTCAAAGTATGGATTGATCACAAAAATCTGGAGGCATTAAAAACCTTGCAGAAATTATCTCCAAAGCAAGTGCAATGGGTGCAATACTTTAACTGTTTCGACTTCATGCTGTGTTACCTCCCAGGGGAAAAAAGCTTTCTAGCCGATGCGCTATTGCGCATGCCTCAATACAATTGTCCTAAAACAGAAATAGTTAAACCAGTGTTCCCATCCTACAATTAGCTGGCCAAGTGACCACCCAAACGCAGGCAAAGGAGAGATGTCCAATGGACAATGAAGTGACCGCAGCCCTTAAGGTCATACTAAAGGAAGACACATGGTTTCAAAATCATGTGAACGTCTGCTCAATCCAGGATGGGCTGGCTTGGATAGGGGGTAAGCTCTATGTACCGGAGACTCAAAGATTGATGGTTTTGAAGAAAAGCCACAACTTCAAATTGCTGGGACACTTTGGTTTTGTAAAGACTTTACACCTGATAAAAAAATAATTCTGGAGGCTGTCCCTCAAAAAGGACATTGAGAGCTATGTAGCAAGTTGCCCTGTTTGTGCCTCTGCCAAACGACAAGGGAAAACCCCAGGATTCCTTCAGATCATGACCGAGCCGTCAGCACCCTGGAGAGAGATCTCCATGGATTTCACAGTGGAACTCCCTGAAAGCTCAGGAAATACTGTTATATGGGTCGTGACTGATTTGTTTTCTAAACAAGTACACTTTGTTCCATGTCTGAAAATTCCATCAGCATGAGGGCTAGCCAAATTATTTTTACATCATATTTACCGATTACCTGGGGCACCTCAATGCATCATTTCGGACCAAGAGGTACAATTCACATCTAAGATTTGGTGGGCCTTCCTTAACCTACTTGGCTTAGTTCCAGTCACCACCCCCAAATGAATGGAGGATGTGAATGAACGAACTCAGTATTGGAACAGTACCTCAGATGCTTTATTAATTATCAGCAGGATGATTGGACTGACTTGTTGCCTTTTGCTGAAGTGGTATATAATAATTCCAGAACTTTCCTTTTCTCCAGGGAGGTTTCATCTGCCCTAGAAAACTTTCTAAAGCAGTTAGAAGTTTCTAAAGCAGTTAGAAACTTTCTAAAGCAGTTATTCTGCCACACATCTTAAGAAGTTTGTGGTTCATCTTCATGGGCCTGTTCCTTCTGCTGGTGTAAGGATAGTGGTGTTTTGGTTACCTACTTATAGAACCATCCAGAACTGAGATAACTGTTAGCAGAAAAATTGATTAAAGAGGTAAGTAGATGCAGTGAGATTATTATATAGGTACAAATAGATGTTTTTCTCTTTCTCCTTGCCAAATAGGGATTCTGCTGAGCAATAAGATTTGCCCAGATGGAACGAGCCAATGTAGAAGAACAATAAAAATATTATCTCATTAGAAATATGTGGGAGATGCTATTGGTAGGTGAAGAAGCTACATTTTATTGTTTAATTTTTACATAGCTTTTAATACTATACAAATTGAAAGACCTTAAATTGTGTATATAAAACAGGCACTACCATCTAGACCAGGGGTGTCAAACTGCCGGCCCACAGGCCAGATGCGTCATGCTGAAACCACGCCCACCCCATTGCTGGCAATGAAAAAAAAGTCATGATACATTGCAACACGTCATGTGACGTTGTGAGTTTGACACCCCTGATCTAGACAGACTCTAACAGAGTACAAATGAACAATGCAAACATTAAAAATTCATAATGTATGCCCATAGAATATGTGTTGTTAATCATCAATGATCTCATACGCAGAATCAAAAATAGTAGGCCAACCTTCCCCAACTGGTGTCATTCAAATACGTTGGGTTGTATTTGTAAAGTTAAGTGCCAACCCACCTAGAAAGTATCATGTTGAAAGGGCTGGAAAGGACTCTGGTGCTTAGTAAGTATTTTTGGGTGTGGGAAAGACTGTGCTTGTGCCAATGAAAAATAATTTTGATTTTTCCCATATAATATAAAAAGTTTACAAACCAGGAAGTTGAGAAACATTTGAAAAATACTTCATCTTTAAATTAGTGGTGATTTTGAAACATAAGAATATAGCAATACAAGGGATTTCCGGTTTGCCACTGTGGCCACCACAGACATTTGGAAGGCAAGCTCCATCTTCCGTGTCCGATTTCGCTTCGCTGGGGGACCCTGGAAAGGGTCGAAAGTCACCCTGTAGGGGCGACGAGCAAGGAGGGAACCCCTGCTTGATCGCGGGAGGGCGGTAGCCCTTCCGCTCGATTTGGGGTAGCCCTCCAAACTGGCGGAAGAAAGACCGGCCATCACTAGGCTGCAGGCAGCTGAAGTCAAACTCACCACCCAAGCACTTTGAAAGCAACGCGGATGAAACTGGGTGAGATCTGAGCTTCTCTTTACCCTAAGTACTTTCTCTTCCTGTAAAAGCTGCTTGAAGTATCTTTCCCCCTGTGAGGAGAGAGGGAAGGGAATTTTTATCCCACCCTCTAAGAATAGCGGCATCTGACTACCCAGGGGAATCAAAGCATTAAAATAACAACTTTAATATAATTGGATTTATATGTTCCTGAAACTTGGGGATCAAAATTTTTCCTATTTTTATTGGAGAGTCTTGTTTTTAATCTACAAAAAAGAAATAAAATTTGAAAAAGGATTATAAAAATTTTGGACTTAAAATTTTTTAAATGGCATCGGTGACATCCTGTGGCGAAGTTTTGGTACTACTACTTGTTATTTCCTAAAAGAAACTTGGCTCGAAGCCCAGACCTTAGATAAGACTTTTCTGACCTTGGCACCACCTGTGAGAGACTTAGCTGTAAGAGAACAGCTGGGTGGCATAACTGGCCTACTTGAATTGTAAATGTAAACCTTTATTGACTCTCAGAATTATATGTGGGAAACTGCTTTCCTATCTCTTTATTTGAGAAATATTGGTCACTATATGAGACGTTGAAATACCTTGGATTATAAAATCTTGCTTGACAAACAACTTCTACTAGAAAGACTATTTATAAACACGTGAAAGAGATGGATGAAGACCAGGAAAAGATTCTTTCCATGTTGGAAGCAATACACGAAACTATTCTTTTAGCTTGTGATAAAATAAGACTTAACATAAAAGATCAAGATGCCAGCTTAGATACACAAATCCAAACTTTGACTACAACCAAAGAACCAACAATGCAGAAGACAACAGAAGAAGTGGGACAATCAAATATTAAGACAGAGGACTCAACTGACCAACAATTACAGCTGATGGAAAATCCAGAAAAGGAAGTGACAACATTGAAAATGGAAATGACTTTCTATATAAATTTGAGAAAGAAGAAGAACAGATTGAATGGAAGACAAACATATCAGGGCAAGCATGGGGAATTGGAATAACAGGGAGACAACTTAACAAATACAAATGGGCTAGTCCTTCCAAAACAAAATGGCAATTAAATGGTCTCCTTTATTTCAAATAACATATATAATAATAGAGGGAGATCTATTTGACGACCTAAAAGCACTAATATGGAAGCCTAGTTGGCAAAGGAAGAAAGCCAGAATAAGGTTGATGTCATGCCTCTGTCTGAGCCTGAATCGGAGGAGGAAATGGAGCTGGAACAGGACCCTATCGAGGCCCAGGGAGAGGTGTCTGTGGCTTCAGAGGACTGTGGGGAGGAGCAGGCTGAGGCAGGCCAGGGCCCTTCAGGTTTGGAACTGGGGAGACAGAGTTCAGGCGAGGAGCAAGGCCCACCCCCACCTGATCCTAGAGCTAGGAGAGTGGAGAGGAGGAGGGAACAATGCAGGCAGGCTCACTTACTCAGGAGGAGAGCGTCCCGCCCCACCCCACAAGGCACACCTGGGGATTGAGATAAAAGGAGCCGCTGTGAGGTGGGGACTTTGTCGGGAACAAACGTTGAATCTTGGGAAAGTGTGTGTTGTTGCTCTTGTTCTGTGCCTTTGGAAAACCTGGACACCTTGACGACCGGACCGGCTGACATGGATTTCCTGAATTACGACCTAGACTGCATCTTGACTTTTCTCTTTGCAAACTCTGCAGACAAGCTGAGATTCAAGCGGACTCATTAAGTTGATGTTTTGTTTTGTTTGTTATCTTTATGGCCTTGTGGACATTCGTATACTAATCAGGCTGTATTGAAACTGCCTTCAGCCAGAGTCGGCTGGAAGGTGAGTGCGTGTATTTGGGTTGGAGGCTTGCCAGCAAATGTGAGAGCATTTGGAGGAAATTTTCAACCATTAAAGAACTGTTTACATTGCCAGCTGTCTGCATTGCCTTTGTGCTGTGCCCTGGGTCATCACAATTGAAGAAAATTGGGGTTTTGACTTATTAGAGGGTATTTCATATTATTAATTAGAGGGTTAAAGGGAGAAGTTGAGATAAGGGGAATTCTGGTCATTAGATTTAAAATACTTGGAAATTAGTTGAAAATAAGGACTTTATCTGTATAATATTTGAAAATTAGACCTAAAAGGAAAAAGAAAATTAATTATTATGAATATGTTTGATTTATTGATTAACCCAGGTAATATACATAATGGTTTTGATCTATTAAAGGGGATATTGTATCATTAAGTAGATGATTTAATATGGTGGGAAATAGATAACTCTTAGGAAATAGAACAAGATTCTCCGTCGTCAAAATAAACTCTGAAGAGCTGGTGAATGATCGTGGAGCCGGATTGATGTTATCTTTCCTGGGTTTAACACCTAGAGAATTGCCGGCCTGAATCGGCCGGAAGGAATGTGGGGAGGAGTTTGCTTAGGGACACTTTAAAACATCGATGTATAAGGGAATTCCCCAGATCCTGTCTATTATACCTATTATCAATTTCTCTTGATAAATGTTCCTGTTGGAAGAGATTGTTTCCAAGAGTTCTGCTTTCTTAAGATGTGGATTGAAGTGGTTCCTTACATTTACATTTAAATAGATAAAATGTGTATTTTGGATATTAGATTTGTTATGAATTGAGATAAGGGAAATCTTGGTTACCTGAAAATCTTGCTTGAAAATTATAAATATCAAAGGTTAAATTGGAATATTGATGAGAAATTCAAAAATGGGTAAAATTAATAACAGGATATAGATTGTTTATGAAGATTGAATGTAAGTAAGATACGTATAAGCTAAAAATTTATTGATAAATGTAATAATGATGTTTTTATTGAGTTGATATAATAAGAACTGTACTAGCTTGAATACGAGATAGTAAATGTTAAGGGAAATAGAGAAGAAATATTTGATGTTGCAATTTGAGATTTGTACTAAAGATTTTGTTATCGAACTATTGATTAATCCAGTCACCATGTTGCTTTTTAAATACTTAAATGGAAAATTGGAAAATTAATATTATAAAAAAAGAATATAGCAATACAAGTAATCCTCGACTTACAAGTGAGGTCACCACCTCATTTAGTGATATTTGAAGTTACAATAGCACTGAAAAAAGTGACTTATGACTGTTTTTCACACTTATAACCATTGAAACATCCCCAGGGTAACATGATCAAAATTCAGACAATTGGCATGATTCATATTTATGATTGTAGCAGTGTCCCAGGGTCATGTGATCAGTTTTTGTGACATTCTGACAAGCAAAGTTAATGGAGAAGCCAGATTCACTTTACAATTGTGTTACTAATTTAATAACTGCAGCGATTCACTTAGCAACTCTGACAAGAAAGATCATAAAATAGGGCAAAATTCACTTAACTGTCTCACTTAGCAACAGAAATTTTGAGCTAAATTGTCGCAAATCAAGGACTATCTGTAGCGGTTGCTATTTATTTGCATCTCTAAGTCTTTTCCGATAAGTATTGTTCTGGTTTGTTTGATGAGTGACAATATAGCTCACCAGGACATTGTTATGTTTGACTGTTTGATCATCTTATGTTTAGAATGTGCAGGTTTACTTATTTCTTTTTTTTCTAAAAATAATGATGAAAGTGATGCACTTGGGATTTTGCCCTTTACAAGGTTAGTCCATTGACTCTTCTTGAATTTAGCTTTTTGTTTCTATTGGCACCTTAGAATCTATCTTCTACATTATTTCATAGATCTTTTAATGAACCAACATTTATAAAGCAATCATACCTCACTGAGTTTAATGGCTATAGTGCCATAAAGGCATATGGGATAGCAACCTCGTAATGCCATCTCTAGTTAGATGCATCTCTCACTTAATTCAATGGAAATTTGTCCCCGATAAGTATATGATTACAGTCTTAGACACTTTGCTTCCCTTGTATCTAAATTCCAAAATTCCCAGGCATTTCCTGAACTATAATGTTTTAAGATTTGGGTTATGTTTAGCAATTCTCAAAGGGTCATTGCAGAGTCCCACTGTACTCCAAGTGAAGAGTGTTGATGTACAGCTTATAATAATATGTAACTTTATCCATTTGTCCATATTAACAACTTCACACATGGTTGCAAATTGCTCAAATAGAAAAATATAACATTTCTTAAGCCATTTGTTTGTCCTAAAGAAATATGTGTATTTTGCAACTACTATTTTTCTTTGGTAAAGAATACTTTCTAGGTGCTTGAGCATTTGTCAACATAATTCAACAGGGTTTTTCTACTAATATAGCAAAATGACAAGGCAAAAAGTCACACAAGCTGCAACAGTCACCATAGCTTCTTTGCTGATTACATTTTCTTTGGCGTGTTCTATAAAGATGAAGAGGTTTTCTTCTCCAGTGATTTAAGGAAATTCTAAATGCCAAGTCTTTCATTTTGCTCTGTCAAATTGAGAAAGAATAGGTCACTTTTGTGCATCACATCTGGTTAACATTTCTTTGTTATTATAAAAAGTTATAATGAATAATGTTGCATCTAAATGTCTTCTATAAATCATTAGAATTGTCTGTTTTATGTACAGTCATTCACATTTTATCACTTAGGGCTGAGGTTAAAAATCAAGACAATGTATGTAAAAAATGGGGCAAATAAAATACATCAAGAGCATATCCTTCACCTTTATTCAACTTAACACTCCAAAAGGCTTTGCTGCCTGCTATTCTTTCCCTGTTCCAAATAAATTTACCTTTCAAGGGAAGAGGATGGCAGCAGGTCAAGGGCTCTCATATAAGAAAGTTGAAGGGTACCATACTGTTTAAAAATAAGTAGGTTATTCAAGATTTTATTTTTTTTATTCTTGCTTTTTTTTTTTTGCTGCTGGGATATCAAGGTAGTCAGCAGAACTGCTTACTGTCTTTCCATCCAACTGTACCTTTAGAAACAGGACAAACACTGTTCTATTTCACAGCAAGATACAAAACAAGGGGGTGGTAAGCAAGATCACCTACACTATTCCTGCTGCATACAAATTATATGAACTCTCTAGCAGCATTTCTAAAAAGCATTCTGTCTCAGTTCAAATGCATCTCTTGATCTTTGTAATCCTACAGCTTGGCAACTAAGGTAGACAAAATTGTATTTTTGCAGTTTGCAGACAGCTTATTCCTCTCTTGAGGAAACTCTTGTCTCACACCTCTTCCCAGCTGTTGAGCTTCAGTCACTCTAGCACCCTTTAAATGGGATTCTGCCTTGACTCAGCAGGATATAATTGGAAAAAGTTCTGTTTCTGTCTTTTTTCAGCAGATGATAATTGTTATGTATCAGGCCAGCCTAATATTCTTATTGTTTCATTTTTTGTAGATTGGTGGTTGAGGGAGTTTGGGGTATTCCAGTGCAGTGGGAAAAGCAGAATCCCAGTGCTATAAAAATTGATTCTAGTTCCAGTAGTAATGCATTTGCTTAGACCTATTGCAACGGTTCCCTCCCTCCAGCTACTGTTATAAATTGTAATCATGGTTAGACATGTTAGAAAAAGCATCTGGTTTTCAAATAATGACACAATATCATTTCATATTCATGGTTCTTCCAACACAGGTCAGATGATTATTTTGTAGCTTCATCCTACTTCAAGTGATTGTATACAGGTAGTCCTCAACTTACAGCCATTCATTTAGCCCATTTGAGGTTACAATAGCACTGAAAAAAATGACTTATGACCATTTTTCACACAACTGTTGCAGCATCCTCATGTGATCAAAATCCAGGCACTTGGCAACTGGCATATATTTATGACAGTTGCATGGTTCAGGGGTCATGTGATCACCATTTGTAACCTTTTAAGGCAGCTTTCAACAAGCAAATGAAGAAACCTGGATTCATTTAACAATGTGATTCACTTACTAACTGCAGTGATTTGCTTAACAACTATGGCAAAAAGGTTGTAAAGGGGGGCAAAACTCACTTAAAAACCGCCTTGCTTGGCAACAGAAATTTTGGGTTCAATTGTGGTAATAAATCAAGGATTACTTGTAATTTGCAAGTTAACAAATGCACCAAAGTTGTATTGAAAACTTCGAGGAGGAAGAACCAGTAATTTCTTTTTGTCTGAAATGATATTGAGCAGGGGGTTGGACTAGAAGACCTCCAGGGTCCCTTCCAATTGTGTTCTTCTGTTTTTTGTATGGAATGGAGATGAGGGACTTAATTCAGACTGCACTGACTGACTGCTATTTCTGTATCCTTCTATTGGAAAGCTGGAAGGAAAGCACTGACTAGTTCATGGGGGGTTCTCAGCAATTGTAAGGTTATCAGGATAAATAGTCCTGTCCACGTCATGCTGTTTTAGAGAAACTGGAAATACCTTCCAAAAACAACCTCCCTCAAAGGAAATCCTGCAAGAACAAATTAACCAGATGGCAATATATATATTCTTGAAATATATAAATTTTTATTTAGTTTTTTCTTTAAACTTGTGCCTTCTGAACTATTTTATTTGGGATGGGAATATTTTAATCCAAGAACATAGATTAGTTTTCTATGGTTAAATAGTGTGAAGAGTCACCCAATGTACAATTTAGTTTTCTACTAAAATGAGTTGACAAATAAAGAGAAGAATTTAAATTCTAGCAATCATGTAAGCAGTATTTATTATATCACCTAGGAGTAATTTATTGGCACCTCATACAAATGTTTCATAAATGTATATGAGTTCTGTTAGAACTGTGTAGAACTTTCCAGTGTAACTCCTTCATGATATTTAGTCTGTTAGAAATGTGAGAGGCAAACTTGGTTCAAAGTTAATAATGACTCTTATTTTTTTTTAAAGGAATAATACGAAAATGAAATTGAATTAATGCTTTATTAAAATCTACCATCTGAGAATATATTTGCATGGTCTTACAAATCACAATCAATATTATGATGCTGTTGATTTCTTCCTTATTATGCATGAGCATCAGAGTAGGTAGCAGCTTCTGGCTGGCCTTAACCAAATTCACTTCTCTTACCTCTAGTTAATGACTATCCAACTGGTTAAATCAGCAGCTCCCAACCTTTTCTATACCCAGTACTCCTAGAACACTTCTGATATATTCTCACACCCCTTACAAAAGTTCAAAATAACGGCAACGAATTATGCATGTACACTATAATTTTGAAAACCCAAATTTTCGCACTCCCTGGAATATCGTCTCGCACCCCCGGTTGGGAACCCCTGGGTTAAATACTAAGGGACTAAGGGATACTATCAGAAATCCCAGCACTGTAGGCAAAGAAGAACAATGGTAATACCTTCCAGATTGCTGTCAAGAGAATTATATAATTGTGTACATTTAATTCCTAAAAATGCAGCTCAGGAAAACAATATAAAAATTCTGGAAAGATTTATATAGTTGTAAATAATATGAAAAATAAACTGGCTGATGACTCAAAAATAGATATTTTTTGTACTACAACAGAGATTTTAAAGATTGATTTTATTATTTTAAATGTAATACTGATAATAGGCAAACCCTGAAAGTGGTCTACACATAAGAAAATATGAAGTATATATACATATTCTAAAAATGACAAGATATAAATTTATGGGGCATTTTTCTATCAATTAAATTGTAAAGATTGTATAGCAGGATGGAATCAATTATGGCCTTTCATTTTATCTTCCATTCTTGAAAACTGCATTATTCATGTTAGAACAAAGATTTTCAAATATGATTTACTGAAATCTGGAGCGTCTCAGAAATCATCCAAAAATGTTGGAAGTCTCCAATTTTATTGTTTACTAGTTGCTAATGCTAACTCTAACCCTTCCTAGAGTTTTTAAATTAAAGATTATTAAAAATTATAAGATCACATTCTACAACTGCATGGCAATTCTTATTTTCTTACTATCCTACGTAAGAAGGAGCCGTGGTGGCGCTGTGGTTAGAATGCAGTATTGCAGGCTAATTTCAATTCTCACCAGCTCTAGGTTGACTCAGCCTTCCATCCTTCTGAGGTTGGTAAAATGAGGACCCAGACTGTTGGGGGCAATAGGCTGATTCTGTAAACTGTTTAGAGAGTGCTCTAAAGCACTATGAAACGGTATATAAGTCTAAGTGCTATTGCTATTGCTTTGCCACTTTCTAGCTATCATTAACAGGAAACATATGTCCAAGCTATACAAAAATGCAAACAAATATTTTTTTAACTGTTCTTCCCAGCTGAGATAGAGGGATGGAGAAAAGAGTACATTAATAGCTGATCACATTTGTCTCTTCCAAGAACTGAATTACATGTAATCATATAATCACATAATGGAACTTATTGGTTTTCCAGTAGGTGCGATATGTGGATCCACTCATTACAGAGTAGAATCATGTATGAAACATACCACATAGTTTGTTATGTAAACAGTAGTTTTAAAATCCTAGCTTAACTTTATGCATAAATGCAATCAATGCATGGAAGTGTAGGAAAAGGAAATCCATAATTTTATTTATTTTGTGTTACATGTTCTGCCAAAAATGCCCTAAATATAGGTGATTTGAAGACATAAGCCAAAGATTGTCAAATTATTTGTATTGTCAAATCAAATAAAACCTTTATATGATAATAGACCAGTATATTTTGTGTATTACGAATCTGAAGATTGACATTTAGAGTATTATGGACTGTAATAGTACTAAATAAAAAGCTTATTGTGTCTTTGAAAGGATGAATAACAAAGAAAAGAATGCAAGCACTGGGCATGTAATGTAAGATGATGATGGACTAAAAACAATGTAGGCAAAACTGAAAAAAAGTAGAAAAAAGGCCAGTAAATTGGATAAGATACATATATGGGACCAATGAGCTCATATGGATGGTCTTGGAAGAAATAGAACATTATTGCTGGAAACATTATAATGGCAAGCTTTTGTAAATGTGGACAGCCAGGGATCAAATCCAACTCAATGGCACCTCACTAAGCTAGAATATATTGGAATTTCTCTTAACAAAAATACACCTTCAACCTTCCGTTCCCAAGTTTAGAAGTTGTTGGGAAAGAGACTTCCTGAAAATCAAAACCCAACCAAGTCCTGAAAATTAAGCTCCAAAAGGATCAATTTATTTCTAATGAAGTGCAGTTCATTTCTTTCTTGGTTTGTACAAGGCCAATGGATCAGTGATTTAACTTAACATGCTTTAATTCCTTCCTCCTTCCTTTATCTAATTAATAGAAAGCCAGGAGGTATAAACATTAGTTTAAAAAAGTGGTTCTAAATATTTCACACTTTGTGTAAACCTGAAGTAGCCCTAGGACAGTCTCCAGTAACTGATAGTAGAATCAGACTCAAAGTCATTTTTTCCTATTAATGACAATCTCTTCTCTCACATTTCTGTTTAAATATTTAAGATTTACATATTTGCATTATCTCTAAACACTCTTGAGAGGGAGAGAGTAAGCAGATCATCCCAATCATTACATGAGGGGAAAGGTTCTGCTCATTATGATCATTTTCTAAATAAAAGATTTTTAATCCTTGGTTAAAACGAGCAAATTAACTGCATATGAATTATCTTCCTTCCAGCTGTGAACCAAGTAGATGCTACTTTTTTACAGAGCTCAAGGGTTAGCATAATTATGCTGGAGAGACTCTGGGTCACATCCACCAATTAACTCTGTTAATATAACCAACATGTCTAAATGTTGCTTCTGGGCAGCCAAAACATTCTCGCCATCTGATTCTTCATGTCCCAGAAATAATGAATTGGTGGCTTGTTACCGTGTCTCATTTCCCCTTTGTGCTTATCATCATTAAAATAAACAGCCTATTCAGATCCATCTTTGTAAAGAAAAAGCATATAAATAAAAGACATTAATGAAGACAGCCAGATACTAATTTGTCATAGAGCTCTCTAAGCCTGCTTTGCTATACAATTCAGGCATGTTTAATCCAATTGATTTCAATGGGCTGAGATGTCTTGAACAAGCAGTAAAAATACTAAATTGCTACTTATTGTTTTGTGAATAATATTAATTTATGTGTAGGATCAAAGAATAATGTGGATGCATATCTAAAAGTTACCTTTCCCATCAGTTATTTCTGGTGATAGAAGCCTACAGATTCTATAGTGTTACTCTGTGATAAAGCTGTCTATATAATAGAATTCTACTGAAATAAGTGAGATGATAAGCCAATCTTTCCAGAACATTGATCATTCAACACCTGATGCTAACACTCTTATTCTCTATATGGTAATTTATTCTAGGTTAGTATGTTCTCCATCCACTATGAAGGCAGGCATGATATATGTTATCCAAGCTCTTTTAATGTGTATTTATTTAGAAATAATATAAATCAACAGAGAATGAAATTTAAGTATAATAAACATCATGTGATTCGGTATCCTCTCCAAGATAAAAGCTTAGATCTAAGGCAGGGGTGTCAAACTGCTGGCCCATGGGCCAAATGCGTCACGCCAAAACCAGAATGGGAAGTCACGATACGTCGTGACACATCACGTGACGTCGCGAGTTTGACACCTGTGATCTAAGGTATCCACTCAGCTCTGTAGAAAAGAATTCTGAACATAATATATTTTCCTGCCTTGAATGCTGAACGGAAGGCCATATTTTTCCCTAATTACATGGAATCAGATCATGTCTGGAATATTGTTTAACAAATGTAAAACTGCAATTTTTGCACCATATACAAGTATTATCCATAATTTGACTCTACTCCACCTTATATTCCTTTTATAAAAGCATAGGTAGCAACACACTGGATATCTAAATCACTATAATTAAAACAGATGTTTTTGTCAAGGTTCCGACTAATGGAACACTTCAAAGAACTTCCAGGCATTGTTTATGCTAAAAGTCTTTAATCAGTGGACACAGCGTCGGCACGGCATGGATGGATGCCAAGATCTGAATTTCCCTTTCTTTGCACATAACATTCATTGCTATTCCCCTCCCCTATTTTGCAGTCATAATTCACATTTTCCAATCAGCCTGAAGGGCAAAGATTCACTTCTGTTCCTTATCCCACTCATTCCTTATCTTTCTCCTCCCACCATCATCTGAATTAACTCTAAAAATACCAGACAGTTCTGCATATTTTGTCAAAGCAATAATATCCAATATTAGCAGCATTGACAGTTTTGTTGTAACAGCTTGTCTTAATTGATATTTTTCTCTTTCATCCTTTCTTGTATCTTATTGCTGCTCAAATAATGACACTTTCAGGAATAAAAAATATCCTAGCCTTTTTTTAAAGTTTTTGTTTTGTTTTTGTATTGGAAGTGGCTAATCACAGATACTGACACAGCCCTTCTTAAATAAGTCTAACATTTCTGGTAAGATGGTGGAGAGAGCAGGAGCCATGAATGGATTGTCTTAATTTGATTGGCACTAACCTGAATTAAAGATGTATGATTGGTCTGAAGTCATCCATCATCATGGGGTAAGGTATCATTAGTCACTCATGCAGTAGTTATCTCTCGGTTGAACTAGTGTAGTATGCTCTACATGGGACTTCCCTTGAAATCTATCCAGAAACTTCAGATGATGCAAAATGCAGCGGCATACACAGTTATGTGTGTTTCTAAAACACACATTACACCTTTGCTGCATTATCAGTCTGTTTCTGGGTCAAATTAAACATGCTGTTTAAAGCCTTACATGACATGGACCAGGTTATCTGAGGGACTGCCTCTCCATTCATATCTGCATTAGATCAAGCAGAAAAGGCATTCTACAGGTCCCATTGCCTAGGGACCTGCATTTGGCAGGTCCTAGGTAGCAGGCCATTCATGGTGCTACCTGTTGGTGCCCACTGTTTGGAACATCCTCCCTCTTGAAGTAAGGATGGCCCTATCCTTGTTGATTTTCTGGTGCCATCAGATCTGGGGAACCTAGGGATCTTGTGAGTTATTGAGGTGACTCCATTGTTATTAACTTCTGCTTTTCACCTAATATTTGTTCCATTTTTTAGTGTTTTTTTGTTTAAAAAATTAAGTTGATAATAATAACAACAACAATATTAAAAAACATCCTATGACGATACCTTTAATGCCATCAAACATCAACATTTGCCTATCCCAGAACCTTGGAAAGGACTCGATAGGTGGATAATAATGCCAAATACAGTGTAAACATCTGGCTAACACAGTGATGAACCATAATATTCTATTATTACATTAATAGTATATTGTAATAATGTTAATTGTAATAGGCTTATTAGGTGCAATCCCAAAATAACTGAAGCACTATTTGAATACATTGGCATTGATAAAATCACCTCAGTCAATTGCAAAAGGGAGCTTTACTTGGAGCATGTTGTGACAATACCTTTAATACCATCACACAATAATATCTGCTATCCAGACTTCCGGTTTGCCGACGCAGCCGCCATGGACGCCTGGAAGACAAACTCCGTCTTCCACGTCCAATTTCGCATCGCTGGGGGCTCTAAAAGGGTCAAAAAGTCACCCTGGAGAGGCAACCAGCAAGGAGGGGCTTTCGCAAGATCGCGGGAGAGTGGCAGCTCTCCCGTCAGTGCCTGCGTTCCCTTCGAACCGGTGGACAAAAGACCGGCCATAGCAATATGGCTGGTACCTAGGCTGCGGACAGCCAAAGTCACATCTAACATCAGGCAACATTAAAGCAGCGTAGAAGAGACTGGGTGAGATCTACCTCTCTTAAATTCCAACTATCTCTTTCTACCTAAGTAAGCTGCTAAAAGTACTTTCCTCCCTGTGGAGAGGAAAAGGGGATCTTAGCCCTCCCTCCAGAAACAGCAGCGATTGAATATACAGAGGAGTTTTAAAAACATTGAAAAAATAATTGGATCCCAATTGGAACTTTATTTTCTAAAGTTTGTGGATTAAAAGATTTTTGATTATTTACTTTTTACTTTTATTTGAAAGTCTGGGTTTTTCCTCTTAAAATAGAAGAAAAAACCGAAAGGATTAAAATAACTTTGAGATTTAAAGGAATTCCTTAAACAGTGGGGTGACATCTTGTGGCTAAACCTGAAATTGCAATTTGTTATTCTTAAAGAAAAGAGACTTGGCTGACAGTTCAGAAAACAAGATAAGATTCATGTAACCTTGAACACCAGCTGTGAGAGTTTTAGCTGTGTTTCTTATTTACTGGGGAAAAAAAACTGTAAAAGTTTCCAATTCAACTCATCACTATGGAAGACCAGGAACAGACTTTTTCTATGGAAGAAATGCAAAAACAAATCTTTGCTATGTTGAAAATAACCTACCAAACTCATCAAATTCTTCTTACAGCTGGTGATGAAATAAGAGCTTTCGGAAAAAAAACCCAGAAAGCGTCTTAGATATGCAAACTCAAACTTTGACTATAACTAAAAACCTATCTATACAGAATACAACAGAAAAAAATCGAACAATTAAATATTATGACAGAAGACCTAACTGCCCAACAAGTACAGACAACAGAAAATTCAGAAAAAAATCTGACAACACGGATGGAGGAAAAAAACCTGCTATATAAATCAGAAGGAATTTGAAGATCAAGAAGAGAAACAGATGGAAGAAAAGATAAACAGTTCAGGACAACTACGTCAAGAGGAGAAAATAAAGAGACAATCTGGTAGTCCTGCCAGACCCCTCAGCCTTTCAAAAATAGCGACTGGATGGTCATCTCAATGCATGATATATACAATACAAGAATTCTTTGATGACCCTGAAGCAAGGACATGGAAGATGATTTGGCAAAGAAAAAAAGCCAGAATAAGACTGAAGAAGAATGGAGTGTGGACATATTTAGGAGGTTTAAAATAGAATATGCCTAAGTAGACAAGACCCATATTTTGAATATGAGATATTGTTATGATGTGAAGATAAAGAAAAATGTTGGCTAACTAAAACCTAGATGTATAAATGTCAACAGTTAAATTGGAATATTTAGTTGTTTATAAAGGTTAGATAAAGGTGATTAAGACATATATATCTTAAGAGTGATGTAATGTAATTAATATGTTTTGATGTAGTGATAAGAATAAAAATTATAAGCTTAAATATGAGAAAGTGGACATAAAGAAGAAGAGAGAGGATGTATTAAATGCTGAAATGGGAGAAATCTTGATTATTGAATCTATAATATTTGGAAATTATAATGAAAATAAGAATATTATATTGCAGTGGTGGCGAACCTATAGCACGGGTGCCAGAGGCGGCACTCAGAGCCTTCTCTGTGGGCACTCACGCCATGCCCCGGAGATGGCAACCATCCCTCTTCAAGCAGCCGCCCGCTAACTTGCCGAAGTCCCACATGGCCAGATGCATCCCAGCACAGCTGGTTTCCCTCCCTCCCGTCCCATCCCTCCTGGCCTCGCATGCTCTCCTTTTCCTGGGTACAACCCACTGCATCGCCTCCTCAGCTGTTGGCCAGCCGTCGAGCTCAGAGGCGGCTTCTCTGAACTGCTGGCAGCAGGTTGCGGAGCCCTAGAGTGCGCCGGTTGAGGGGCCAGCAGGCTGTGGCTGCTGACAGACACCGTTGGCCCCCATGCATTCGCTGGCCTCTGTGTGCGGGGGCCGATGGTGTCAGGCAGCAGCCGCCCTGGCCCCTGCATTGCCTTGCCCTGCGACAAGGGCATGCCTGCCCTGCCTCCCCTCCCCTCACCCCGCAGGACGAGCCTCTGCCCACTGTCCCACCCACCAAAGACCCCCTGGATTTTCCCCAACCCTGCCCGGCCCCCACAGGAGTCCCTGCCCACAAGGAACATCGAGGTGACCATGCCCACCTTGGCCACACCCACCCATTCTGCCATGACCACCATAGCCACGCACACCCAATTCGCCACGCCCACCTGGCACCCGGTGATAAATAAGTGGGTTTTGGGTTGCAGTTTGGGCACTCGGTCTCTAAAAGGTTCGCCATCACTGTTATATTGTATTACTAATCTGTTGATATAGAAGTGAGATAGATAAGATATATATCCGGAACACTAGATGTTGGGGGGAATTGTGACAAAAGGAATTGGGGTCATTTAAAAATTTGGAAATGATTAATATTAAACGTTTAATTTAAATATCAATGCAAAATTAAAGCTGGAAAAATTTATAAGGTTATTGATGGTCCAAAAGATGGAATGTTAAAATAAATAAGACATATAAAATTATTGATAAATGTAAGGAAGCTTCTAAGTAGCTGGTGGTTAGAATAAGAAGTATACTAATTTAAACAAGAGACAGTATGTATTAAGGGAAAAAAGAGAGGAAATATTGGCTGTAATAGTTGGAGATCTATATTAATAATATTTGTATGTAATGGAATTATTGTAACCCAGACACCATTTTGCTTTTCAAAGATATAATTGTAATATTGGAAAATTAATAAAAAGTTTAAAAAAAAAACAATATCTGCTATCCAAAGTCCTTGGGAAGGACGCAATAGGTGGATAAAAATGCCAAATCCAGTCTAAACATCTGGCTGATTGTGCGACCAACCATAATATTTTTGTATGTATTGTTTTTTAGTCTTGTACACGGGACCCACAGTCCCATGTATTGTGAAATGCATAGCCATACAAGTTTGACAATATATATACATAAATACACTTGCGAACAGTTTTATTCATTGCTCAGTCGTGGATGGCAGTTCAGAGTAACAATGAATTTAATTAATAGGCTTATTGACTGAAATACAACAGAAATATAAGGAGAAGAAAGAAAGAGGTACTCTAAGGAAAACTTCCAGAATGATTGAAGATGAATATTTATGTAGGAAGTTCCCAACCAACAAGAGAGCACTGTGGGAGATTTATGTACAAGCATCTCACTTGAGAAGCAGGATTAAAATTATCTTTAACATCTGAAGGGTAACAAAATCTACTCTAGGCAGCTCAAAGGCAATCTTCTCCTTTCTCTAAAAGAGCCATTAGCTCTGGGAAAGGGTCACCACTCCCTCAGGGATATGGTATTTTTGCAAAGTTTTCTCCTGACAACATGCACCAGGAACATGTTTGAGTTTGGGTGTATGCCAGTCATTGTTCACTTTGGAATAAATTAATTTGTGGCACTGAGATAATGGTGGATTCTCTTTTCAAAGGACAACATATCAAGGAGAAAATGATTCCATCCTTCTGAAATTATGATTAAATGCAAATGTATTAAGAATCTAAAATCAATCAATAAACTATGTAGCAATACAGAATTTAAGAGTTGATAAAACACATCTATAAAAAAATATAGCAATAAACAGCATGGTTTTTTATTTGAATCTTAAAGGGACCTTCTTTTCCCAAGCAGAAAATTCTGAGACCTGTATCCCAACAGAGCAGAATAGATGAAAATGGTTCATTAAATAGAAGAATGTAAAAACATCTCTGCTGGATCAGACTAAAGCCTATGTCATCGGTTGGCAATCCACAGCCAATGGGCCATTAATGGCTCTAGACCACCCACCCGAGATTACACTCTTGAAATTCAATAGCAAAATGTAGAAAATCAGTATTGTGAACTTTAAAATACTTTTCAAAACGAGGTTCAACACATTTTCTTCTTTCAAAAGCCTCTGACAACCTACACCCAACTTATAAAAATCTAGGGCTGAAGATGAATGTCACTGCCAGACTCCCTGCAATTTCTGGAGTAGTCCCTCCCCCCCCCCAAATTTTTTTTTTTTAAAAATGCTCAGTGTTTTACTGCAAAAAGCCTGGCTGCCCATTCTTCTTGCATCTCACAGTGGCCAATCAGATGTCCACAAAAGCCTCCAAATGCAAGTCTTCTCCATTTGTCTTGGATCCTAAAAGCACAAGCTGTCATGATTATGTGGCAGTGTTTCTCCTGTCTATTGACATACTGTATGGCACAATTAATGCCTAAGTGATTATCATGCAGTATACATGTACTTTCCCCAGCATCTATTATTCATTATATATCAATTTACTCCTGTTTATATTAATAGTATAGCTGCTTAGCATTTTGAGAACAACCTCCCACAAATGACCAGTTCTTCAGAGCCAGCTGCACATTGTTTTCAATTACAATTAATTCATGCTAAAAATGTCCAATATATGGTACTTTCTCTGAAATATAGCCTATATGAGGGTCTATAGATATTGGAATAGAGGCTATATTCCAACCAATTGAGTGAGCATTCCATCCAGTTTCAAGTAAGTCTAGAATAATATTTTGCAGATTTGAATCCTGTAAGAAATTTATATTGTACTTTGCCAGGATGACTATATGCTCTATTTTTACTGAGAGCTGAAGAAAACAAATGCTGGTAAAACAGGGATCTTCATGAGATCAAATACACAGCTGTTATATATTTTTGATGCATAGCTGATAAATGAAGCAAAACAAATAGATATATTTATTCCCAAGCATAAATTAGGCTTTATGCAGTGTTATAGTGATATCTATAATCTTTCTGGAATTGAGGAAGGAAGGAAGGAAGGAAGGAAGGAAGGAAGGAAGGAAGGAAGGAAGGAAGGAAGGAAGGAAGGAAGGAAGGAAGGAAGGAAGGAAGGAAGGAAGGAAGACTTAGAGTCTGCCAAGATTAGTTTTATTCTATTATATATGCTATTTTAGGATAGTTGTTTGAAATCAGGGATGCTTATTGAGACAATTGAGAAACTTTTCAAATCTGAAGCAAGAGCTCCCTCTGTCTTTGTCCTGCTGCCTTTTCAAATAATTCTAGGAAAACATGAAGATACAGGTTAATATTCTTTAAAATGTTAATATAAATGTCTTGCATCCAACTAAATGGTATAAAAAGCATGGTAAACATATTACACAGAACAGCTCCATTGAACTTGGTGGGAAGTAGACATTGTTGGAAAGAGACACTTCAGAATATTTTTGAATGACAGCTGCTGGTATCCCTAACTGCGAGAGTTCAGAAAGTTCTGGCAAAGTTAAGTTTCTATGGGATGATATCACCATTTTGCATTATATAAAAAGAATGAATAGCAAGTAATTGGAGAACATGCAACAAATAATGTGCTTGGAAAAAGATTTTAGGACTAAGATCTTATAGGATTTTTTTTTTTTTTTTTTTATATATATATTTTTATTTTTTTAAGACAACAAAACATAACACACATAAACATACAATGTATACTCCTTTTTTTTTTTTTAAACAGCAATTTCGTAACTGTAATCTTCTGTTATTTACATTTTCCCCCTTTATTCTTCTTTTTTAAAAAATATTTGTCCTTGTTGTCCCATTGTTTCTTATTTCCATTTTCTTCATTCATACTATATTTCATATTAAGAATAATACATATTATTACTATACATTATTGTACATTATTATACACACATTTTCCCTTTCTTGACCTTTCTGCATTTATTTTCATTTGTTATTTCTAGTCTCCAACCAATCATACCACTTATTCCATATTACATAGTACTCTGTGTCTTCCCTTTCTTTTATCTCTTTTGTTAATTTGTCCATCTCCGCACAGTCTAAGATTTTCCTTATCACTTCTTCCTCTGATGGTGTATTCTCATTTTTCCAGAACTGGGAAAATCTTATAGGATTTTAAGAGTCCAACACACAAGCATTTTGAAGCACAATCCTGTGAAGTGGGGTGCGCTGAAAGAGTGTGACTGGCCTAAAATTACCCAACTGACTTTTACTCACTTTCCTGGTTTCTAAGCCACTACACCAAACTGGGTCACATTTGTTGATAGTTCAAAGTTATCTTCTCTATAGTTCTACCTAACATATGTCAAATAACAGCTTGAAGAATTGTTTATTAATCTTCAGTCTGGTAATGCTGCTGCAAATATTGATCTCTAGTCTTCTTTCTGACAAAGTGCACAAGAATATCCTTTGGTATATTTCTTAACTTTGCAAATTGCGTATTTATTCTATCAAGTTCGTCAATTTCTACCTCCCTATCACCTTATCTCATTCCAAAAAGTCCTGTTCTCAAATTGGACTAAGAAGTGCTATTACATGCTTCTCAGACCTTCACAAACTAAATATTAACCACCATCATATTTAAGTCCAAAACATTGGGCCAGTTGTTATATGCATCACAATTGGCCTATTACTTAAGAATAGTTCCACAGAGGTCTTCTCTTTTTTTGTGTATTGGAATCCGTGTTGACTCCTGGTGACTATCTGGGCTACTCCCTGCAGTTTTTCTAGGAAGGTTTTTTGGGAAGTGGCTCATCACTGCCTTCTTCCCAGGGCTGCAAGAGAGCGACTGGTCCAAATTGACTTTGTGCCTAAGGCAGGACTTGAACTTGTAGTCTCCCACTTTATAGCCTGATTCCTTAACTATTACACCAAATGGGCTCTCAACAGTGGTAATACAAACTAAATTTCTGAAACCAATGCTTATTGCACCCAAAAGCAGTTCTAATTCAATCCCAACACTTGAAAGTAGGGCTGTTTGAAATCAAGCATAGGACGTGGAAGGCAGTTTTGACATACAAGTTGAATTTTTTTTTCCAGTAGGCCAAGCACCACTGACCTTAACAGATGATTGTACTTCTTCATGTGCCTTGACATTAGAAAATAAATTCACTATCACTATCTAAAAAACACTAATCTCTACTGGATACAATCAAACTAACATTAAAATATAGCAAATATTGGAAGATGTAGAATTACGAACTGTTTCTTGGGTGATAGCCAGGCTAAAGAATTTATGGTGAAACAAAGGATTGTAAACTAAACACAGGATATAAATGAAGCTGATGGTTACCTATAAGGTTTGCTTGGAGAATGGGCACATGCCAAAGAATCATCTAAAGTCAATCCAAGGTTTCAGAGTGGGTCAGGGCTGTCAGTCAGTCCAAAGGTCCAAGAAGCAGAATCTACATTTGAAGATCCTGCATGACCTGCATGTCAAATGTTTCCAGCAAAAAGAACAGACACAGAGCAGATTCTTATATATAAGCTGCAACCAGCTGTCACTAACCAGGTTTATTCCTTTGCTTGGTGAGTAGCTCATAGACCTTCCCTGTTCTGTTTTCCCTTCTACTCAACCGGGTTGGAGGTCTTACATCATGTTCTTCTGACTCTTCCAGCTGCTCAGGTGTTGCCTGTGTTTGATCATCCTCATATGACTTCTCCTGAGGCTGACATTCCACAGGTTCAGTTGGATCTTTTTTTTCAGCATCAGATTCAGACTCAGAATCTAAGTTCTGAGCCTTGGCTATGACAATCACCCTAAGCACCTGGAAACCTATGAAGTTAGCACATTAAATCTTCCCAGACTAAAGAAAAAAACAACTCTTAAGAGCAAGACACAATATATCACCTTCTCCCCTTATTAATGGAAGATATAATAAAACACATATAAATGAAAGTCTATCTATGTGATTCTGGAGAAATACAAATAGTCAAACATGTCTTCCTCTATTTTATTTGCTATAGAGATTTCCAAAAGTACATATAGCATTAATCCTCCAGCAATTCCCAGGTAAAACTGATGAAATTTATACTAAACTATTATTAGCAGATATAAACAAGACGTAAGAAGATTCTATTTGTTGGTGGTGGTAAAGACAACAATATCAGCTGACTGCATCAATTAATATTAATTTTGCTCTGCTATTTATATTTTAAAGTTTAATTTTCTGATCTATGTTCACAGTAAACATATTTATTGGGTTTGGTTACTTCAAGAAGAAATATACATAATGGAATAATTATTCCGTTAGGTTTATTAGGTATATTAGGTATATTCTAAAAAACAAATTGAGTTCAAAAGAAAACTCCTTATAAATGGAATAACATAAAGACTACTTATCAATTCAACTGTTCCTTTTTTATTTTTTACTGTACAATAAAAAAAACCTCCTTCCAATTAAACTCAGCTTCTTGGAAGCAACATGGAAGCTACCACTGACATACTTTCTTCCAGGCATTCTACTTTTGACTACAATTTGGACTTCTTTGCTTTTGAGCTCAACAGGTTCCAATGGTCTACTTTAAAGAAGGCAAGAAATGTTTGATATTTAATTGGGCTTTCTGTAGATATTTGTGTTTTAAAAATTATCTGTGTTTTTTAACTTTATAATTTTAGGGCTGGGGAGTATTTAAGTCCTAGAAAAACTAATTAAACTAATTAAAATCCTGGAAAAAAAAGATGTTTTGGCTATGAAAATAATCTGGATCAGTATAACATACATTAATATAGTCACAAAATTCTTGGCTAAGTTGAAAATATTTCAAAAATCAATTATAAAGACTATTCACAAGAGCTGGTGCCATGGAAATGATTTAAGATGAATATTCTTAAAATTGGCATGGCTTATTTAGGGCATTGAATTTATCCCCTATTCAGTACATGAATCAAAACAAAATAATTCCCTATAGATGGCAGTCCAGTCTCTCCAGAGAACAGGAACTGATTCTACTCTTAAGCTGTTCTAACATGGAGAATCTGCCTTTCTATAACTTAAGAGCAGTATTTCTTGGTGTCCCAATTGTCTGAATCACGTAAAAAAGACTTTATTATATCTGCTAACTTCATTACTGAATTCAGACAATTTTCTGAAAATAAACTCTGACTTTAGACATGATTTTACTACAAGTTCACATTTTTATCACATCACAAATATCAATAATCTCTGCAAACTAAAAGATGCCCAGTAGGTGAGCCTTCTCTCTCTAGATTACATTGGAATTAGAAAGAGTCAGTCTCATACGTTTTGGAGGAGTTGACCTTATTACCACATGAGGTCTAGAAATGGTAATAGCATTTATATCCTCATTATGATCAAGAAGATAAAGAGGTAAGTTAGACATATGTCTATGGAGATTCTCAATCATCTAGGTCATTTTGTCCCAAAGGTGCTTTTTTTGGTTTTTTTTTCTTTGAAAACATTTCACTGTGATATATGCAGTTCAATGCAGTGAGACATGTGCAGTTCTGTACATTGGGAAAACAACTGCTTCATAAATGCATGGCACAACACAACACATGAGAACAAACCCATCAGGACAGGATTCAGCAGTCCATCTGCATCTGAAAGACAAAGGCCACTCTTATGAATACAGCAAAGTTCACATTCTGTACAGAGAGGACCACTGTTTGAAAGACGGTTAAGATAGGCCATCTATGTTAAAATTGGAAGAGATATAACACCACCTATCTCCTGTTTACAACACATCCTTTCAGCAGTCTCAAGAAGCTTCCATATTCGTTTGCACTCTGATTCAGGTGACTCTGAGGCTACAGCTAAATCCCCAAGTGGCCTCAACAATTCTCAGAGAACTAACACCGACCTTCAGAGTGATAACAACAAGATGACTGCTAAGGAATATAAACCCTTTCATTCCCTACCAGTCAGTTAGAGTGGAAGCAGCTTCTTGGATGAGTAGCAAAATATTTTCAAAGAAAAAAAACCCAAGAAAGTCTAGTTGTCTTTTGGAAAAGCACCTTTGGGATAGGTAAGTTGGACATTGTGGCAACACTTTCTTGAATACAGGTCTGTAGTGGGCAACAGCTGTAAGCAAATGAGCAAAGCTAAATAAATTACCATAATTGAGTAACTCATATTTGCTTTCGTCTATCAAATTAATTTCCATTTCATTTCTACATAATGAAGACTTTATGTCAAATCTACTTTTCCACTATTTTCAAAATCTTTTGTGCCTGTATCTATCAGGATATTTTCAAACTATAGACCTGTTTGCCACATTAAAGATTCCCTGATAATGTAATTGTAAATGCTTATCTCCAATTTCTGTCATTAATTCAATATTACTATATACAGTAGTGGCCAAAATTGTGGAAACCTTTTGGGAAAAGTGTATTTTTGAGGTTTGATGGCTAATAACACCACTTTTTTGGGGGAGTAGTACCATAAAATTATATATCAATGGAAAGTGTCAGTGTGTTATATGATCGCTATCAAGTTGGTTGGGGTTTTTTGTGTTCTTTCATTTAGTGAACTTGTAAAACGTAATAAAATTAAAGTAATGGTGCAAAGAGTTCACTGGTCGCCCAGAAAGCGATGTAAAATAGTATTATTAAGTGAACAAGGCTACAGTTATAAAGAAATTAGAAGAAAAATTGGTGGAAACTTAACCAAAGGTGGCATTTCTACTGTACACTTTTCCCAAAAGGTTTCCACAATTTTGGCCACTACTGTATTAAGCCATTTATTATTATTGAGAGTTTGGAAAAAATTCAGAGAAGAACAACTAAGATGATCAAAGGCTTGGAGACTAAAACATACAAAGAATGGTTATGGGACTTGGATTTGGCTAGTCTAAAGAAAAGAAGAAATAGGACAGACATGATAGCAGTATTCCAGTATCTGAGGGGTTGCCACAAGGCAGAGGGAGCCAGGTTGTTCACCAAAGCACCAGAGGGAAGGATGAGAAACAATGGTTGGAAACTGATCTAAGAGAGAAGCAACCTGGAATTAAGGAGAAACTTCCTGACAGTGAGGACAATCAACCAGTGGAACAGCTTACCCCCAGAAATCGTGGGCGCTCCATCACTGGATATTTTTAAGAAGAGACCAGACATTCACCTGTCTGAGATGGTATAGGTTCTCCTGCTTGAGCAGGGCACTGGACTAGAAGACCTCCAAGATCCCTTCCAACTCTATTCTATTCTATTCTATTCTATTCTATTCTATTCTATTCTATTCTATTCTATTCTATTCTATTCTATTCTATTCTATTCTATTCTATTCTATTCTATTCTATTCTATTCTATTTTGTGGATCAGATTATTGTATTGAAAGATTATGTAAATATGAATTCAAAGGATGCTACAGTTGTCATATGTGATTTTATTTAGTATGTATCCCTAGAAGCACAGGGGTT
This sequence comes from Azemiops feae, assembly GCA_023970755.1. Lineage (NCBI taxonomy): Eukaryota > Metazoa > Chordata > Lepidosauria > Squamata > Viperidae > Azemiops > Azemiops feae. The sequence goes on along the minus strand of JALGBA010004098.1, from coordinate 982,512 downwards.
AGATGCTTATTGCCAGTTATCACACCAAATCATAGTTTAAAAAGAATAATAATTACTCCAAACTCCTAGCTTCATCCAGTTTTCATTTTAATCCATTGTAGCATATGAAAACATGACTAGGCAAAAGTTCACATTTGTAATAGGCAGACAAAAATTAAGCCTGCAGCTTATATTAAATCACATGCCAGTTAAATTAATAAGCCAGATAGTTTGTTTCACACATTTTTTTTCTTCAGAAAATGTGTAAATCACCAACTGTCTCAGGCAAAGTTCCCGATCCCAGGGATTTTTTGAAAACAGTTTTGCGTTCATTAAATTACTGACTTTACTGAGTTGGCTCTAGTGGAGAAATTTGCAAGTCCTATAAACAAATATATGAAAAAATAAAACCTCGATGAATTCTGCTAATTTATTATTATATTTTAAGCATACATAAATGTGACTGATATAGAAAATAAATTAAATTTATTTGCATGAATTAAATATAAAGTTGAAATCTCAATCAGTTAAAATGGCAAATGCCAACAATTGTTCAGAGAAAAATAGGTTGTATATGGGTTTAAGATACAGATAATTCTAATAGTTGGCCAGAGAAGGATGTAACTAAGCATATTCCAAAATATACCTATGTCTGCAGTATTTTTCAGTAATGACAAATATCTCATTCATGCCATATCTAATGCATATTTTTCTTAGGGTAAATAACAAAATGTTGTTGACATATTTATTGCTGTTACATTGACTGGTTAGTGACTGCAACAAACAAACAAAGCAGTACATTGTGTGTTTTTTGCTTACATTTACAGTGGTTTGGAATTTATAGTTCTAGTTTTTTGGAATCCTTTTTTTAGTTGCTTGGACTCAGTTGCCTGAATAGCCCCTTTCAAAAAATGACTGTATTTTCAATTTCATATAATTATTAAATAAAAAACATTTCAAGACATTATATTTATTCAGTTAAAATCATTAACATAAGAACTTAAGACAGGACAAATATTGCACACATCAGCTTTTATTGATTTTAGTGAGGCTTAAGCAACTTGGACCACAGCCTTTGTATCCTACAGTGATTTAGTTTTCTGCTGGGTGTTATTGTAATTCATAGAATTCCTATATTTTGGGGGCCTGCCAAGTTTTCTAAAGAGTGAGCTGACATAAAATGTATTGATTTATTGCACTGATTAACAAGGCAGTTGTGTTTCTTGATAGTTCCTTTCCAATTTAAATGGGTTTATTAACCTGATCTATTTTGCTCATAACTGCCTCACAAATATATGCACTGAACAGTTTCAGCAGATACCCAAGTATATGATTTGAAATGAAAAAGCACATTTTTACCATTGTTTAGGAATACAAGGCCACTGGCGTAAAATTCCTGGCTGCCCTGGAGGAATACCACAGAATCATAATGTTGGAAAGACCATTTAGGCTAATTCCCCATTCAGTGAACAAATCTAGATTAAAGCATCAGACAGATGGCTCTGTAGCCTTCACTTGAATGCATCCAATTAAAGGATCCCACTATCTCTCTGAATAACACCTGTCCGTATGTCAGCTGCTCTTTCTGGTCTCATATAATACATACTCAAGTAACACTTGTTATAAAAGACTAGTACTAATGGATTTTTTTCAAACTCTGGATCACATATATCCCATAGAAATTTTGAGAATATAGGATTCCCCCATCCTCATCCAACTAATAGGGTTCTGTAGGGTTCATCCACATAAGCTTAATACAAGTAAAAAGGCTCTACTAAGACAATGTTTGTGTACTGCTATTAATAACATAAAATTGTTCACTTGAAAAATTAATAAAAGTGATGATATAACACTATGGCTATAATTCCAATAAATGAGTTTGAAAAGTTTTAGCCTTGCAATTTGAATATGGATCAAAATGTGATTATGGTTTCAGAGGTTTTTAGCCACTGAAGACAGCATAAATATCAGAATACTATAAGTATTAATAGTAAGTTGTAAAGCTTATTTTAATTAGGTCCTAAGTAATAATGAACATTTATAAAAAAAGCAACCAATATAAATTTTCCACTCAAGACATTTCATAAGAAAGCTTCCTCTTTATAAAACATGGATCAGACAGAATCAGTTCAAATGTGCATCTATAAATTCATACCTAAAAAATTAATTGCACCAAATCTTTTATCTCTTGATTATGTTATTCCTTCGGTTCTATAGATCATCTCCAAAAGCAATGCCATTTCCCCTTTAAAATTATATCTGTCTACCATGTATTGAGCAGAATACTCATTTGTAAACAAAATGGTGATTCATTATTGAAGCTGAAGGGCATCGTTTTACCTAGATGTAAATTTATCATTTTTAATGCCTCACAGCTTGATGCCTGAAAATCTCATCAAGCACTCGGAAAGCTTCCTTGACACAGATTAATGACCCAAACAATTAACTTAATAAAGGAAATGAACCAGCAAGTGCAGGTTGGAATCGGTTATAGGAAACTGTGGGCCAAAAGTGATCCTTAATGCAAATAAAATTTTAAGAGTTATATGCAGGTTCTATCTTATTATTTGCTTTGTAGAAAATGATGATTTAGAAACTACTATGTCCATGTTAAGATTATATTTTCCTGGATATATTCATATTTTGTTGACAAGAGGCAATTCCACTCTCTAAACTCTTGCTCCTAAAATTGCTAGAAATGATGCACAAGTCCAGTTCTGCAGCATTTAAAATGGAAACATAATGTTGAGTACAATTTCAAATGTTATTCAGCTGAGTCAGAAATAAATTCGCTCTGATTCCAAAACACACAACTCCAGAACTGATTATAGGGCACCACAAAGTTCCAGTGTGAAAGGGCCCCAAGAGCCAGTCCTGAAGGAAATTTCTCAATTTCTAGTTAAATCTCAGTAATTCTCTTTTTCTTAAGAACATATTCCCATTGATGGTTACATGAAAGATCTTGTTAGCTGAAGTTAAAGGCACATTGGCGTCAGCCATTCCCAAATTGAAAATTGACTGTTTGTTTATATCCTGCCTTTATTATTTTTAGAAATAACTCAAGACAGCGAATATATCCAACACATCTTTCTCCTCCTATTTTCTCCACAACAACACTTGAACTCACAGTCTCCTGGTTCCTAGCCTGGTGTCTTAACCACTAGATATTATAGTATCCTCTACCTTCCGGAGACAGAAAATTACTTGAAATTGATAAAAATGAAGCCCACAGTTCTGTCCTCTGTTGGAGAAACTTGATCATGGAATTTTAATAATAATGGGGATGAAATACACTCTTTTATTATAGGAAAAATGGTTTGTTAGGGTGTGGGAGGCAGCTGAAGCAAACCTAAAAAGGTTACAACTTCTTTATAGACTTAAGGTAATTAAAATATGCATTGGATTAAGTAGAGCAAAACTAATGGCTGAATATAGCAACATAAGTTGATTGGATATGCCTGCTGATTAGGTGAAGATGGTAATTAAGGTGGAACTGCAAAGAAATATAGACAAAATGATATTTTTTGAATAAAAATTACTATTCTTATATTGTTTTCTGTATTAACTCCCAGTGGCTTTCCTTCACAGAGTTCTCATCTCCTGGTATCCCTAATCAACATTCATGTGTTTAAAAGTGTTATACAGGAGCTGACAACTTATTTTTTTTTTGGGGGGGGGGGAAGCTGGATCGGGAAAGTTATAATTTATTTGTATTAATGAATGCCATTTTTTCCTTCACTTCCAAAGTAATGATCAGGAAGAAGATGCAAACTCTACTATTTTCAATATCTTGTAAAACTGCCCATCCAAGCAGCTGGAATCATTAGACCTTCTTAGTTCCCCCCCCCCACACCTCCCAAGACAGGTGCTTGGTATTACGGTGTTTGTAGAAATACCATATTTACACTAACTATGAAGAAGTCAAGATCCCCCTCCTGCCCCATTCCAAGCAAAATTAACCTTCAAAATAACCAAAGCCAGATTTGAAGCTGGACTGAAACAAGTATTAAAATATCCCCATCATTTAAAAACTCCTGGAGCTAAGATGCTATCAGATGTTCCATTATTATTACTTCCCAATAATGAAGTCTGGACATTGATTAATAGTATAGTGATGTTCAGTAAAGATGCATTCTGCCACTCCTTTTATGTTTACATTTAGAAGCCAGAAAGGGCAAATATAAAAGATATAGCAGGTCTTACTATACAAAGAAGGCTTTCCACTTTCCACTAACCACTTTCTGGCTACGAAAAACAGGTAAATATAGACACCAAAGTTACATCTACCGAAACTATCAGTTTTGGAATCCAGGTTGGCATGTATATTAAGCAATGTAAGCATTTCCTTCATTCAGAAATTATTGGCCTCCAATAGACATTTAAGACAACAAGAAGACATCCTAGAATTGGTAAAAAATCATTAGGCATACGGTACATTATTATTTGACAATAAATGATTTGAACTGTCCATCATAAGGATCTTATATATTTCCCCATGAGTATGCAATACATAAAGGATACTGAACAGATTATAGCATAATTAGTAGACAACTAAGCTGGAACACTTTTTGGAAATTGAGAATCAAAGTGAAATATGTAGAATGTCACATACTTTCATCTAGAAAGAAAATATGGAGTGATAAATACTTGGCAACTAAGTGATGGCACTCAGGAGAGATTCTTCAACAGATGTTTCTGCAAGCAAATATATATTTTGTCTAGTCTAATTATACTGATCTTCAGAATTTCTGATTAAATCTGATACTATGACTATTCCATTAAAAAGAATGCAACAGTTCTGAATTTTTCTTTATAAATAGTTGAAATTTGCCCATACTGTAGATCCTTTAGTGAAACTATATTGCAGAATTCTCGTATTCAAAGAAACCAAACTGTAATTAATGGATAATGGTATCTCTGTAATTGCTTCAGAGATACATATCACATTTTTCTGTTACTGAGAAAGCCAATTTTGTTGAAATGGCCACAAGCCATTGTAAATAATTTTCCATGTACCCAGTTGCAATGATTTATGACAAATAACATTCACATTTATTTTATTAGATAAGCAGTGGAATGGTATTTATTACTATTTTGGATACTTTGAGATACTCTTGCTAGATGAGTACCTCTATGTGAAGTTTAATAGCATTTATTGATATTTTCTAACATAGACTTTCTAATTTTGCACTTTTAGCAAAGATGCAAATCCAGTGGAGAGTATCGGATGAGAGCTCATTATGTATAAGCCATTCTTTCACTGATATTCTCCATATTGGAAAGTTCCATTTGATATTAATAAAGGACCAACAAATCTCCTATCAATTTTTGCATGCCGTAAAGATTTCCTGCAGTAGCTAAGCTAACAATTTTTGGGTTGAGCAATAGTATGGATTGAATTACAAATAATAGCACTGAGGCTATATTTTTGTTTTGGAAGCAAGAATGATGAATAAGTTGGATGAGAAGTGAAAATGTATGTTACTCATTCCCACTTGGACTCATAGTTTAGATCTCCCAAATTCTTTTGTATTAAAAAATATAAAACTTGGGAAAATATGAATAGCTTAAAACTTTTTAAAATTGCACAAATATTTCACATATTTAAGATGTGAACTGAGAAATGTTTCTCCTGTAATATACGAATTAGGGAAGTGCCCATGGTTAACTGTGGACAACATAGTTACATTTGGTCAATGACGGTTATTTCATTTGACTTAATTATTGCATGCAATGGTATTCAGGAAAAGCTCATTATTAATCTAATATATCTATTTTTTAAATTAAGAAAATTATCAAACGTTCCTTGTTTTATGCTAGAGCTATGTTTTCCCATGTCTTGCATAAAGAAAATTTGCATAAAGCAAGACACTGAATTGGCAGAAAAAGGGAGGAATATGGAGTATACACTGACAAATGTGCTTGTAAATTCTAAAGAATCATGTTCTTCAAATGTTTCTTTCATGTTGCAGATTCTATGAGTGAAATTATTTTCTCCATCTTTTCTTCATATCCAATATGCATGGTTATCATGGCAGATAGGCATTTAGAATGCATCACAGCACTATGAATTTATGCTCAGTTTTACCAGAGGCATGAAAATGTGTGGTGTTCCAAAAAGGTAACAAAGCATGAGGAAGATCAAAATTTCATAGGATGCTGACAGCTATCTGAGGCCTGAGGTAGTTGAAATTTAACATTTGAAGTATCACAGATTACCTTTACAGTTATGTATATGACAATTTTCCATTTTTAAATAACTGCTAGTCTCCAGAGTGGTGGAGTAGACAGAAAGATCTCTGTAAACAATGAAAATCTTCTGGTGAGGTTGGGTTTCTTTGTGAAGTCAACATTGGAGGAAGGAATGTACATTTGAAATTTTGAAAGATAGGAAAGATACATCATAAATAAATAAAACAAACAGACAAGAAATTTTTAAATGTTTCATAAAATACTAAAGCACCTCCCTGTCGTGCATCCATCAGACTAATCTGATTTTTAGATCTGATATTTCCTTGTTAATATCTTACTTAATATTGGAAAAAGTGCTCCAAGCATGTTCCAGATCAGCAAGTTTCTAGCTTGAGCAAAGTGAAGCCGATGATACAACCAATAGACAGATAAAGTAGTCAACAAGAAGTCTCACAGAAAAAGAGCAAACAGCCTAAGATTTAAAGAGGAATCAGAGAAGAAAATTCTTAATTCTTTACCTATATCCCATTTCCCCTTGTGGTCAGTAGGCTGTGGAGAAGTTAAACTATTAAAACCTCCTTTTAATTGGATGAAAAGTACTGTTTAGTTAGTATTGTAGCTGGCAGCTACAATTATGAACAGCTATTGGAAAATCATACTGAACATTTTTTATTATTATGAAATCCATTGGTATTAATGCAAGTATTTAAGAACTGGAAATTTAAGACTGTATTATTAAACATGACTCAGTTTAGAAAGCTACAGCTAGATTTACTGCCTGATTCAAGTTAACAGATATGAACTTATCCTGAAATAGAAAACGAAGAATCATGATCTTAAATTTCAGAAAAGCATATTCTGGTCGACTATCCAGAACAGTTTGAAAGCAGAATCAATTATTTAGAGCAGAAAAGGCCATTCTTTTGCTAGATATGTTCAAAGCTGGACAGATATTACCCAAGGATAATTTAATCTATACCCAAGGATAATTTAATCTGATATGTTTCATGGAGTAAGCAATTTGATTCACTGCATAATAACCTGTTCCAGTTCTATGATTCCATGATTACACTGAATATGTAGAACTTCAGTGCTGATACATTGTATGAAAGGAAAGCTAGAACTTCTAGACTGAGGAATATTTATAATCATATGGGTCCAGTTTTCTGAAAGTTTCTGCATAATTTGGAGACATTTATATAATATTTATACAATATTTATAATTGTATACATATCTGACATTTAAATAAAAAGTAACAAATGTGTTTGAGAAAGGTAAAATAGAACAACTGCAGCACCACTACCATTACCTAGTTTGTCAGCTTCTCCCAAAGTCCTAAACTACACAAATTACCCCCATTCTACATATAATTCATTTGGTGTCCCTTTGATTTAACAATCAATACTTGCTCAAATTGCTGACATCATTAATTCAGTCTATATTATTCCATTTCTCATGGCATGATCACTGACATTTCTTTGCTTTTTTATAGTTTCCCCTTTTTTGATGGATGGCTTGGTTACTAAATACCATTGTATTTTACTTTTCCATAGTTTATTCACAGGCCATGCTATAATATTAATCTCCTCTTGAGGGTGCTGCTGCATTATTTTGCACTTATGTTTAAAAAAATAAATAAAAGCTACCATTTGCTTCCAAGCTTACAACACATGCACGCTTGAATGTTAGTTCACTCTGGAGAATGTAGATATTGTACTTTTATTTGCCGACACCATTTGTTATCTGAACAAAAGACAGACATTGCACATTACTGTATAACAGCAATATACCCACAGTTTGGTGCAATGATTTTCCCCTTGCAAAGAATCTATTTTAAAAATGTGAATATCATATAATGAATTTTAAGCACACACATACACACAGATAGACAGATAGAAAAAAATCTCCACTGTCACATTATCAGTCATCGTGTACCCGAGACTTCCATATTTCTTATAATCGTGAATATGAAGCAATCAGGAAGCTTTCAATTGTATCTTAAAAAATGCATGAGTCTGAATTTCACAGTGGCCAAAAATTTACAACTCCAGTTGAGGCAAAGGAGTGAAAAAATAAAAATCTCCATTCTGCATTTGTTTCTTACAAATTTCCCAATACATTTAATGCTTTTTTGACATTCTGCTTTCTGACATTAAATAATTGAGGCTATAATAGCATGACCAAGGAATAATAATTTGGTTGAACTTATTTCTGAATGAATACTTAAAACGGCATTTACAGGTAATCCCTGAGTTATGAGCATTCACTTAACGCTTGTTCGAAGTTATGTGATCAGCGCCCCCTAGTGTTTACAAGCAAGTCCCAAAATTATGAATATTGCACTACTACGGCAGTCATTCGCCCTTACAAATGACCACAGATGTTCTGCAACATTCACCCTATTTCCCCCCCACCGCTCCCCACAACTGCTTCCCCCTCCCTTCCTGCCATGCCGGACTCACTTAACTTGCAAAATCTGTCTCCTCTCAATAAGGCGGCACCTGCGAGCAAGCAGCGCACCCATGTCTTCTTGAGAGCAATCCTGCTCTGCGCTTCTGCTTTCTTCCTTTTCGGGCGGAGCGGAAAAACTCAGGCTGCTGCCGCCGCTTGAGTGGGGATGACGACAAGGAGAAGAGTGGTCAGGATTTGTGCCATCATCAGGTCAGGCAAGGAGTAGGTCGGGCAGGGTAGGTGGTTGGCTGGGGAGGGGAGATCTTGGCCATTCAGGTGACTGTTGCCGCCACCAGCAGCTTGGATGCAGGTGCAAGGGGACTCGCCCCGCGATGCCTCCCCACTCAGTTGAAGGCTTTGTTCCTGCCCTCAAACTAAGGCCAGCGCACACAAGTGAGTAGTGCACCCGGGCCATGGACGGCATTGGTTCCTGCAACCAGCCGATTCCAATTCCACACTCTGCCCCATAGGCATGCAAACGAAGCAAACACCCCCCCCCAAATGGAAGTTTCTGGGGGCCATGATCTGTTTTGCAGAGAATTTGTGTTTGAACTCACACGATATTATGGCACCTAGGAGCTTCCATTGTCGGCGTGAAAAGCATTTCCAAGCCGACTCTCCTCTCCCTCAAAGGGAAAGAAACCGCAGCAGAGAGGATTTTTGCAAGGTAAGTGAATCCGGCGCAGCAGGAAGGGAGGGAGAAGCATGAGGTATCTTAGTGGGTCAGGGAAGCCCTGGGGACCTGTTTCATCACTAGGCCCTCCATGGTCTTCCCCACCCTGAGATACCTTAACGAGGTATGAGGTACGAGATTCACTCCCACAAATTTTCAAGTTACAAATGGAATGGGCAGGCTCTATTATATTTGTAACTTGAGGACTACCTATACAATTAGATAGCTGGCTGGCTGGCTGGCTAGATAAACAGCAGACAAACGGCAAAAAGATTTAATGATATAGCAAAAATTGTGGGGAAAGATGTGGCAATTCATTCACTTAACTATGTGTGTTCCCTTTCTGAAATAAAAGGAGGGAAAATCAAAGACTTAGGAGTTCCAAATGTACACAGAAGATAATACAGGTAGTTCTCAACTTACAACCACAATTGAGCCCAAAATTTATGTTGCTAAGTGAGAAATTTGTTAAGTGGGTTTTGCCCCATTTTACGATTTTTCTTGCCACATTTGTTAAATGAATCACTGCAGTTCTTAAATTAGTAACATGGTTGTTAAGTGAATCTAGTTTCCCCATTGACTTTGTCAGAAGGTCGCAAAAGGGGATCACATGATTCTGGGACACTGCAGCCACCATAAATGTGAGTCAGTTGTCAAGCACCCGAATGTAAATCATGTGAAAAATGGTTATAAATAACTTTTTTCAGTGTTGTAACTTTGAACAGTCACTAAAGAACTGTATATGGTTGGTGCACTAGATCATATACTTTTCTGAATGGCAAATATGTTTGAATAGCAGGATATTAGTAATATTTGGACCTACCTGATGAGGAAAACAATATTTAATACTACAAAAATGTATTTTGTATTCATCTTGGAATTTGGACCTTACTTCTTCAGGACTATACCAATTTAACAGATGTCTTACCTAATCTCTCTTTTAAACTGTTAATGAATCTGTTAAGCAAGACCATCATTAATAATGACACCTCTTGAACTTTGCTAGACATCTTTCTGTCAGGAAACAAGACTAATTTATCATCACTCATTGTTTGAAAATGATTGTTCGGTGCAATTGATATACAGCAAGCCAGCCAACCCACCTGCTTAGCTGCAGGTGCCATATCATACCAATTATTTAAAAAATTCTCCAAATTTTTATTTCTTGCGGGTTATAATTCAAACTACTTAGATTGTTAACAATGAAATATAGATCTTTCTCTTCTATTTTAGGAGAGAGAGAGGAGTTTTATCTCCTATTTAAACTTAGCTTTTTTATTAGATAGCAGATAAATAAGCACCCATTCAATGTCTAAGAAAGAACATAAACTAAGTTTTGGAATATAAAACCTTTCTCTAAACCCAAAATAGAAGTATTTTCTAAAAAGATACACAAACTAGACAGATGCTTATATGAAATTTAATAAAACAAAACTGCTTATTGTTAGTCCATGTTTAGGACACATTTGTCACCCTTGCAAAGTAGTCCAGACAATAAGAGTACCCAAAGGACTAGCTCTAATTTTATTTTAAGGTTACTTTAAAACAGGGGTGTCAAACTGCCGGCCTGCAGTTTGGAAAAAAAGTCACAATACGTCGCGACACGTCACGTGACGTTGCGAGTTTGACACCCCTGCCTTAAAAGAATCTTGCAAGTCTGAAAGATTCCCCCTTTATAGTCCTTTATAATGAGGGTATCATACAAGACTTTGCCACCTTCCATTCCTTCTGCGGACTCAGCTACCTCTTATCTAACTTGTCTAGTCTACAGCTCTTACTCCTGTCTTCCAAGGTCATTCCCACATATCATTACATTTTTTTTCAGATTGAACAGTCACACATGTAGCCTTGGGTCCTACTACAATTATTTTAAACATATTTATAGAAGAGAGATCCTACACTGAACAGAGGTTGGTTTTGATTATCTCTATGATCCTTTCCCTTTCTATGATTCAGTGATTCTGTCCTATACAACACCTTGGTGTAGCATTAATGACCTTTCTAAAGCAGTTCCAGAACAGTACTATATGGATTTGTTATCCATCCTTCAACTGCCAGAATTCTTAGTGTAGCCATTGCTGAGAAATCTAGGAGTTAAAGTCCACACAACTGCATGGTGCCATGTGGGTGAAAACTAGAGAGTTTTAATAACTGCTCTGAGCAGTGTGGGATGAAATGTCAGGCATTATTGCAGGAAAAACAAAAAAACAATCCTTGCAATTTCCTATCATACTTTGTTTAGCAATGCTTCCCACTCCTTCCAAAAGCTGAAGGTTGCTATAAAAATGGATGGAAGTATTCTTAACATTTTATTTTGCCCCATTAAAAAGGGAAAGGTGATGATGACATTGGAAAAAGTGACTTAGGACCCTTTTTCACATTTACGACCACTGCAGCATCCCCATGGTCATGTGATTAAAATTCACTCGGCAACTGATTTATGTTTATGATGGTTGCAGTGTTCTGGAGTCATGTGATCAACTTTTGCAACCTGACAAGCAAAGTCAATGGGGAAGCCAGATTCACTTAACAACTATGTTACTAACTTAACAACTGCAGTGATTCACTTAACAACTATGGCAAGAAAGGTTGTAAAGTGGGGCAAAACTCACTTAACAAATGCTTCACTTAGCAACATAAATTTTGGACTCAATTGTGGTCATATCTCAAGGACTACCTGTATGCTGTAGTGAGGAAACTCATACAATGATAAATACAAAAATGAGTCGAAAGAAAGAAAGAAAGAAAGAAAGAAAGAAAGAAAGAAAGAAAGAAAGAAAGAAAGAAAGAAAGAAAAAGAAAGAAAGAAAGAAAGAAAGAAAGAAAGAAAGAAAGAAAGAAAGAAAGAAAGAAAGAAAGAAAGAAAGACCTCCTTCATTAATTCTGTGAATCTGATACCATTGTCTTTTATGGCAGCAAATGGACAAAAGGCTTGAATTACAGTTTCAGATAAGCTTCAGCTGGACTAATCAGAATGCATGACTTGAATACAAACCAGGCTACTCATTATTTTTATTGTTAGATGGCTACATCTATCTAGTGAATATCTTAATGGAGAGGTTTTTTTTGAAAACTTACTCCTTACTATTAAATATTGATATTCAACACATGCTTTCTAACAGCAATCTATTACAGATATTGGCATGTTTCTGGTAGTCAATGTATGATCCCTATGTACAGAGCTGAGAATTAGCTTCTTTTCCTATTACTCATAGACTCATATAGTAGAGAAAATATTCATATAGCATAGAAAGGCAGGATAAATGAATGTAGTGATATTTTAGTATCAAAGCAAATAAAAAATAAGAGAAGGCTGAGACTATGTTCTGGAAGAAAAGATAGAAGCACCCGTCAGAATTTTTTTTGCAAAGGAGGATTGGGAAAAAATTAGGAACGTTGAAAAGGCAAAATTCTGAGAAAAGTTCACTAACAAAAATAGAAGGAAGCAGAGATCAAAGGAAAGAATATTGGTTTTGTCATCTGTCTACAATCAGTCAATAATGCATGGCCAAGAATCCTAAAACTCTCCAGATCAGACATGTCAAACTCGCGACGTCACGTGACGTCGCGCAACATATCGGAGCTTTTTTTCCATTGCTGGCAATGAGGTGGGCGCGGTTTCCTGGTGATGCGTCTGGCCCGCGGGCCGGCAGTTTGACACTCCTGCTCCAGATACTCTTGAATTACTAATCTAGCAATCCTATGGCCATGGCCTATAATGTTGTCAATCAGGCAGTTTGTATGAAAGTCTTATTGGATAGGCACTCGCAGTCCATCCATCTCAGTGCAATGAGGATTTAGATGTAAACACAATTCCGAAGTCAGATATTCAAAAGCTGAGTTCATCTTGATGTTTTTCTGCATGAGAATATATGGGCTATGATTAATTAAATGGAAGACTGTATATGATACCACCAGTACAGATTAGAGCATTAGCAAACCTTATTTCTTTCATTTGCACAATGTATGTTTATACCCTTTTCAATTTTATGTATTTATGGTCAAATAAAAAATACTTTCTCTATGGTGCACCTATTGGCAATAAGGCTACTAGATAGTACTAGGGCCATTAATGCTGCTTTACATTTTAGTTTGCTAATAAAAATGAAGATAAAATTACCTATAGAAATTTGCTTCCATAGCAAATAGCACTACATATAGTGTCAGAAATAATAAAATAATTATTTCCACATCTCTGATATTTTTCTTATGAAAAACTGGACCTAGATAATTTAAAAAAAAATTGTGGGTACAATCATCTTTATTTTATTTTTATTTTTTAACAATATTTTATTAATTTTTTAAAATCACAAATCCTTAATATTTTATCAACAACATGTTGTCTGGGTTCCAATATTTAGCTTACTAATACATGTTAAACTCCTTTCTCTCTACCTCGTTTTTCTAGCCAATGAAAAAATGTATCCCATGTTCTAAAGTATTCTGAATCTTCTTTCTTTTTCATTTTCAATGTAAGTCTGTCCATTTCTGCACAGTCCAAAATTTTCGTAATTATGTCTTCCTCCGCTAGTAATTCTTCATCTTTCCAAAGTTGAGCAAATACAATTATCGCTGCAGTTAGTACAGGTAACATTAAATATACACATTCTTTCTCATAATTTCCTACAATTATACCTAACAAAAATAATTCTGGCTTAAAATCTACATTTTTTTAATCATTTTCTCTAACCATATATGTATTCTTGACTAAAATCTTTTGGCTTTAGGGCATGTCCACCAAAGATGATAGTATGTGTCTGGTTTTTGTCTACATTTCCAACAACTGCTAGACATAGTTTTGAACATTTTTGCTAACCTCATAGGTGTTAAGTGCCATCTGTAAAACATTTTGTATAAGTTTTCTTTGTAAGCCACCGCTTTCGTTAATTTAGCATTTCTTTCTCATAATCTTTGCCAGTTTTCTAATTCTATATTATATCCAAAGTTCTTTGCCCATGTTATCATTGTTTCTTTTACTTGTTCCTCTTCCATCTTTAAGTTTAACAAATATTTATAGAGTTTCTTAATCAATTTTTCATCTGTTTTTAGCTGTATCTGGTCAAATTCTGTCTGTTCTTTATAAAATCCAGTTGTTTTAGCATCTTTTTCATATCTCGTTTGAATTTGCAAGTATGGCCACCATGATAATTCAATACCTTGTTCTTGTAAATCTCGTCTGTCTTTCAACTTCCCTTCATTGTCTAAAATGTCTTTAGAAGTCACAATTTTCTCATAGTTAATTAGATTTGGGTGAACAAACGCTTCCATTGTTGAAAGCCATCCAGGTATTTTTCCCATTCTAGAAGAAGTGTGTTTCTTATATAGTGGTTTTGAAAGCATCTATGTATTTTATTCTTCCCATACCATAGGAAGGCATGCAATCCAAGTTGTAGGTCATGCCCCTCTAGGTATAATAATCTTTTATGTCTAAGAGTTATCCATTCTTTTAACCATGTTAATACAGATGCTTGATAATATAAAGCCCAATCTGGCAGCCCAAATCCTCCATTTTCTTTCGCTTCTCGTAGCATTTTCAATTTAATTCTGGCTTTTTTCCCCTTGCCAAATAAATTTCAAGATCAATGTATTTAATTCATCAAAGATTTTTTTCCAGTTTTATAGGTATTGTTTGAAATAAAAAGAATAATTTTGGTAAAATATTCATCTTCACCGTTGCTATTCTCCCTAACATTGAAAGTTGTAGATTTTCCCATTTTTCCAAGTCTAGTTTTATTTGTTTTAATAATTTTACGTAATTGTCTTCTTTTATTGTTGCACATCTTGCTGTTAAGTATATCCCCAGGTATTTAACTTTCTTAACTATTTGAAGATCTGTTTTTTCTGACAGTTGATTTTTTTTTTTAAATCTGTAAGGTTTTTGGTTATCACTTTGGTCTTTTCTCTATTTATTTTCAGTCCCACCACTTCTCCAAATTCTTCTATCTTTTTCAGAAGCTTGAGGCTTGTCTCAAGCAGCTCTTCTAATATAAAAACCAAGTCATCCGTGAATGCTTGTAGTTTATATTTTTCATCTTTTATCTCCATTCCTTTAATTTCTGAGTCTTGCCTAATATTTCTATTCAATACTTCCAGTTTTAATATAAATAATAATGGGGATAATGGACATCCTTGTCTTGTGCATTTTTTAATATTAATTTTTTCTGTAAAATCTCCATTTACGATTATTTTAGCTATTTGTCTATGATAAATTGTTTTAATTATATTTATAAAGTTTTCTCCAAAGTCCATTTCGTTTAGTTGTTGACGAATGTAACATGTACTTCTCTAGGGAATTTATTCCTCCTTGCATAGCTTAAATTGACTCGAAATATCTGGTCTTTCTTGTAGTTGTTTGTAGTGCCGCTTGCATCTCTTTCTGAAAATTGTTAGATTTTTCTTGTTGAAGCATTGATTCGATTGATCTCTGATATACAGGGCTTGCAGAGGTGGAGGACAGGGCTGAGGGTGTTTTCTTGCCAGTTTTAGCTAAATTCGAAACACTCATTTTTGTTTCCACCCCCCAAATCTTTTATCAGCTCTAATACTTTTCCCAAATGCCTGCCTTATACAAAACCATTAATCTTATATTTAATACAATATATCATTAAATTTGTCTTATAGTTCTTGTCTATAGTCTCCCTGAAAGAAAAGGGAGAACAAAGAAAAAAGATTTGTAATCCACTTCTGTTTGTGAGGCTCACTTCTGAAGCAGTTGTCCAAAACCCAAGCTTATCTCTCAGTCAGAATTTATAATCCGCAAGGTCCTACTATTCAAAATTAATAGTCCATAAGGCCTTCTCCAAGGAAAATCACCAACAGTTGGGCTTCCACTGTCCTTAAACAGTTCTGAGATTAAAAATCTATAATCCAATAGGCTCCCCAGGCAACAAGAAGAAAAAGAGAAAAAAATGGGGAGAGGAAAAAAAAAGTTTATAATCCATTCTATCTTCCGACACCAACTCTAACCAATTGTCCCAAAATCCAGAGTTGCCAATCTGCCAAGGTTATAATCCAAAATGTCTTACTGTTGATAGTTCCTTACCATTCACTCTGTCTCTGAATGATTTGTAAAATTACAGGTCAAGCAGTATTTGTAATCCAAAGAAGCCAGATGGCTTCAAAATAGTTTGTAGTTTTAGTTGTAATCCATCCTGCAGAAAAGACAGCCCAAGAAGTTTTTCTCTTTTTCCACCTGCAGTCTACAAGGCTATGAAGTTCAGAGACATCAAATGATTTAGTCTGTTATCTGTGTTTGGGCTTCAGGCCAAGTTCCCTCACTCCAGACAAAATATAAACAGAACTTAGTGTAGTTCTTTTTTGCCACTAGATGTCATTAGGTGTCTGTTTTGTAAATTTCCAGCCAGGATTTTTTTTTAAGGCTTTGCTCCAAACTCTCCAAGGAAGGTAAAATTTTTTTTTAAAGTATTGTAACTCCCCAAACTTTTTTCTCTCTGCTGTGTCCAAATTAATTTTATAGTCTTCTCTATTTTCCCTCAAGAAAGCTTAAACTGCCGCTTTTATTGTGGGAGAGGGGGTGAAAAAAGGGAAAAAACCCTTTAGTTCTGGGAATTTCTTTGCTTTCAGGTCGCTTTTTTCCAAGAACAGGTTTTAAAATCGTAGAGGAAGGAAAATAATCTCACCCAGATTCAAACATGTTGCTTGTTAGATGCCGCTTTTTTCTCCAGAGGTCAGCAGCTTCCGACTGGCTGCATGCGTGGGGCCGGTCTTTTTCTTGTTGGTTCTGAGGGCTTCCTTGGATCAAGCGAGTCGACCGCCATCTCTCCACGATCTACAAAGGTCTCCTCTTGCTTCATCACCTCTCAGGGGCGACTTCAGGCCTTTTTCGGGCCCCCAGCGGGAAGAAATCGGGCACGGGAGGCAGAGCCCTGCTTCCCTGCATCTGTTCTGCCGCGACGTCAACACTGGAAGTCAGTTTTAAAAATATTTTAAGTGCAATGGGAATTAAGTCATGATTACATTTGACTTTCCCATCATAATAGAAATGAATTAAAGGACAGGATAAACAACATTTGACCAAATATGAATACACTGCTTTGCATAATCAGATATCCCTGAAATAAATTAGATGGGATTAAAATCAGTTCTTTTCCACAAACAAACTACAGGAGTAAGGAAAGATTAGAGTTCACATCTTCATTACTATTTACACTTGCAAGTTTTAAGACCTACAGAGGGTTTTTCTTCAGAGTACTAACAATGGCTAACTCTTTAGAGATTCATTATCAATTACATCACTTCAATTCTTATTTGCTTTCAAGATCTTTCAAGACTCAGTGTCAAGTCCAGCCTTTGCATCTATAATTAAAATTATGGCATGTCCTTTATTTGAAAATGTGATCTACTTATAATGAACCACTATCACATGGATAGAGGCTTTAATACTCAATTTCTCAAAGTTTTGAAAAATAATTAATTTTTTACTGTTTAATTTAGCTACAATTCTCTCACTTGCTAAAAGAATGGATAAGTTCATTTCCTTACCCTGCCAGTAAAAGTAGAAAAATGAATTGCTCTTTCATTTTTGTCATTTTATGTACTTTTAACTTCTATGCAAAATAGATACTATGTTTGTGACCAGATTGGCATATGTAGCTTAAGAAATAGATTTTCAGGTACACTTATCTGGAACAAATCCTAGTCATCCCAATGAGATTTATTTCCAGGTAAGAATGCTGAGGACTGAGCTATCACCATAAAGTACCCTAAAGGAAAAAGAAAAAAGTTTTCTTGTGTACTCCCATCTCATGTTTTTCATGATGATCACATATTTCATTTTAGTTTGCGAGTCTCACAAAAGGACTATTGGCTTCCATGCTCCACTAGATCAGAAAATATTAGCAATGTATAAGGAGCAAACTAAACAATAAATACAAAGTTCTACATATTCCACAGACACTGGTTCTAAAACAGAGATGCATAACAATAGAAAATATTTACAGATATTAATATAGACATTCTGCCATATTAGCAAGATGGAAGAACCTTGCCTCTCCAATTTTCAACCACAGGTAAAAGTTCACAGGAGAAAGGTAAGGACTCAAGAAAGCTTATTTATAGCATCTGATGCCAAAATGTGCACGTTCCCTACTCTATGTTCTTTCAACGAGACATTCCTCTGTCATAGAGTAACAGACCAGCTGATCACATATTAGAAGAGCTACGCTAACCGGAAGTGGACAGCGATGATGTCTTCACACTGGAATGATATTGGAGAGGTTGCTGGTATGTCATTTGCTACATGGTCACAATGTATTGAGTAATACAGACATCATGACAGATTGTCAGCTATGTTGGTAGACTTTTGAGACGATAGGATAGTAGGCCATTTTCCTGCCCATTGCAGTCCAGCTTGTAAAGATGGAGGACAGCTCCATCTTTTGAGCCCATTACACAACTAGGCAACACTTTTAAGAATTACTGATGTCTCAAAAATATGATTAAAATACTTGTTTCATAAATATCCTTATAATTCTAAAAGATATGTTACATGTATAGTGTCTGATATATCTTTGAGAGACTAGACTAACAGTGTTTAAAATCAGTCAAAATGTTTTATAAACATAAACCACTAAAACTAATTTGAAATCTGGCGAGTTCCTTATCTCTCACTTTCTTAGCTATTCTTCTTAATTGTACTACTGGCCTCTGACAGCTTAATGCCTTATGCATTCCTCATTTTCTGGGAAGATCACTAATTTGTGATGATAATTAGGGACCCCTGCTATTCCATCTGAGACTTAGATCTTGAGGCTAATTAAAATGAAGTGTTGCACATATGCAGACAGCTGATAAAGTGTTGCAACCAGGCACCTGGAATCTAGGCTTTTGGATGGCATTAGAAAACAAAAAGAGAGAGAAAAGAGAGAATAGGCAGTAAGCCAATCATGAATGGAAAGTTTCTATCACTATTTTCAGACTGGGAATTCTTAACTACACTCAATCATAGCTTTTCCGATCAAAGATGCAAATGGTTTGCCTGATTTTCACAAAAATATATATATCCTACTACAGGTAGTCCTCATTTAGCAGCCACAATTGGGACCAGTGGTCATTAAATGAAATGGTCGCTAAGTGAAACCACAATCATGCTTACGATCTTATTTCAGCTTTTCTTTGCTTTACAGACCTGTGAAGATTGATTGTAAAGTTATTTTTTCATCACTGTTGTAACTATATATAGTTGGTGTATGAGGTACGTCCTAAACACATCTATAGACAGTGGATAGGAAATTTCTAATTTACCTGAGCAATCATCTGAAGTTAACATGTTTACTTTAAGTTCAATTGAAGAGAAATTTTTATAATCAATGTCTTTTAAAAACAGCAAAATATCTCTGGAGTGTACCATGTGTCTTTCAGTATTAAGTTTAACTGACCCACATCAGAACCATAGTTCTAGGTTTAGTAATAGAGAAAGCCAATCAAAGTCTAGAAAAGGTCATTATTTAAAAGTTGCAGATGGTTAACTGAACTTATATGTGATTGTTGTAGATACCTTTGGGATTCACAACCTCACGTGCGCCAAGAGAGGGCTGATTTTGAATGGCATACACCAGGGCTTTTCAACCGGTGGTACACGTACCACCAGTGGTACTTTGGCACGTGGCAGGTGGTACGTGTAGACAAGTGTAGCAGGGGAGGTGAATGAGCTGAAGCGACCCAAGCCTGAGGGAGAGGCAGCTGGAGCTGCAGGACTGTTAGGGCAGAAGCCCCAGGATCGCCGCAGGGCTCCAGCTGATTGGCGCTTCTGGAAGCAGTGCGGAGCTGGAGGTGAACTGAAGAGAAAAGGAGGGGGAGGAGAGGAGAGGATATAAAAGGAGGTGGTTTTGACGGGAAAGGGGAAAAAAGACAACAGGGAAAGAATGGGGGATGGAGAAAAAGCTGTGGAAGGAGAGCTCAGCAGGCAGGGAGGAAAAAGAGACGGAAGAAGCAGCAGCTGTTGCTGGAAGAAAAGGTCCCCTGGTTCGTTTTCTCCAGCCAGGAGAATGCAATCAGCGCTGAAGAAATGAAAAGCCGGGAGACGAACATGTCAGAAAGGAGGTTGGTTTATTTCGGAAGCCAGTGGGTCAGCTGGCAGCTTGAATGGATTACCATAAAGATTTTTATACAGTTTTTACAGCGTTTTGTAATTCAGAGGCTTGGTTTGTGTGCTTTGGTTATTGGAATATTTTAGTCTGTTTCACAAAGGCTAGCAATGAGTCCAAAGTGTTGGCTTCCATAGGTTTAATCCCTTTAAACAAATGTAATTAGTTTTACCCCCTTATCTTGAGTCTGTCTATGGCTTTTAGCAAGTTTTTTTTGTAGGTAAACAGGCTTAATTTAAGGTTATCGCTTTTCGCAATTGCCGAGCCTTTTAGGCTCAGGTTGCTACATTGTTTAAAACTGAGACATGCCTGAGGCAGCTTAAGAAAAAAAAATGGAGTTTAGTGTTTCTTTATTCTGGGAGGCTTTTGTACGCCTTTCTTGCTTTGCGCTTGATTCCTGTGTCTTTAAGGGTACAGTGAAAGGATTGTGTGTGTGTGCGCGCGCATTCTTACTACTACACTGTGGAAGGAGAGCTCAGAAGGCAGGGAGGAAGAAGAGGAGAGGGAGAGAGGAAGAAGGGCTGACCAGCCAGCTGGTAGTGGTGCATATTAATAAATATGGATAAATTCATCATACATTTGTCAGTGCAAAGGGAAAGTGATTCAGCAAAGGAAGTGCCACTGAAGAAATTAAAACTGGTACTTTTTTCCTTTTTCCCTACAGTTTGTAACATTTTATTAGATTGTAGAATAAAATACAAAAATACAAAAGCAAATAGTTAGACACAGTGGGGAAGAAAAAGGGGGGAAAAGTGAGGGGGAGAAGGGAAAAAGAACAGACTTCCTCCGTTGCAATAGAAGGAAACATTAACATTGAACCTCAACTTTTTACTTTTCCATAATATTATAAACTAGCTGTCAGGGCCCACTTCAAAACCTCATCCTAAGGAAGCAGAATTCGTGGAAGCAGTTTCTTCCAAAAGGAACTTTTATTAGGAGAAGCTGATAGCAGGCATACTAGACAGGATCTGAGGGTTTCCCGCTCAGATCAATAGGTTAAAAGTGTCCCAAGCAAACCCCACCCCAAAGTTCATCCGGTCAGTTCACATGGGCCAATCCCCAGGTGTTAAGTCTATCGTGGGAAAGAGCAGATAACGCCAGGCTGTCTCAGGGTTGCAGCAATGTTTTGTTGGCTCTTCACACCTTCCCTTCCAAACGTGGAGATAAACCAGTTGCCAGAGGCACATTCCTTTCTTCTCCCCCCTCTTTCTAGTTGACATCAAGAGGAGAGATAGTTCACAGAGGAAGTATGCAGAAACAGCAAAGTGTTACAATGTAGCGATACAGGAAATCAGAGCAATAACCCGCAGTGCTTTTCCCCCCTCCCCTCCAGGAGCATGGCAGAACCCAGAAGTATAGAAAGACTAGAGTATGAGTTAAAGATAGAAAAGAGCCCCCTTAGAATATGGGTTCTGACATTAGAAAAAAGAGAGGTCCACCTGTGGAGACATAGAGAAAAAAATATGTATAGGTTAATCAGGCTTGTTCGGGTATTCGGAGTGGAATTTCTTTAACAATTTAGGGGCTTTAATGTGTTTGTGGACCCACTCATTTTGGGAGGATGGAAGGTGTTTCCATGCTACTAGGTATTGAGTGGAGCCATGGTATTTCCTGGAGTCTAAGATTTCTTTAATTTCAAAATGTTGTTCCCCTTCTACCATAATGGGAGGAGGGGGTGGAGCGACACCTGGTCTTAATGGTGACTGTTGCTTGCGCTTTAAAAGGCTGCAGTGGAAGATTGGGTGGATTTGTCTGAGGGATTTTGGAAGTTCTAATTCCACTGTTACTGGATTTATAATTCTAATAATGGGGAAAGGTCCTATATATTTGGGTCCGAGTTTTTTAGATGGTTGTAGGGATTTTAGGCATTTAGTGGATAGGTAAACCATGTCCCCTATGGTAAAAGGTTTTGGCTCGACTCTCTTCTTGTCTGCTTGAGTCTTGTCTGCTTGTCTAGCCTCATCCAATCCAGGTGTTCTTTAGTTGTGCAATCCACTCTTTTAAAGAGGGGATGGCAGGTTCTGCAGGGGAGAATTCTGGCATTGGGTTAAAGCTTTGTCCTGTGGCTACTTGGAATGGAGTGTAGGCCGTGCTGGAGTGTACGGCATTGTTGTAAGCGACCTCAGCAAATGGGAGTAGGTTGGTCCAGTTAGTCTGTTGGAAATTAATAAAGCATCTAAGATCAGGGGTGTCAAACTGCCAGCCCGTGGGCCGGATGCATCATCCGGAAGCCGCGCCCACCCCATTGCCAGCAATGGCAAAACCGTCCCAATATGTTGCGCGACGTCATGTGATGTCGCGAGTTTGACATGTCTAAGATATTGTTCTAGTACGAGTTCGACTGTTCAGTCCCACCATTCGTTTGCGGATGATGATTAGATGACAGTCCTTGTGTGGTCCCTAATAGAGTGAAAACCTCCTTCCAAAACTCCGATGTGAATTGTACTCCTCTATCTGATATGATGTGCTGTGGGGCTCCATGCAAGCGATAGATGTGCTGAACCACAGTTTTGCTAGTATCTTTGCTGTAGGGATTTTTGAGCAGGGGATAAAATGCACTTGTTTAGAAAACAGGTCTGTTATGACCCAAATGACTGTGTTTCCATTGCTCTCTGGTAACTCCACTATAAAGTCCATAGAGATCTCCTTCCAGGGTGCCGAGGGGGTTGCTACCGGCTGTAGCAGCTCAGGTGATTTCTCTTGTAATCCTTTTGCTGATGCGCAAATTGGGCAGCTGGCTATGTAGCTTTCAATGTCCTTTTTTATTGATGGCCACCAGAATTGTCTTTTAACTAGGTATAATGTCTTTACAAACCCAAAGTGGCCTGCTGATTTTGAATCGTGGCAAAGTTGCATAAATGTCAGTCTTTGACTTTTGGGTATGTATAGTTTTTCTCCCGCCCAGGGTAGACCGTCTGTGATAATGCACAGGTTCTTGTAACTTAGGAACCATTCATCGGTTTCTAGTGCTTTTCTGAATTCAATTCTTGCCTGGCTCGCTAGTGGGTTTTGTAGTTTGGCTTGTGCCTGGGTAGTTACTCGTGCTGCCAGTTGCATTTCTGACGAGCTGTTTTGTTACACTAGCCTGAGTGCTATTATACTGTGGCATGCTGGATAAGGTATCTGCCAGGAAATTCCCCCCCCCCCCGGCAGATATTTCAGTGTGAAATTGAACCGGTGGAAATGTTGCGACCACCATGCTTGCTTAGGGGTAAGTTTCCTGGGAGTTTTTAATGCTTCCAGATTCTTGTGGTCGGTCCACATTTGGAAAGGAATTTTGTTCCCCTCCAAAAAGTGTCGCCATGTGAGAAGAGCCCACCTCACCGCGTATGCCTTTTCCCCAGACTGCCCATCTCTGCTCCGTTTCAGTGAGTTTTCTCGATGTGTACACGCAGGGCTGTAATGCCCCTTCGTTTTCTTGTAGCAGTACAGCCCCCACTGCTACATCGCTGGCATCTACCTGAATTACAAAAGGTTTGTTGGTGTCGGGGTGCCTTAGGACTGGTTCTTCGGAAAACAGCCTTTTCAGTCTCTCGAATGCGGCTTGGCATTCTAATGTCCATTTTAATGGCTGGCTTGGCTTGGGTTTTCCCTCCCCTCTGGTTTCTAGTAAGTTTGTGATTGGTAAGGCTATTTGGGCAAAAGAGGGAATAAATTGCCGATAGAAGTTGGCGAATCCCAGGAAGCTCTGTAATTGCTTCCTTGTGCGGGGTGGCGCCCATTCTAGTACTGCCCAGACTTTCTCGGGGTCCATTTCTATGCCCTCTGGGGATATGCGGTATCCCAGGTAGTCTATTTTATCCTTATGAAATTCACACTTAGAAAGTTTGGCATAGAGATGGGCTGCCCGTAGTTTGTTTAGGACTGCTCTGACCAGTTTGACATGTTTGTCTATGGTCTTTGTAAATATGAGGATGTCATCCAGGTAAACGAGCACGCCCTTGTATAGGTGCTCCCTTAGGACATCATTTATCAGCTGCATGAATACGGCAGGAGCCCCCTGTAGCCCAAAAGGTAAAACTTGGAATTGGTAGCACCCTAAGGGGCAATTAAAGGTGGTTTTCCACTCGTCCCCTTCCTTAATTCTAATTCGATAGTATGCTTCCCTTAGGTCTAGCTTGGTGAAAATCTTCCCCTTCGAAAGGTGAGATAGCATATCCTTCATGAGGGGGAGAGGGTATAGATTGATTTCGCTTATGGCGTTCAAAGCCCTGTAGTCCACACAGAAGCGAAGAGTTCCATCTTTCTTTTCTCGGAATAATACAGGGGCGGCCGTCTTTGGCTTTGCTGGCTGAATGAACCCTCGTTCTAAATTTTTATCTATGAATTTCTGCATTTCTTCCAATTCCTGTGGGCTCATAGAGTATAATCTAGGCTTTGGAAGTTTCGCGCCTGGTCTGATTTCTATTGCAGTCTGTGGGCCGATGCGGCGGCAGTTCATCAGACCTCTCTTCACTGAACACTTCAGCTAGGTTTTTATACTCCTCTAGTATTTCGGGTATTTCCTTCTCCCCCTGTATCGTGGCTCTCTCGGTCGGTGGTTCCCCTGACTGGGGCTGGGTTGTTGCATTGATTGATTCCCCTTTTGGGAATCTAAGTTCTGCCGTTTTCTACCTGTGGGTTCCATTTGGCTAGCCATGCCTAGGATTATGGGACATTCCTTCCAGGGGTTACCACGAACGTTATAGTCTCTATGTGGTCCCCCAGGGTGAGCTGAAGCGGTAGCATTGCTAGGGTGGCGGGCATCCCCCCTGCTATGGATCCATCTAATTGACCAAACGAAATCGGTATTCCTAAATTCCCCACTAATGTCGGGCTGATAAGGCAGCGGGTGCACCCGGAGTTAATTAATGCCCTAACTTCTACAGCTTCGGGCATGGTGGGGGCTAGCAGAGTTACTGTCCTGGTGAGGGGCGCTATGGGTCCACTTACCAGGGGTTCATCCTCGGAGTTGTCATCGGATGAGTTGGACGCTCCTGCCTGCTATGTAGGCCGGAGTTCCCTTCCCTCGCTGAGTCTTTCATGGCTGTCTCCTTCGACTTCGCTGGTAGTTTTCCGGACTTTCCGGCCAGGTCCGGTCTGGGGTTCCAGCCGGAGTGTGGAAGCGGCATTCGGCGGCGTGGTGCCCTTCCTTGCCACATTTGAAACACCTGGTGGTTCTTTTGGAGGTTGACTGCTGCTTTGCTGGCTCACGGGTTGCTTCCGACGGCGATTTCCCCCACAGTCTCCCTCCTCTGCGTTGCCTCTTGGCTAAGTCGATCTTGGCTTCCTCAGCTAAGATCTTGCAGTCGATGAGGGTCCCCGTGAGGGAGGCAGGCATCGTAGAGGTCATAGTTTAAGCCATCTTTGAAGTGACTAAGTAAGATGTCCTCTGGCCAGTTCAGTTTGCTGGCCAGGGTTCGGAACTCTTAGGTGTATTCTGCCACCGGCCGTCTACCTTGCTTCACCATCTTTATCCGCTCTCGGGCTTTCTGGTCGGCCAATGGGTCTTCGAACCTGCGCCTGAGGGAGAACATGAATTGGTTGAAATTCAGTAGCTCCAGGGCATCGGAATCGTGGAAATCTACGACCCAATCCGCTGCGATGCCATCTAGGGCACTTGCACGATGCGAATTCTGGCACGGTCGGTGGGGATGTCCCGGCTGTACTCCTCCATGTAGTTTAGCACCTGGGTTAGGAAGAATCCCAGGCGCCGCGGCTCTCCATGGAATTTCACATCCAGTGGAGGGAACTTCTTGATGGAGCATTGCCTTTTTTTCCGCTTGTGTCATCTCCCCTCCCTGCCTGCGGCTTCTGCGCGTTGAGGTGTAGCTGCGGCAGCGGCGGGTTCGATGGTTCCTTCGGATGGGTCTGGAACCTCGGGTTCAGGCTACCCTCCAGTTCCTCTCTTGCTGCACCCTAGACGGATGGTGCCTCGGTAGGGTTCGGTTTTCTCCTCCTTCATGGAGTCGAGGGCTATCTTCATCATGCCGATTGCCTGTTCCAGCAGCCGGCTGGAATGCCCCGAGCGGTCCTCCTCGTCCTCGCTGAGATGGAGAGATCTTTCCATCTCCTCCTTCCAGCCTGGTTGATGACTGCCCCACCTGAGTGTCACCATTCTAGCTTTCTTCTCCTAATCATCCTTCTTCCCGACACCCATCGACCACCTAGGCTTGTGGCATCGTTCTGTTACCACCTCTTCTTCCGAGGAGCTTGAGGATCCGGAACTGGACTGTTCGCAGGGGTCTACTTGGCGGGAGGGTTCCCCCCCCTGTAGCCGGTTCCTCTCTCTTTATTCCGTTGTCTGACATGATTTGCTAAGTCCCCCGGTAAGGGCTTTCCTTCCGGGCTGACTATTAATGCAGATCCTGTCTAATGTCAGGGCCCATTTCAAAACCTCATCCTAAGGAAGCAGAACTCGTGGAAGAAGTTTCTTCCAAAAGGAACTTTTATTAGAAGCTGATAGCAGACATACTAGACAGGATCTAAGGGTTTCCTGCTCAGATCAATAGGTTAAAAGTGTCCCAAGCAAACCCCACCCCAAAGTTCATCTGGTCAGTTCACATGGGCCAATCCCCAGGTGTTAAGTCCGTCGTGGGAAAGAGCAGATAACGCCAGGCTTTCTCAGGGTTGCAGCAATGTTTTGTTGGCTCTTCACACCTTCCCTTCCAAACGCGGAGATAAACCAGTTGCCGGAGGAACATTCCTTTCTTCTCCCCCCTCTTTCTAGCTGACATCAAGGGGAGAGATAGTTCACAGAGGAAGTATGCAGAAACAGCAGTGTTACAATGTAGCGATAGAGGAAATCAGAGCAATAACCCGCAGTGCTTTTCCCCCCTCCCCTCCAGGAGCATGGCAGAACCCAGAAGTATAGAAAGACTAGAGTATGAGTTAAAGATAGAAAAGAGCCCCCTTAGAATATGGGTTCTGACACTAGCCATTTCTATAACAACAAATGAATCTAATCAGTAAAACCCAAAATTCCCCTCTTTTTTTAGTCATCAAGTTTTTGACACCTTGCTAAGCACTGATGGCACTCAAATATTGTCATGTCCTAAAAGTGGTACAATCTGTGAAAAGGTTGAAAAGCCCTGGCATACACTTCTGAGGACTTGGGGGGGGGGGTTTACAATTATTTGCTGTGAAATTATCTCTGTTGCATCAATATGAAATAAGGCATGCTTCGTTGACCTTTTAGTGACCAAAAGATCACACAGTGGGCAGATTCACAATTCCAGCTATATATAAATACCATAGGGACCACTGTAAATCAGGCATATGAGACTGCAATTCTTTTGCTATCAGCAAAAGCAAATTCAGTTGAGGAAAATCACCTCAACTTATTATACAATGATTGTTTCTACATATTTGTGCAGAAATATGCATATTTGTAAACCAAAGTAAGAACTGGCACCAAAGTGATATATATAAAACAGTGATATCAGTAAAAGATAATAACAGTGCTATAAAGTAACCTTTGTCCTTCTGGGATGTTTATTAATACAAAAATATTTATTGCAGCAATTTTTGGAGGACAGTTTTGTTCATCTCCTGCAGTAAAACAATGGATGACTGACATCCTAAATATTGCTACATTTTATTGTGCAAAATGCCTCACATCATTCATGGAATTTGACAAAAGGCAGGCAACATTATCTGCTGTCTCTAAGCTTTCCATGTTATCCTACCTTTTCCATCTCACATGCGAATTGTAAAGCACATTTTAATTGATAGCACTACTAGCTATCAAATTGGAAGCATCCATAAGATTTTGTACTTTTTTGTACAGTCTAAATTTTCTTGAAGAGCATCATGACAAGCATGCAGAGAAGGATAGCTCTTCAATTATTCTAAGACTAGATTTAGTGCACATTTGACCAAAGTAAGAGTTACGTTTGATGGGATGAGATTATAATACTATTTCTACAAATGCTACTTCTCACACTTAAATGAACCAAGGCATATTGGAATATTGCTGGTCACAGCCAAGTTTCTAATAATCTTTGGGGGCAATTTGAGATCTTTTTGCTTCAAATATCCCAATATAATAATTCTTCTGTAAGAGACAGAATAATCTGATTTTCCATCATATATATATCTAGGAAAGTAATTTTATGATCTATTTTCAGAAACAATAAGAAACATAATCAAAACAGTCCAACATCAACTATACTCACATATACAATAAATTGCATCATATGACAAATTAAAACTACCAAAATACAGTAGTCCTCCACTTATGACAATTGAGCCCAAAATTTCTGTTGCTAAGACAGTTTTTACCCATTTTATGAACTTTCTTGCCAAGTTAAGTGAATCACTGCAGATGTTTAATAACATGGTTAATTGAATCTGGGTTCCCCATTGACTTTGGTTGTCAAAAAGTCTCAAAAGATTATCACAAGACTGGGGACCCTGCAATTGTCAGAAATATGTTAAGCGTCTAAATTTTGATCATGTGATCATGGGGATGCTGCAACAGTTGTAAGTGTGAAAAACGGTCATAACTTTTTTCAGTGCCATTGTAACTTCAAATGGTAACAAATGAATGGTTGTAAATTGAAGACTACCTGTAATCTAAAAAGTGAAATATGGAATATGCTGTGTTGACAGTTTTATCTGGAAATTTTCTCTCATTTTTTCTTCCTTCCTGGGCTCTTGAGATGGGAGTATACCTTCCATCAGTCAGTATAACCAGAAAGCCTGATTCAGAGTAATTTTAAAAGACGTAGGTTGGGAAGACTGATCTAACAAATGCAAAGAAGCAATGAAATTGAACGTTTTACAAAATGCAAAGACTGGGCTTCGTTTCCCTACAATCTGATCCCAATTAAAATAACCAGCTTCTATTGCTCCCCTTTTAAAAGTTTCCTTTTCTCCTGCCCCTTTTTTTTATTATTTTCACCTTTATAGCTCTCCTTTCTTCCGGCTACAAGCCACATTCCTTTTTCCTTACAACAGTCTTATTAAGGTAGGATAGACTGAGATGACCTTTACTGAAAAAAAAATCTCAATATCTTTTACAATATAAAAGAAACAGTGGAAGCAGTTTGCAACAAGGTATTTAATTTAATTTAAGTTTTAACCTGAAGCAATCCAAAACTTGGATTCTGGGAGAAGTTATTTTCGTTTTCTTACTGGCAGAAAAGGAGTTCGACTGTTTATATTGCCCATGAACTTCGAATGAAAAGGAGCACATTTTATGCTTAAGAAAGACTCACATCCGGAGCCTGCTGTTCAGAAACTTTTCAGGAGAAATCGGGACTCCCACGCTCTCTCTGCTTGTGTTTGTGAGATCACCAAAAGCAATTACGAAAGAGGGACTGCCTCGGCTTGGGTGGAGTAGTTATGCAGGAGCGGCGGCGCGAAATTTGAACAAAGCTTCGCCAGCCGTTTTTCCTTTTTCTTCCAATATGGTGGAAGGTCCCGGTTGCAAGCTGAACGGGGAGAAGATCAGTAGTCGAATTGCGCCGGGTCAAATCGTGAGGTGTGTGCGGGTCCCTTCTGCGTCGCAAGATGGAGCCTCAAAGAGAAGAGGCGCTGACGGCGTTTCGGATAGGGTTAGTAGTGCCCGAAGTTCTACCACGGAGGGGCGTGCACGAACTTCCCATTCCTCCCCACGAGCTGTTGGATTGCGATTAGGCCCGAGCTGGATGGGGCAATTTCCTTTTCTGCGCTCTTCCCTGAGACAAGGGCAGCAAACCGCACTGAGGAATCTTTCAAAGCATGGGTTTTTTTTGTGCGGAATTGTAAATATGAAATTAATAGCACTAGGTAGGACCAAGAATCCATGTTGCTTAATTGCCCTAACTCATTATTTAAATGAGGGAAAGCGGTTGTGGCAACCATGCTCTGGTGTTGGACCTTCCTGAGATGAAGTCTGCGGAGAGCAGAAAGTATTCATAAGTACAGGTTGGTTCCCATACCATTGAGAGACAGGTACCTATTCACAAATACTGTTAATAATGACTAAAATCCGGAGTAGCAGAAACAGACTCTAACTGCTAGAATTCCTGTCTGAATCATTTCTGCCAAGACATCAGTGCCATTCAATAGACAGGTAATCAACTTAAACAACTCAGCTAGGCTAACCCTTAGTATTTGTTTTACGGTTGGGTTAAACCTATTAAGTTATTGAATTCAAGCTACTTTGCAGATTACAAAATGGAAAATGAGTACATGCATGATTAAAGTATCTCTAATTTTAGGCATTCCAGTTGGTTCTTTCATTAATAATTGCATGGCAAGCCTGGCCTGAATTTCATCTACATCTGATTGGCAATGTGCAGTACTGTGCAGGCTGCTATGGAGTTTGACAGCCTCTATGCCAGTGTCTTGTTCCTAAAGATTAAGCATATGCAAGCTGCCCAGTTACTAAATAATCGTTTATCACAAGAGTCCTTTGCATATGAGAATTGCAAAAGACATGACTGATTGATATGAGGTTAACATAACCAGCACAGTCATCTCATTCTCAGTAATCATAAGTTTTGACTATCAGAGAGATTTTCTGGCAGGGGTTTTTTGTGTAGCTTTTTTCTCTCCTTTCACAATACGCTTAAAAAGAAATAACCAACATCTGTAATATATTCTTGTCATTAACATAATAAATCAACCATAACAAGTCTGATTACTATAAAGAGTTGGAAGAACTCTGGCAAACATCGAACACATATAAGAAATAATGAGGAAAGTGTCCTCCAGTCACTCAGTCTAATTAGAAAGATGGCAATTTTATTATATTTGTTTATTATAAAGAAGTCAGTTATACAACATCCACTATAGAATAACTGCCATTACCATGCGGAAAGATCACATTCAGAAATTGGCATACATCTCTATATAAGTATATAAACTGGGTGGGTGGACTTGTTTATTTGTTTAAAAATGTGCTAATGAGACATACTATTGGTGTAAAGGCTTAGGACAAGAGGATTTTTTTTTCTTTGCTTCCCATGTACACAGCATGCCACTTCTCTGCAAGTTTTGATCACTAGTGTTGCCAGCATAAAATTACCCTGTTGGGGCTTGTGGAACTTTATAGGGGGAAAGATGTTGGAATATAAATGAGCAGCTTGGATTAATGAGCTGTGAAGAGCTAAGCCTGAATTCTGATTGGTGGGATGGATATACCAAGAGAATTGCTGTCTCTGTCTTTGTTTGAATGCAGGCAAAGAAATGCCATTGGGGGAACATGATCCACAAAGTGTTCATGGATTTTTAACTAGGGGAAAAATATTTGGTAGATTCTATATTTTGGTTTGTTGATTGTAGCTGAAGGTCATGGTTGGCATTCATTTTAAATATCTCAGTGCTACTACGTTGCAGATATTTAAAAGTGCATTTACGTTAAATGTGTCCTGACATTACTATCTTGCCCCACAGATAGTCCTACAACTGGGCTCAATGCTAGATATTAAACTCCTATAATCCTGAATATTGAGCTGGATGATTGGGTTTAACCAGAGATCAGTCTGCACATATAGCAGCTCATCCAGTAAAATTTTTCCTGGCTTGTATGACTTAATATTCAATACTAGTACGTACAGTATTATGGTCCTGATTAGGAGTATGGTTCAACAAAGGGTGGATTATAAACTTTCATTTTTTTGTGGACTGGATGGTTTTTCCTTATGGTAGCAGCAAGAAAACATGAAATTTTCACTCTGTAGAAATATATAATTCAGGAACATTTTTATATTATCAATCTACTATTTGTTTAAAAGTGAGCTTCACTCATACATAATGTTCACAGCAAGAAAGCCTTGTCATATTTTTCTAGTCTGCTTTATTAAGTGCTTGAATATTCATGGTTAAGTCAGTTGTGAGATATGTTCCCACCTGATCACCACTTGCTGCGAAGGGAAGTTGTTACAAGGATCAATGAAGCTGCGGAAGTGGATGCAACTAAAAAAAAAGTAAGCAATGATCTAACACACGAGTGTCAAACTCGCCACGTCATGTGACGTGTTGCGACGTATTTTGCATTGCTGCAGCTGGGGTGGGCCTGGCCTCCGTATAATGCAACCGGACCGTGGGCCGGCAGTTTGACACCCCTGATCTAACATATCACTAAAGAGAATACACTAAGAAGAAACCATTCCTGTGATATTCCCTTGATTTACATCTAGCTATTCACAGCTGATTCTGGCACTAAAAATTATATTCAAGAAAGCTTAAAATTATCCCTAATCGCTTTCTGCTTTCATGAACCCAATGCCAATGTCTAATCGTGTCTGAAGTAATCAACTTACACCATGACCTTCAGTTTACAACATGTTTATTTCACAAAGGCATTTAAAAATTCAAAAGGAAATTAGCAACTGCGAAAACAGCAATCTTGAGTCTTTTAATTATTTACTATTGTGTATGTAGCTGGGAAGATACTCCATAAAGAATGTCAGCATATTATAGTAGAATGGCAAATACTGCTAAAATATTGCTAAATGAATTGCTAAATGTCATGAAATTTGGGTTCAGCTTTTAAAATACATTTTCAACTTTTTTCCCCTCTAATTTCGGAAGGATTAAGAAAAATATATGCGTTTTATAACAACAACAACAACAACAATAATAATAATAATATAAAGTTGGAAGGAACCTTGCAGGTCATCTAGTCCAAACCCCTGCTCAGGCAGGAAACCTTATACCATTTCAGACAAATGGCTCTCCAGTCTCGTCTTAAAAACTTCCAGCGTTGGAGCATTCACAGCTTCTGGAGGCAGGTTGTTCCACTGATTAATTGTTCCAACTGTCAGGAAATTTCTCCTTAGTTCTAGGTTGCTTCTCTTTTTGATTAGTTTACATCCATTGCTTCTTGTCCTGCCTTCAGGTGCTTTGGAGAATAGCTTGACTCCCTCTTCTTTGTGGCAATCCTTGAGATATTGGAACACTGCTATCATGTCACCCCTCGTCCTTTTCTTCATTAAACTAGACATACCCAATTCCAGCAACCGTTCCTTATATGTTTTAACCTCCAGTCCCCTAATCATCTTTGTTGCTCTTCTCTGTACTCTTTCTAGAGTCTCAACATCTTTTTTACATCGTGGTGACCAAAATTGGATGCAGTATTCCAAGTGTGGCCTTACCAAGGCATTGTAAAGTGGTATTAACACTTCACATGATCTTGATTCTATCCCTCTGTTAATGCAGCCTAGCACTGTGTTGGCTTTTTTGGCAGCTGAAGCACAGTGCTGGCTTATATTTAAGTGATTGTCCACCAGGACTCCGAGCTCCTTCTCACAGTTACTACTATTGAGCAAGGTACCACCTATGCTGTACCTGTGCATTTTGTTTTTCTTGCCTAAATGTAGAACCTTACTTTTTTCACCATTGAATTTCATTTTGTTAGATAACGCCCAATGTTCAAGTCTGTCAAGATCCTTCTGTATCTTAAGCCTATCTTCTGGAGTGTTGGCTATTCCTGCCAGCTTGGTGTCATCTGCAAATTTGATGAGTTCCCCATCTATCCCCTCATCCAAATCATTGATGAAGATGTTGGGCCCAGAACAGAGCCCTGGGGCATCCCACTGCACACTTCCCTCCACGTAGATGCAGTTCCATTGAGGACCACACACTGAATACAGCCGATCAGCCAGCTGTGAATGCATCTGGTGGTGATGCTGTCTTACCCACATTTTGTACGTATGGAATCTGCCTAACGCTCTTACCTCACAATTGCAATTTTGATATTAGAATTTTTTTCCCTATAGTCCATTAAAATCAACTTATAATTTAAATAAGCAGTATTATTTAGTTATTTGAGTTTTTAGATGTCAGCTTTCTGTCAATAGTGGTAATTGCTTTGAGTGAATGGATAAATTTCCTTTTCTTTCTCCTATGAGTTTCATAGGCAATTAGCAAATAAATATGAATATAGTTCACTACCAAGTATGTTTACATATTCTTATAGGCATTCAGCTGTAAAAATAGACTATGAAATAATGAGATAGAATCTGTATTGCATCTGAAAATATCCTCAAATTACATATTATTTTTCTAAAGCTTCCTGTCTGAATTGCTTGGGAACAAGATTGTTTTTCCTTCTCTCAGATATCCAACTACAACACTTGAGAATAGTATTTAAAGATGGTTTCTTTAAGAATTCCAGAATTGCTTGATTCATTGATATCCAGCTTCTAAACTAATATGAATATAGCATTTATGTTAGCTTTTTTATGAAAACCTGTTATTTATTAAAGTATGAATCACCTTTCAAACCATACATCTGTATATGATACAATGTTAAATATATATTTTCTACACAGTAGTCAAATATAAAACATTAGCAAGTGTTTATAAGTAGGACAGTAGTTTTCAGATTCTACATAATTTGAATTTAGGCTCCCACCTGAAAATTTTCCACAGATTGGGCATCACAATGGAAAAGGTCTTGTTCTTGGAACACACCAAAATAACACTCCGGTGGGTACTGGCAAAGGAGGGCCTCAGCTGATGAACATAAAAGACAGACTAATATTATAGGATCTATATTGAATGATATTATCAATGCTGTGACTCTTTCATTACTTGCATTTACCTACGTCACCATCATGCCTTGACCTCAGCAATGCCTATGATGTGCCATTACCATTTACAGACATCACTGAGATTTTTTTAATACCAGACATAATTTTGACATCAACATGTTTCCAGGCTTCCAACTAGATAAATGAGAGGTCAGCAGACCCCCAACTCTTTCATTTGAAGAAAAAGAAGAAACAAATTTGCACTTGTATGCCAAGTCTCTATATTCAATCACAGCCTTTCTTGCCAAGCATGAAATCCTGTTCCTCAAAAGCTAGCCAGCTTCAGTTATTCTTGCTTTCCTGGATAGAAATAATCATACACCCATACTAAGGTCTGTTTTTATCTCCATTGGGCCTATTCTGCCCTGAAGTCTTTCCATATGTTTTGTAGTTCTTAATTATTGTAATATTAATTATTTTAACTTGGGTGATGCCCAAATGGGATATGGAAGAAGGGATACATGTCAGCCAAGTGGAGCTTAGGCAAAGTTTTAGTGAGATCTTTTGGATTCCTGCTGTAAAGCACTGGATGGTGTTTTCCCTGATAGCTATGATGTATTAAAAAGTGATGGTAGCAAAACCAGAGAAGCGAACCAATCATTTTAGAAATGACTTAGAATAGATGCGGCCAAGGTAGGATAGGAATTGACAAAGAAAATATCAAATATTATGTCAGTATTGTTTTGTACTGACTCAGTGGGTGAGTAAATAATGCTTTAACTCAGTGGTGAGGAAACTAAACTTTTTTTATATACTGTTGGCATAAGGGCAGTTCTTTCTGTATCCTATATAGTAGTCCTTGACTCAGGCAACCATTCATTTAGTGACCGTTCAAAGTTACACCACTGAAAAAAAGTGACCTATGATTATTTTTTCACATGACTGTTACAGCATCCCCATAGTCATGTGATCAAAATTCAGGTGCTTGGCAACTGGCATGTATATGACAGTTGCACTGTCCTGAGGTCATGGGATCACTATTTTTAACCTAATCAACTTCTAACAAGCAAAGTCAAAAGGGGAAGCCAGAACTACTTAGTGACCACATCATTCACTTAACTGCAGTGATTCGTTTAACAATTGTGACAAAAAAGGTCATGAAATAAGGCACAACTCACTTAACAACTGCCTTGCTTAGCAACAAAAATTTTGGGCTCAATTGTTATCATATATTGAGAACCACCTGAAATGAATTATGTCTCATAAATGGATAAATGTGAAAACAAACTTAAACTTTTTCCTAACATTTATTTTGTTATTTGTCCCAGAGTTTCTTAAAGGTGCTTAATAGATGCACGTACTGTGGCGTGGAAACTTTGGGGAAGGAACTTTTCATGTACTTTGGAGAGAAAACCTTAAGGTGAGAAAGATATATTCTTAACTTGTATAATTCAAAGTAATTATCATGACTTATTTATCCTTCTCGGAAAATTATTTTCTTCTTGCCCAGATACAAAGTAAACATTTTATTGTACCAGCTATATTAAAGACTATGAACTTCCTAAGTATGAACACGACTTAGCATAAATTGTAGTACTACAGTAAGGAAATAGACACCTCCCCCGCCATTTTATGGGTCATGAGCCAATCAAACCCATAGTATTTCAAAAAATGAAAAAAAAATGGAATCGGGAAACTACAGCCCTATCAGCCTGACCTCAATACCTGGGAAGATTCTAGAAAAGATAATCAAGCAACAAATCAGTGAACACCTAGAGGCAAACAAAGTCATAACGAAAACCCAACATGGGTTTGTCAAAAACAAATCATGCCAGACAAATCTTATTGCATTTTTTTAACCAGGTGACAAAATTAGTGGACCAGAGTACGGCATTTGATAAAAGTAGACCACAACCTACTACTTGATAAGATAGAAAAATGTTGGCTAGACAGCATCGCCACCAGATGGATTCGTAGCTGACCAACTAGCCATACTAGAAAAATCAAATGCATAGGTACAGTATAGGTGGTACCTTGCTCAATAGTAGTAACTGTGAGAAGGAGCTCGGAGTCCTAGTGGACAATCACTTAAATATGAGCCAGCAGTGCATTGCAGCTGTCAAAAAAGCCAACACAGAGCTAGGCTGCATTAACAGAGGGATAGAATCAAGATCATGTGAAGTATTAATACTACTTTACAATGCCTTGGTAAGGCCACACTTGGAATACTGCATCCAGTTTTGGTCACCACGATGTAAAAAAGATGTTGAGACTCTAGAAAGAGTACAGAGAATAGCAACAAAGATGATTAAGGGATTGGAGGCGAAAACATGTAAAGAATGGTTGCTGGAATTGGGTATGTCTAGTTTAATGAAGACAAGGACTAGAGGTGACAAGATAGCAGTGTTCCAATATCTCAGGGGCTGCCACAAAGAAGAGGGAGTCAAGCTATTCTCCAAAGCACCTGAAGGCAGGACAAGAAGCAATGGATGGAAACTAATCAAGGAGAGAAGCAACCTAGAACTAAGAAATTTCCTGACAGTTGGAACAATTAATCAGTGGAACAATTTGCCTCCAGAAGCTGTGAATGCTCCAACACTGGAAGTTTTTAAGAAGTGACTGGACAGCCATTTGTCTGAAATGGTTTAGTTTCCTGCCTGAGCAGGGGGTTGGACTAGAAGATCTCAAAGGTCCCTTCCAACTTTATTATTATTATTATTATTGTTGTTGTTGTTATTGTTATTATTGTTGTTATTATTGTTATTATTATTATCCCCACTAAAATCATATGTGTATGTTTAAATCTTCCAGTAAATAAATGTTTAGTTTAGCTGTCCCACGCTTATATATTTATATGAATTAGCTTTAACCAAACAATTTCTAAGATAAGGTTGACATCAAGAACAATTATATTTCTTTTTTATTTATGTCTCACATTTACAGTCACTCATCTCACACGAAGTGACTTTTCAGACACATTCTTGCAGGCATGGTTTGTTGAATCACATGCCAATATTGAGGATACTTTAGTGTTTAGGAACTAATGGGCACATTCTTTTCCCTTCTATCAATCCACTTTAAAAAAAAGCAGATATGTCTTTTTAAAAGTATTTCTAACATTTTCTTAGTTCTTTGTTTTCCTCAGTTAATAGCACACAGTTGGGAAGACAAGAGGTCTTTTTTTAGACTCTGACTTTATCATTTGTAAAGGGCTTTTGATCAGTTGGGGGAATGGTTAACACCTGAGGCTAGAAACCAGGAGACCCTGAATTCTAGTTCTGCCTTAGGCATGAAGTCTAGGCTTGGGCTGATCACTCTCTCAGCTCTAGGAAGAACACAAGAGCAAACTACTTCTGAAATCTTGCCAAGTAAACTGGTCCAGGCAGTTACTGGGACTTTTGTTTTGGCACCAAAACAAGAGAAAGAAAGAAAAGGAAAAGGAAAGAAAGAAAGAAAAAGGTGATGGTGATGGCATTAGGCTGAAGGCCAAATGAAATTAGGCCAATGATTATAGCATGCTATTAATCACAACCAGAATTGTTTATGATTATCATTGCATTTGAGTAGTCATAAAGCTAGAAAAAGTTTTGAATAAAATATATTTTAAAACACATTTCTCTTCTAGGATCCACTTTGGGATGAATGGTTCTTTGCGTATAAATCCAGATGCAAGCCAAAACAGAAGTATAGCACTAACAGCCTTAGAAATACAATTTACTACTGATTTGATTTGTTTCTACGATGCAGCTGTAGAGCTTAGGTAAAGCAACATATGTTTTACTGGAATATCTTTCATCCAGGAAGGAAAATATTGCCATTCTAAATCAACTGTGGGAGCTTGCTTAAATCTATTGAAAATATGCTTAATTCTAGTAGTTCACTTCATTTGCTTTATATAGATTGATTGTGACTAGATGGAGAAAAGAGGTTTTTAAAATCCCAGTGTATGTTTAAATTGTATATTTAATGACAAAAAGCCACTCCCTTGATTCATACTTGGCAATCTCTATTATAAGTTACAATCCCCTTTTACTCATAAATGTTTGTATGTATTAAGCTCTAGTGTTGTATTCATAAAAAAGTTAGGGTAATTGATTTTTAAACCATGTTTGATTAAAAATGCACCTAAAAATCACCCAGCATAAATTTTGTTTAAATATTTAGCATGAGTATTATAAGAATGAGCAGGTGGCAAACATTCTTTATAAATGCATGCCCTACTTCTTTGTCTCTCTAAATCCCCTGTATGTTGATTAACAGCTTGCTCTTGATCATGCTTGTTAAGAAATCATTCCTACTGAGTTCCTTGCAAGCATACTTGGGAGTAAGTCCCATTCACTTATATCCTGTCATGTTTTATGGGGTTAATTATTTTTAATTTACTGCAGCTTATATATTTACATATGATATGATTTCTGCTTTAGGTATTATGGTTAATTGAAAACGAGCTAAAACTGATTTCTCCGTGGTTCCCACAAAGGAGGAGAACTGGGAAGGTTGTGAGAATCCAAGACTCAGATAATCTTATTATTACTGATAAGCCATTGTTTGTTGTATTATCTTTGAACTTAGCTATTCTATGATTGAAAGATCTGCTATTCTGAGAACACCTAAGTCTTTGCTTAATCTTTGTTCTCTTGACCCATTTTTCATTTTCGGGTCTAGAAGGTAAAAGCTAAAACAAACAAAAAAATAATCATTTCCTTCCACCTGCCTCCCATTTTAGTTCAAGGCTGTTTTCTCCTCAGTTCAGCTTGGTTTTGACAACTTTAATCATTTTTACAATTTCCATACCTACTTCTTTCCTTCCTTTTCCCCCCTGTTTTGTTACTTCTGTAGTCCAGCGTTCCATCTACTATTGCATTAAAGTCACCCATTAAACAAATATTTTGATATTCCAATTCCACTATTTTTTTTTGTAATTTTTGATAAAATTCTTCTTGTTTGTTAGTAGGAGCATATATTGCTACCATCAATATCTGTTTTTGATTTATTATTTCCACCATTAATATTCTTCCCTCTTCATCTACATAGATTTGTTTGGGGTTCATTATCTCTGATATACAAAACTATTCCTCTTTTCTTCTGTTGTGCTAGTGAGAAGTGAAGTTTCCCGATTTTCGGTTGTTCCAACAGTTTGTAATATCTTTTAATATGTGTTTCTTGGAGGCAAATTATATCCATTTTTAATTTTCGTAGTCGTGTAAAAAAGTTTTCCCTTTTTGCAGGGGAGTTCAATCCATTTATATTCATTGAAAGAATCCCATTTTCCTTCTCCATCTTCTTCAATTATATTTAGGTTTTATTCTCCTAGTTGTTCTTATCTGTCTTTGTTCTCTTGCTTTTGCCCCTTCTTCTATGTTTGTGTTTTCTGTTTCTTCTTCCCTTAGTTTAGCTGCTCCTTCTATTGCTATCTTTTCTTGCTTTTTTGCTTCTCTCTCTGCATGAAATTCCGGACTTTCCCCTTCCAAAAAAGCTTTGTATCTCTCATAAAATTCCATTGCCTTGAGTGGTGTCCAATCTGTATCTTTTCATGTCCCAATTAATTAAATTCACTTCCGGAATCAGCCATCTGAAGTTCACTTCTTTTTCAATTAAGTTTCTGGTGAGGAATTCGCATTCTCTTCTTGAATCTCTTATCCTCCTGGGGATCTGCTTCAGCACTACAATTTCCTTTTCTTTATAACGTAGAGGATCATCTCCTGCTCTTCTCAATATCTCATCTCTTGTAGATCTTTTGATGAATCTAACATGTACTTCTCTAGGGATTTTATTTCTCCTCGCATAGCTTGAATTGACTTGAAATATCTGGTCTATCTCTCCTTCAATTTCCTGTTTCCCGATTTCCAGTGCTTCAGCCAATAGCTCTATCATCAAATCCGTGAGATCCTCTTCTTTATCCTCCGTTATGTTTTGAAATCTTAAAAAAATTTCCATTTCCAAAACTGCCATTGAATCTTCCAGTTCTCTATTTGCCTGCATCAACCTCTGATTTTCATCTTTTATTTCTGCCATCTTCTGATCAGTCTCTACTGACTTATCTTCTGTTTTCTAAATTCTTTGTTTCATTCTTTGTGACTATCTGTCGGAAGCTTTCTAGTTTATTTTATGAATTTCTTGATTCATTTTATGAAAGCTGTCTTTTGTCTTCTCATGGTTTTTCCTTGTATCTTCTTTGTGGGAGGAGATTCCCTCTTGAATAGCTTCTAATGCCACTTGCATCTCCTTCTGAAAATTGTTAGATTTTTCTTGTTGAAGCATTGATTTGATTGATCTCTGATACACAGTGCTTGCAGAAGTGGAGGACAGGCCTGGGGGGGTGGTTCTTGCCAGGTGTAGCCATTTGTTTTTTTTTATAACAAATTTTATTAATTTTTTCATTTTTTAGAACAAAGTGCTTAGGAAACAATGTGGAGATGGGGTAATTCGAAGTCAAAATCATGCATATACAGGTCAGGTTAACTCCTTAAAAATTCCCTCTCTATTTCCCTCCATTAATATAACATATTCAAATTAATACCTTTCTAAATAAAATTCAATCAATCCATAAAATTTTATCAATAACGCTTTACCTATACAAGTCCAAATCCTGTTTTTAAGCTTTACTAAATTCCAATTACCATATACTAATTTAGCCTTAATTAAACATATTGTTTACACTTCGGGTATCCCTAATTTCCCTCATTACATAACATAATAATTATAATATCTAACATAAACATCTTATTCCTACAGTTACCTTCTTACATTTCCAAAATGTATTCTAATCCTTATTTTAATAAGTCTTCATTTACTAATACCATATCTTCCATTATCACAATCCATTTCCTTGTTTTCATTCCTTTACAAAGTAGTTATCATACCTAAAATAAACATATTCTCCCAAAAAATACCTTCTTACACTATTTCACACATATATTCTATTTCTTGTCTTAATGGCTCCTCATTTAAAACTCTTTTCATTTCACAATTCCAAATTATATCTAACCAATAATTTCATCTCAGTTATAAATCTAAATCCTAAACATTAGATCAGTCCAAAAACCTTTACTTTTCATCTCAGTTAGTATTAATTCAGTCCATGTCTCTAAAAAACCTTTTTTACCCATCAAGTAAAGATTTAAATCCCATTTTTAAATCTAACTCTGGCTTTCTTTTTGTGCCAGGCAGGTTTCCATAAGAGAGCCTCTATATCAAGAAATTTCAATGTTTTGTTAGACATATTTATCATCAATTCAATCTGGTCGTAGTTCTGTTCTCTTTCTTCCGCTGTCGTCTGGGTAGCGAAATCAATTTTGTCCAGTGTTATAGTTGTTAGTTGGTTGTCCAAGTTATCATAGTTCTGATACTCAATAGGTTGTACATAGGATTGTATAGAATCCTCTCTAGTAGTGATAGATTCCTCTTCTGTTGTTTTTTGATTTATAGAATAATCAATTGAAGTCTGGAAATCAGTTTGAGATTTTGGGGCAAAGGCTTTTTCGTAGTTAAGTTGTGAATAAGATTCCTCCATCTCATCATGTTGTACATCATGTTGAACACAGGCTTCTTTGATGTTGATCTGTTCCTCAGTTTGTAGTTCTGGAAAATCATCTTTAGTTTTCAGCCTAAATTTCATTTGCTCAGTAACTTCCAAGATTTTTTCCAATATAAGATTGTAGTCAAGCTGTGGGTAAGGTTTCTCCATTTCCATGGTGAAGTAATATTTTAGTCTTTTAGTGGAGGTTATGTTTAATAACAATCAGCTCATATCCACCTCCACACAGCTGTTTCAAATTCTTTATCTTTTCCCTTTTATAATAATTTGAAGGTCAAACCAGCCTCAGAATCAAAGAGAAAGTGTAATTGCAATGTCAGTTTTCACCACAAGATGTCCCCAGTAGACTATAAAATCTTTTTCCAGAAAGGTTTTATCCACTTAAAAAAGGAATAAGTAAAGGAAAATAATACTGTCCAGTTTGATAAGTAAGTAAAATAATAAAATTCTGTAGTAGGGATTTTTTTCGGGACCCCAGAGTATCCAAGAGTAGAAATAGTCAGTAAAAATTAATTTATTGTCCA
Source organism: Azemiops feae (assembly GCA_023970755.1). NCBI lineage: Eukaryota > Metazoa > Chordata > Lepidosauria > Squamata > Viperidae > Azemiops > Azemiops feae. Next base: position 939,603 of record JALGBA010004098.1, on the reverse strand, counting down.
AAGCTTGCTTTCCCAAGTGAGCGAACGCTGCTTTATCAAAATAGGGAATTAATTCCAGGGGCTTTTCACAGGGAGATAGTTAGGGTAAAGAGAGGAAAGGAAAGGTCTCACCCAGATCTTCCACGGTGGTTCTTTAACACTTAGCTGTTATTCTGACTTCGGCTGGTGCAGCTAAGTGATCGGCCATGTTAATGGCCGATCTTTTCCCCGTTGGCCCAAAGGAACTGCCTCGGACCGCGGAAGGTGCTGCTGCATCCTCCGCAGTCGACGAGAGTCCTCCTCAGCGGTGGTCGCCCCTCCAGGGTGACTTTCGACCCTGTCCAGGGTCTACTGGCGGAGGGAAACCGGCCGGCGAAGAGAGAAGACTCCGCGCGACCGCCAGCGCCGCAGTTTTAGTCATTTTTAATTCCACCCCCCAAAAAGTTTTATCAACTCTAATACTTTTCCCAGATGTCTGCCTTATACCAACCATTAATCTTGTATTCAATACCACAATATATCATTCAAATTTGTCTTAAATAACTTATAGTTCTTGTCTATAGTCTCTATAATCCAATAAATTCCCTGAAAAAGAAGGGAGAACAAAGAAGAAGAAAACTGTAACCCACTTCTGTTTGTGAGGCTCATTCCAGAGCAGTTGTCCAAAATCCAAGATTATCGCTCAGTCAAAATTTATAATCCGCAAGGTCCTACTATTCCAAATTAATAGTCCATAGGGCCTTTTCCAAAGAAAATCACCAACAGTTAAGCTTCCACTGTCCTTAAGTAGTTGTGAGACTAAAAGTTTATAATCCAATAGGCTCCCCAGACAACAAGAAGAAAAAGGGGGGGGAGGGAAAAGGGAAAAGAAAAAAAAAGAAAAAATGGGGAGAGGAAAATTTTTTTATAATCCATTTCTATCTTCTGACTCCAGCATTAACCAATTGTCCCAATCTGCCAAAATTATAATCCAAAATGTCTTACTGTAGATAGTTACTTGCCATTCAGTCTGTCTCTAAATAGTTTATAAAATTACAGGTCAAACAATATTTGTAATCTGAGGAAGCCAGATAGCTTCAAAATAGTTTGTAGTTTTAGTAATCCATCCTGCAGAAAAGACAGCCCAAAAAGTTTTTCTCTTTTTTCAGCTGCAATCTACAAGGCTATGAAGTTCAGAAACATCAAAGAGTTTAGTCTGTTATCTATGTCTGGGCTTCAGGCCAAGTTCCCTCACTCCAGACAAAATATAAATAGAGCTTGATGTAGTTCTTTTTTTTTGCCACTAGATGTCATTAGGTATCCGTTTTGTAATTTTCCAACCAAATTTTTTTTTCTTTAAGTTTTGCTCATACTCTCCAAGAAAGGTAAGAAAAAAGAAATTATAGCTCCCCAAACTTCTTTTCTTTCTATTGTGTCCAAATTAATTTTATAGTCTATTTCCCCCCAAGAAAGCTTAAACTGCTGCTTTTATTCTGGGAGAGGGGGTGAAAAAAAGGGAAAAAAACCTTTTAGTTCTGGGAGTTTCCTTGCTTTCAGATCGTCCCCCCCCCCCAAGAACAGGTTTTAAAATCATAGAGGAAGGAAAATAATCTCACCCAGATTCAAACATGTTGCTTGCCCTTGTTAAATACCGCTTTTTTTCTCCGGAGGTCAGCAGCTTCCGACTGGCTGTATGGGTGCAGCCAGTCTTTCTCCTGCCGGTTCTGAGGGCTTCCTTGGATCAAGCAGGTCGATCGCCGTCTCCCCACGATCTATAACGGTCCCCTCTTCTTTCGTCACCTCTCCAGGGAGACTTCAGGCCCAGCAGGAAGAAATCGGGCACGGGAGGCAAAGCCCTGCTTCCCTGGGTCCATCTTACCGTGACATCAAAACCAGAAGTCATACCTAATTCTTAATTCTTTAACATATTCATAAAACCACAGAGTGAAATTATCTGTCAGTTTGGGCTCAGGTTAAATCAGTATGCTGATGATAACTAATTGTATATTTTGATCCCGGTTGTCTGGAGGCTGTGTGAACATGGCCAAATCCTGCCAATGCTGAGTGGCTGTAGCAATTTGTGCCCCTGTTTCCAGGGACTTTCTTTAATCTTGGATTGGTTTTTACTTCTCCACTTGGGCCTGGTATGAACCCATGGAGTCATTTTGGATTCATAGCTCCAGCTTGATGTTGTGGCTGAAACACCACAGAAATCTACCTGTTAAGATTCTTCAGACAGACACTTATTCCCTAGTCACCTCACAATGGCTCTTGCAATGTGCTTTGCATATGTTGCTCATGAAGACCTCTTGGAAGCTACAACTAGTCTAGAATGCAGTCCTGTAGGCAGTGATGGGTATACAGTGTGGTGCAATTGAGGAACCACCTATCTCTGTTTATGCCTGGCCAGTGGAGTCGGGCAGAGTAAGTATGCTTTAGATCCCTTAAAACAGAATCATTTATTAGCACTCGGGAAGCCTGCCTTCACTGTTGCAATGCCTGATTTCTGGAATGGCTTCCATCCAAAGACCCATGCAGGTATTATCTGATAACCTTCAGCTGTTCTCTGAGGCCATGGGGGGAAGTGGTGGTTAGTCCCCATAGAATATTTTATTTTAGACAGAGTTTGCCTTCTGGGCAGTTATGATCTGACAATTATTTTTATTTTTAATCCTACAGAAGCACAGTTGAATGTAAAGAAAAAATTAGAATGCTGGGAGATTTAGATGTCTGCTGTTCAAAATTTAGCTTCCGAAGAGCAGAAAGTGAGATTAAGAAGCAAAAGGGACGTATGTTATGTGATGTATTGCTTGATCAGGCAGTCCTACCTGGAGTGGGAAATATCATAAAGAATGAAGCACTTTATGACAGTGGTCTGCATCCAATTGTTAAAGTATGTAAAATATTTCTAGTTGCTTTCAGTTGTATTTTACATTTTGCTTATGATGATTTAGGTCTTGAGCTCCTAAAAGAAAATTCTAGGTGCACAATGACCGCTCTGTCACATTGTAAATAAAATGTTGCCATAAGGAATTAATTGAAATCTTACCTTACATAGATAATCCCAACAGGTAATTTATATTCAGAATCAAAATTATGGTCATTGACCAGTGATTACCAATTTCATAACAAAAATTTTAAATATAAAGAAATGTGAGAAAGTCAGTTATATTTTTGATAATCATGAGTCTATTATGGATGTCTAGATACCTACAGCATAGCTGCAAAAAAATCTTCCATAAATGAAGCCTTAATCATATTAATAGAGCAATTCTATACATAGTGATTCAAAAGTTAGTTTCCTGCATATGATTGCTGTATTAAAATCCCAGTAGGCTTGTTATTGTCAATGTTTCCTGTATTGTTAAGATAGGTTCATCTATTATCTAGTCATCAAAATCTCTTTAAGGAAAGACACTGTTATATAAAGCAAAGAGCCATGGCTTCACTGTAGCTTTTTAAAACCAATGTTCCAAATTACAGGTTTGTCAATTAACAGATAAGCAAATATGCCATTTGGTGAAAATGACTCGGGATTTCTCACTTCTCTTTTATAAGGTAGGAAAAAAATTCTTTTCTAAGAATTTGGCAAAAAGAAAAAAAAAACAAGCTGAATATGCAGCCTTAAAGTAAATGTTACTTAAAATTTTCAGTATTATTCCACCAACTGATAAAAGGATTTTTTCCTCCCTTGTACATTGTTAAATACAATCCTGTTTTAACTTTTTTATAGGGCTAAAAAATGTATAAACGTACACATTAAAAAAAGTGAAAGTAGCCTTTTTGGAACTATGTCATTGGATACCAGAGAGGCGAATCCTATGATGTAATATTCCAGATCATTAAAAATTATCTTTCTGAAGAAAGTTTGCACTTCCAGAGGAAGGGTTCTAACCCTTAAATATGATGTTTTATATTTGAACTTTTATTAGACCAGAGATATGTAATTTTTAAAAACCTTTTCAGGCTACACATGTTGTACTCTATTAAATTTGGTGATTGGAGAAATGCTACTTAACCCAACTTCTCCTGGACAATGTTTAGAAGATTTTAATGCAGCTGACAGATATCACTAGAGAACCTCTTCCCTTGAAAGAGGCAAAGAAAAGAATAAATAATTTATTTTGTCCATTACACCTAAAAGAAGGTTTTTCAATTTATTTGTAAGTTCTTTCCAGTTATTGCAAGATAAATATGATTTGAGGTGAGCTGCATCTTTGGCTTTTGAAGACACATAAATAATAATGGTCTATTCCAGTGTTGCAAGATGGGATTGGCAGTAAGTAAACATTACAGAGTGTATAAACGCCCCATTTGCCGCCAGTGCAGTGGAAAGATCACAGTATGTCGATTAGGAGAGAACAACAGAATGACCTATTTCTGCTCACAGTGCCAAAACGACAAACCTCAGCCTGGGGATTTGGGGTAAGTCTTTACAGGTAGTTCACTTAGTGACTGTTCCAAGTTACAATGGCACATTAAAAAGTGACTTATGACCGTTTTTTCACACTTATGACCATTGCAGCACCTCCATATTCATGTGAACTAAATTCAAACTCTTGGCAACTGACTCATATTTATGACGGTTGCAGTGTCCCAGGGTCATGTGATTACCTTTTGCGACCTTCTGACAAGCAAAGTCAATGGGGAAGCCAGATCCACTTAACTGTGCTACTAACTTAACAACTGCAGCGATTCACTTAACAACAGTGGCATGAAAGGTCGTAAAATGGGGCAAAACCTACTTAACAACTGTCTTGCCTAGCAACATAAATTTTGGGCGCAATTGTGGTTGTATGTCAAGGACTACCTTATTACCTTTAGAAGTATTTCACACATTATTTTAGTACAATTTAATATTTGAATTTTAAAGAGGATTTTTTTTCTTGTTCTTCTCCCTCTTTCCGTATTAGTTGCATTGTCTGCTCAGCCAGTGAAATCACAGCAGCTTATATTGAACCATTACAATTGGGGAACAGAAGAGAAGAGAAAGAGAAGAGAATTTTTTATTGGCCAAGTGTGGTTAGACACACAAGGAATTTGTTTCTGGTGCATAATCCATAGAGCAGTAGGCCATTTGCCAAAATAGATCCACAAATATTGATCAGTAATTCTGATAATGCAAGTTTTTGGATTTTTTTTTTTCCTTAAAGAAAATCAAGTGAGCTCTGAGGAATAATACTAGTCCAGTTCCTTTCACTGAACATCCAAGCTGGCGAACTTAGCAGCAGACCATTTTTCTTATGAATGGCTAAGTTAAACATAGAGCAAAATCTACCTTTCTTGCCACTGAATTGTATTTGTTGGAAAAGGCCCATTGTTCAAGGCTATCAAAATCCTTCTGAACCTTGAGTCTGTTTCTGAGGTGTTAGCAATCCCCCAAGCTTTGTGTCACTGCAGATTTGTTGGACATCCCTTATACTCATATAAGCAATTATGAAAATATTGACAATCACCAGGTCCAGGACAGAACCTCAAGTATGCTGTATATTTCTTTCCAAGTAAGTTAGATAAGATAGGATAGATAACCTTTATTGTCATTTTTTACTGTGGGCGCACTAGCACACATTAAAAATGAAATTCTGTTGCCTGTTCTCAAAAGTATACACATACATAACACACATAAACATGCTATATACAACATATGTATACACCTACGCCCTTACATATAAATACATATAAATATTAATCACTGCCCATCTTGAATACATAGCATTGAACCAATAAGGACTATTCACTGAATATGGTTGTTCAACCAACTGAATCTATCTGGCAGTAAATTTCTCCTTCCTTCATCCCACAGCAGACAGCCAAGAAGAAGTGGTTTAAGTGGCTGGCCATTCAACAGGGAGTCTTATTCTGGAGAAGTTGCTCAGAAGTCAGAAGAGGAGTGGGCCTGCATTCTGTGCACTCTAATAAACAAGCCTTCTGTGAAAATATGTGATGCGTGCCTGACTCCACGGCCCAAAGGTATTATGGGCTTTATGATTGTCTATTTGCGTCACTATGTAATGTAACACCAATAACCTAAAGATTATTTTTATTCTCACATATAACGTGTGTAATATGAATTAACATACTAGGGTTTCAGTTCTATATTGTTTTCTCTGATAGTTCAGTCTGAAATTATATATCAATGGACACATATATTATTAATTTGCTGTATGTGCAGTTCCATATCATTTACTGTTGATATATATTTTCTTTTTGCTGCAAATGCTTTCTAATATGTATGTACTGCACTTTGCATTTTTTATTACAACAAACTGGTCCAACATTACTGCTATTCTACATGCCATTAGCAACATGAAGTTCGTATTGTTAATTTTAATTAACAATAAAATGGCAAATTTTATTTTATTTATTGTTATGGATCTTGTAAAAGAGCAGCATAGGGGTATAATCCTGTCTCTTGAGAAAGGAAGAAAATTTAGAAGAAATTCTCTTTGAAACAAACCATGATGGGGAAAACTAAGAAATCTTGAGCAGAGACTTGCGCTTAAAATCTGAATTATAAACCCAGACACTAGTCACTTTAGGGAACAATTGTTTGCGTTAAAATGGAATGTTCTTTTTGTAACTCAAATCTATACTTTCACAGCCGTTCTATGATCCTCTGCTGAATGAATTATTCAGTTGAACCTTCTGTACGTTTTGTGGGTCTCAGCACTTTCTGAATTGCCAAACCAAATGTTTCATACATTTGAAAAGGAATACATTTGCAGGAAGGGAGAAAATATTTCCTTTTATAGCTAGAAGGGGCCATTGCTGTATTTCACTTTATTGATATTTCTCGGATACTAGAGTCTGCGCAATGAGAAGTGTTTAAACCTAGCAATAAAATATTTGAGATTCTAAATTTCAATCCATAAAATGCTTAAGATTCTGGAGCACAGAGATTCTGAAGCATTGAGATTCTGAGTGGAGATATGTTCAGACTGCCATTTGTAGTATATCCCACTCCCTTCGCAATAGCTGTGTTCAATATTGCCTTCCACTACCTGGGGCAGTATTCAGTAGTAGTCTTAAGCTTCTAATCTTCAAAGCACACACTCCTTTTTTACTCTGATTTTGCTTCGTCTACTTTCTTCTATGAGTTTTCTCCTTTAACTTTTTTTTAGCTTGTTCTTTTCTTTCCAAAGTTTTAAATGCCAAGTCATTTACTTTAAGATCCTTTGTTTAAAACATATTACCTTTTTTACTTGTGTATTTCCAATTAGATTCTTTCCAGCTTTTTCTTACTACTATAGCTGACTTTCTTTCTGCTTTAGTCGTGCTGAAATAGTTTGTGGGCCTTGAGAAGAATGCCTCTAATGATGAATGCTGTTGGGAAAGCATTTGATAAGGAATAAGCAATTTTGTGTTTGTGGTCATCAGTCCATCACAAATACCTCATCAGAAATCTCTGCCAAGAAACCCCTAAGTTAGGTTAAAAAATTATTTGAAAATTATAAATAGGAAGTTGGCATGCTGTGAAGCACAAGCAGTCTAGCGTGTTTATCTTAAAGAACAACTCTTGATCTCATACTGTATTGGCATTTTTTAATATAATAGTGGATAATCAGAAATAGGTCATGTTGGATGGTATACGTAGGTAATGTACACCCATGAAAAGGAAAAGATCTTTGGAAGTCCTGTGGGCACACTTGATGTACTTGTCAATATTTTTTCAAGGAAGATATGTCTTTTCCTGGATTTGCAAAGCAGCCAGATAGTCCCATGGAAATATGTGTTGGAATTAAGGAGACATTTAGGAAATGACCTCAGGGTACAATGATTTTTTCCCCTCCTGTTTCTGCCTCCTTTAACTCAGACATGTATTTTTCCATGTCTGCAAAATAAAGCTGCCATAGAGGCAGGAAAAAAAATGCAGATTCTTTCAAAACGGTCCTTACGGAACTGGAAGGTGCAAGCCAAACACCTAAGTATTTTTTTTCTGCTCTGGATTCAAATAGCTTCATGTCTCTGATCAGGGATGTCAAACTGCCAGCCCGCGGACCGGATGCATCATGGCGAAACTGCGCCCACCCCATTGCCGGCAATGGGGAAAAAAGTCACGATATGTCGCGACACATCACGTGACGTTGTGAGTTTGACATCCCTGCTCTAGATAATGTGAAGCATTGGGAGTCAATCATGAGGAATGGCTTCACTATTTGCCTTTGAACCAAAAGGGGTTTGTGAATGGTAGGTGTCTGATGAATAGGCTGCCTTCTGACATACTTTCAATATTCTAAATGTGCCCCAGCAGCCCACCCAATTATTCCTGATTTAAGCTGTTGCATAAAAACAACGTAATATATTATTACTGGTAAAATTATTAAATTAAAATTATTTCATAAATCCATTGTTCAAAAATGTAGTAAAATGCTCCTGATTTACATATGTAATACTTAAAGATATTACAGAAGGCATTCACAACTGAATTTATAAAATCCAATGACTGGCATGAGAAAAAAATGCTGATTCAGTCTTTTTGTAGTTAATACAGTGTTGGGAGTAAGAGCCTTAAGGACATATCCATTCTGTATTTGTATCAGCTGCAAAGTAAGTTCTTGAATATCCTTTCTTAGTTGATTCTTTAGCCAGCCTCAGGAATCTAAAGGTTTTAATCCCTTCAGAAAACCAAATTCATCAATTAAATTATCCCCTAGAATTTATGTGCCCAGCTGGTGATCTAGAAGCTGAAGCAAACACTATGCAACAAAGGCACTACAGCTTAGGGCTTTAGAACAAAATCACAATAATGCTCTTTTCATTCTTGCATTCCAATTGAGTGCCTGCCATTTGAAGACTTCTTTACAGTGTTTCAATAAAGGAACTTTATCCCCTTCACCACCCCCCTAAATAGCATTCAGTATATTTTAAGATATTGCATGTCAAACACTTTGCTCAGTGCTTATAATTAATACATCTTACCTTTATTCTTACAAACATTTCTCTTGCTTTCCCTTTGCTTCTTAGTTGGTTAGCAGTTGTTAAATTCAGCGTTGTACAAGAAAAGACCAAAAAAACCTGCTACCAAGATTAATATCATTTCTCATGCCTTCAGTTCACTTAATGCCTATTGGGATGTTCATAACCATAATAGTGGACTGCTCTTCTGAGACCCATTGTACTACTTTAATACATATCTTCATATAAATGGGAATAAGTATTTCTACGCAGAGTTATGACTATAACTATTTCTGTATTGCTACATTAGATTACTTGTACTATCAGGATCATAAATTGAAGCACTATGTAGCATATTATTGCTGGAGTAACACAATTTAGGGAGACATGGAAACAGTCAATTTATTAATACTAACTAGGATATTTTTATCTTTAAAAAATAGAAAAAAATGGAGGTTTAACAACAGATAATAGCTCCTTAGTCAAATATCCATGTAACAACTTTGGAAAATCAAGAATGGAAATTAAGATAAATAGGAAGACGGTATTTGGGACAGCAACTCTAGTATTAACAGATTTTGCTGGTAAAGACATTCTACTGGAACATAACAGAAGTGAAAGTCGAACTCCAGATGGAGGCTCTTTGCATGATCCTTCGAGAAACAATTTTAATAGTACCAACCCTTATGAAGTAAATTCATCAATACCTTTTCCCTATCAACATAATTCTTTAAAGCCAGCATCAAAGAAACAGAAAATTGATTGTTCAACCTCATCTGTTGGAAGCCTTACTGAGAAAGTTATAAACAGGTTTGTTAATTTCAATTACATATTGAGGGGTAAAATTGTTAATATGAAAAACTATTTGTTTGTATTATAGTTTTTCTTTGAAACATGCAATATTACTTATATTTTGGCAGATACCGGTTCATGAAACAACTTTGCAGCTGTATCGTAAGCTCTGTAGGCTTGTGTTTGAGGCAGCTTATTAGATTCAAAGAAATGGTTAGAAATGGTTGTTAGCCAGGTGCAGAAAGATTAAAGCATATGCAGTATATATCTGGGGTGTACTTGTAAAATAGAAACATTTGAAAAATATTTGAAATCTGCAGTCACCAATCACTTAATAAAGAAGCAGTGAGGGAGAGCAGAGTTGGTAGGCATAATGGAAGGAAAAAGAGGAGTTGCAACCTTACTTTCTTCTTCAAATGTAGAATAGTTCTGGCAAACTGACAGGAAATGCTGCACAAGAACCCTTGGAATAAAATAGTATTTTTAAAAATGCATTTCTATAATCTGTTTAATCTAAACAAATTGAAATTTTCAGGCTTCCAATAATAAATATTCTCATACAGCAAATGCATAATTTTTGTATCTGCATACTGTTGGCCAACAGCCTTATCTAAGGTAACTTGGTCCCACTTGGAGAAAGAGAAACTAGAGGAACCTCTACATAGCTCCATAGAGGAATATTCTAGACAGCTGGTGAATCTGTTCACAGCTGGTCTCCAGCTGTGCAATTTCCCCTCAGATTCCTGAATGTCAAGGAAAGCAGGGACATTTTACACAGGCAACATCAGTAGAATTCTTGTCATTCATGCAAAGTTGAGAATCTGGGTGAACAGGGCAAGCACTGATTGCACTGTTGTAGCTTTCACAAGATATCTAAAGAAGGTTCCAAATTCCCTCCCAAGTTCTATAGTATAAAATTTGCTCATATTTTGGTTCAGTAGTGTTTCCATGGAGTAGAAAAAGGTTGCTTCTGAAATATTATTTGGTTAGGTATGGTGACCTTTAGATCTTGTACAGAACATTAAGTTAGGGTTGGAGTATTTGGTTTCTGAGTATGATCGTTTTTAATCTGTGGATTTGTGTCCATTCCTTGTTAAGTCTAACTGATCTGTCTGGCCATATGTAAATGGCAGAAGGGCGATGTTGCCAGGTAGTATAAATCATGTTGGGAAATGGACAGATGAACCAGTCCTTAATAGTATCACTGCAGATGAGAGATGGGAGAATGCAAAACTCAGCTGTTTAGTATGAGCTTCAGTTTCCTAAAAATGATGAAAGATAAAAGAGCTACTGTAAAAAAAAAAATATGTACTTTACACTACTACCATTATTAGAGGCAGTCTTATAAGAGATAGCTGCTAGATGCCATAGTATGATTGGGGACTGCATTTTACAGCATTTGTTAACAGTATATACTGTAGGCCTTCTAATGGCATACAGGCTGCATTCAAGAAGCTTCAGCCAGCTGGGTCTAGAGAGAAAACCACATAAAAAACCATCAGGTCACAGTAATGCTGGGGAGAAATGCTGCTTACATATTAATGAACCCTAGAGTGAAATTATCTAATGCCTTTTGAGCTTAACTAGTAACATATTTGCCAAAAACCCTGGCTGCTGCTAAACCTAAGAAACAAGAAGCAATCTAACCTTGTTTAAACATTAACAGTCAAGGCCTTTGTGCATTGTAAACAGATGCTATCCATCTATTCTGGTGATGCTAACATCAGAGGAGAGCAAACTTTCCTATCACCTTCATAAAATACACTTTTCTGCTCTGCCAGTCAGACTTCTTCCTCTGTGGTATATGATGGGGATCATTAAAGTAGCTTTGATCAAAGAGCATGGAAAATTGTCTTGAAGCAGACAAGTAGATAGATATCCCCATGGTCTGGTCTAAGACACGTGTAATAACTTTCCAGAGGGGAAGAATATAATTGGAAGGAATTGGTTTTCTAGTACATCTTGCTGTTGCCAATTCAGGATGCCTTTTAAACTACATGAAAGTACAAAATTTATGTTAGCAATGCCAGAACGGTGCAGTTTACTTTTTTAAAAAAGCAGCAAGTGAACTTTTTAAAAATTTGCTGCTTCCATTTCATTTCAATAGAATGGATTTCTGACATGGAGTCCTTCAATTTCATTTTAAAGAGAAAGTAAAGCAGATAAAATTGCTAGGTGCTCTGTTTGATCAGAGGTATCATTTAAGCAGAAGAGTTTATATGGACTTTGGAGCTATGGTATTGAGACTGAAGATGCTGGTTTTGCTGTAACTAATCTTAATTTTATGCAGGTTTTTATCTTGTTACCTGTCATTACAGAGCACCTCCAGATAATATGACAGATGGCTCTTGCACATTAAATGCTGGCAGTCCTCGCTGCAGTAAACACAGTCGCTTCTGTGTTCTTCGCATCGTGAGGAAAGACGGAGAAAACAAGGGCAGACAATTTTATGCTTGTCCTTTGCCAAGGGAAGCCCGGTGTAACTATTTTGAAGTATGCGAGTTTGTATAGTACCATACACCTTTGAAAAAGATAAATTGGTTTCTCAAACCACTGTAATTACTTATAGATTTCACTCTTTCTTTAATTTTAACATAGTGGGAAATGAATTGCTGTGATGATAGCTTTGTCTAAAGAGGTTCTCAGTGCATTTTGGGAAGAATAAATGGGTTCTCTGGTCTCTACCCAATTTTATTTTATTTTTGAAGCAGTGAGACTGTTAGGCTTTGAGTTAGTTGTTTACACTAAGGTTAAAAATAACACTGTTCTTTATAACAATATTTTATTGTTTTAATTATTCCATTTCCATCTTGGGTTTCTTCCTTACCGATGTACCTCCCCAGTTGTATTTGAATGATTAAAAGGGGACTTTTGAAAATAATTATTGCATTTCATTTTATATTCTTTTAAAAACAATTGAAGTTCTAAAAACAATTGACTTCATGACTTTATTCTGTTGATGTACACTATCCTCTAAGCCAGGGTGTCAAACTGCTGGCTCGCGGGCCGGATGCGTCACGGCAAAACCGCACCCACCCCATTGCCGGCAATGGGAAAAAAGTCGCGATATGTCGCGACACGTCACATGACGTCGTGAGTTTGACACCTGTGCTCTAAGCAAACTTAACTTTCTTTCTTGCCTAGCTAGTTTATTCTGAACATTTCATCTAAATCATATTGCTATGTTTTCTTCCTTCTTTTTAGGTGCTTTTTAGATTACTATTGCCAGGTAGTAACTTAACAATAGTATAGTAAGCAAAGACAAGGAGAAAAAAAACAATGAAAATTGCAGCATTAGCCAAACACTATGAATACATTTACCATAATCAAAATGATTCAAACTCAGTGTGAATGAATCAAACCCATATGTTCATACTTCCTTTAATCTTTTATGAGCTAGAAGGAATAACACTGTTAGGCAACATAAAGCAAGAACCTTCAAAGGAGACACAATTCTAGTGTAAGAATGCTTAATCAAGTGTGCAAAGATTCTGGGGCAAAATTAATGTAATAAAACAGCACAACTGAATCTGAGTTCATATTTTCTCTAATGACCTTGACAACATAAAATGAGTGCTGGTGTTTTTCTTGTATTTGTTCTCTTCAGCTCAGCTTTGATAATAGATTCTGTTCCACCATATGGTAACTAATGCAATGCAGTGTAATTTTGACCTTCAGATTTTCCAAGGGACAGAGACATTAGAGCTTGGGGAAGTGAGATCTATTGCTTTGAAGTCATAAGCTATCAAGAGTTTTACTTGGATAAATTAAATCTGTGTTTCCTCCAAAAGTCAGATAAGACTTTTTTATAACTGTCCTCCCACAAAGTCAAACAAGTAGAGTTCAGGTAATAGAGCAAACTGAATTTTAGAGAAAGTTGCTTAGCTTGATTACTGTTAGTCACCACCTACCTTGCAGAATTAAAGGGAAGTTTGTTGCTTCCCATCTAAAACAGGAATTTGGCTTCAGCATCTGGTGTTAACAGAAAATGATTTCTCTCTGCAGTGGGCAGACCTGCATTTTCCTTTCTGCAATCATGGGAAGCGCTGCATTATGAGGACGGTGCTGAAGATTGGCCCTAATAATGGAAAGCATTTCTTTGTGTGTCCTCTTGGGAAGGATAAACAGTGTGACTTCTTTCAATGGGCTGAAAATGGTCTAGGAATGAAGATTATCCCAGGATGCTGAGCTATTCATCTGCACTGGACTATCTGGTGTTAATCTTCTCAAACTGTGTGTGCTATACTGCTCTTCTGTAGGAGATATTTTAGGAGGGTTATGATCAAGTAGCATTTTGTGATTACAAATCCTTTTGTGTTAGATATTTGAACGTTCCTTCTGGTATCCCTCTTTGTATTTCTGCTATTTTCTGTTCATTATTTGTTGCATTTTACCTAATACTAGAAAATTTCAGAGTTAATATCTGAACAATAGGTAGTCTTTTTCTTATCTTAGTTGTTCCCTCATATACACACCTATGTAAACTTGGATATCATTGTTTGCTCATTGTTTGCCCTTCAACTTTTTTTCCTCTTTGTCTTTATATAAAAATTTTATTTCAATGCATTTACTATGAATAGATATTACATTTTAATCAGTTATGAAACATTAATATTTTCAATAAAATGTTTCAAATAGTGATGAGTGTTTGTTTGTTCTTAAGAATAAACTATAAGATTGTTGTCAGAACAGAAAAATAGTTTAGATTTATTTATTTACATAGCTGCCCATGCCATAGTTGTGACTATGTGGTATACAGAAGTTTAAACAAAAAAACAGCAATTTCATAGGCAACATAAACATCCTGAGAACTAATCAGAAATAACAGTAATACTAGTATAACATACATTCTGAATCTAAAAATCTATTCATTTTCAAACAGTATAGACCAAAAACTGGGGGGGGGGGGAAACTCCACCAAAATGGCTGGTTTAACCTGGTTCAAATATCTGAGGGAACATCCAGATCTTTAATAGCTTATGAAAGCCCAAATGTTTGGGGGGCTATCCAGATTCTGGGAAGACAGTGTGATGCATCAGATGGTGAATTTATGCTGAAGGTTCTTATAAAACTGATTTGAAAATAATAGATATTAATATGTAACATTAAATCAAATTCTGTTTTAAATAATAAGTTTAATCTGGTGCATAATTAGAAAATAAAACTTAATTTCAGTATGATTGTATCATCTAAATTGTCATATAAGCTGAAATTTTGTCTTTTTAAAGCAAGAGATAGATTTTTTCTAAATTACATCAAAATCATCATTATTTCAGTGGTGTTCTAATTAATGTTGGACTTCAAATCTATTATCTCATTCTTGGAAAACACAGTTAGGCTTAGTAAATGTGGCACCCATGGATACTGCTCTTGACATTCTGTAGCTTTTCATTGTACTGAATACATCTAATTAAAAGCTGGAATATTAATAAGCCAAGTACGAGCTCTTCTCTCCCCCTCATCCTTTTACAAAAATGTTTTTGAGCTTTGTGTGCTTCCTTTGCAAATAAAACCGATATGACATTGTGGCCTGGTTCATTGCTTAATAGAGTGACTAATAATTTAATGTTATTGTGTATGGATATGCAAAATGTATTGTTCAAAGATGGGATATTCTGGAATTATCCCCAGTGAGTTTAGTATGTAACTATTGCGATGCTATATTATACCTGACCCTGGAATCTACTACTTTTTTGTAGCTGATCAAGGAGGGATGAAATGTGCTTAGTTCTGATTTTCAAGTTTTAGTTTCTTTGATCCTCTTCTCTGCAGTTTGTTAGCGTGAACTTCTTTTGCCATAATTGAATTACAGGTAGTCCTTATGGCTGCTTGTTTAATGATTTGAAGTTGTGACGGCTTCAGAAAAAGATTATGACCTGTTTTTGAAGTTATGACTGTTGCATCACCCCCATGGTCATGTGATTGGCAATTGGCTCACATATACAATGGTTGCAGTGTCTCGCAGATACGTGATCATGATTTGAGACCTTCCCAGCCGGTTTCCAACATGTAGTCAACTGGAGAAGCCAGATTTGCTTAACTGCTGTGGTGATTTGCTTAACAATCATAGTAAAAATGGTCATAAAGTCAGGTCTGGTCACATGATGACATTTAAGGATTGTATTGCTTAGCAACCCAAATTCTGGTTGCAATCATATGTTGAATACTACTTATATATCTTTTATTTTTTAATTGTAAGCTCATTTCATTGCTTACAGTACTTAATGAGTTAAAGTTCTTGAATATCCTTGAAGTGTTACGTATGCATTCACTATTTTAAGTTCACTTTTATGAAGTCTGTATCAAGGTTCAAGATGTTCTAAGCAATCCTAAGCATGCTGTTCTTTAAATTGGTGACAGTGCTTTTACAAAAAAAAAATCTACATGTTTCATTATCAATTACATTTGTTTTGCTTAAAAAGAAATTGTTTTCTTGATTTCTTTAAAGAACAAGAAATTCAATTAATTCCCTAAGTTAAAGTGTGATGTTCTCATACTCTTACAATGCTGCCATGTGCTGTATATGAATACTTATCTTTGAACAATATCTTCAGCTTCCTGGAATCTCAAACTTCAATCAACTCCTGTGGGAACTCTTCCCGTGTATTTCTTTAGACAAGAAGTATGTCAGCAGAAAACTGTGATGGAAAGATATATAACAGGAAACAATAACTAGGAATAGCTGTCTGCACCAGCTTGAACAGAAAACAGTCTGAAGAGAATTTTGAAATTCTTAGGTATCCTGAAAATTAGAAATATAGAATCTTCTTTTGTATAGAAACACTACTTTGAAAAATTGCAAGCCCTGTTTTGGCACAACATTACATTAAATGTATATCCAGTAAGGAGAGAAGGAAGCTTTGGGGAACCCACATGATCTGCCTTGTGTGTATTTATTTTTTTCTTTATAATTTGTACTAAAGATTTTGATTATAGAATCAAACAAATTAATTTTGTAACTTTAGTAAAATGGAAATAAGACCGAAGATTGTTATGTTGATAGGCAGTTAATTACAACAGAAATCTCTGTTTTCAAAAGCTGTAAATAATACTGAAATATGTTTCCATGTACAGGTAGTCCTTGTTGTATCAGTCACAATTGGGACTGGCAAGTCAGTTGTTAAGTGAAATGGTCACTAACTAAGTGAAACCACAACTGCACTTATGATCCTATTTCAGCTTTCCTTTACAGACCTGCAAAAGCTATAAATGTGACTACTGGTTGTAAAGTTTCTTTTTCATCACCACTATACAGTAACTTCAGACCATTGCTGAATGAGGACTACCTGTATAAGATTGCTCTTCGGGACCACTTTTTTCAATCAGAACTCATCCATTTAGTGCAGGGGTGAGGAACTATGATCCTTTTATGACTTTTGGACTTCAATTCCCAGAATTCGTGAGCCAGCCATGCTGGCTCAGGAATTCTGGGAATTGAAGTCCACAAGTCATAAAGGGGTCATAGTTCCCCCACCTCTGGTTTAGTGCAACTAGTGCAGTTTAGATTAAGCAATAATCTAATCTGGAAAAGCAGGCTAGATTATTGCTTTATCCAAACCTGCTGTATAATTGTATTTTTTAAAGTTTATCTAAATTTGGAGTCAAGATGATCTTGGCAGAGGTATGCAGGAACTGTGCTTAAGCAAAAGGGGCCGAAGGATAAAGTCCAGAACAATGATAACATTCAGAGTAGCTCAGACTGTCACCTTCCTGATGCACTGAACTGTAAGGAAGAAGAAGTACAGAATAATACTTTCAAGATTGTTATTAAAGCCAATCTCAATAAAAGAAGTTTTAGCCTTCCTGTAGTTTATTTTTCTTGTCTAGTCCATAGTGGACTACATAGTTAGCCGAGATACATCTCAAACTCAATGACGATTACATCTGAATAGACAGATTTGATCTGCAGATTTCTAGAGTTGTTAACATAAGTAAACTATTAAGCTTGTGACCAAAATGTTCATATATTTTTAACAAAGAATATACAAAGTCCATTTTTCATATTATATACAATAATCAGACAGACCCATCAAGCTAACAATATAAATGCCCCCTGGCTAACTAGAAAATATAGAAAAGTTATAGATTAAAACAGCTTTTTGACAGCTGTGCTTACCAAAAAATGCAATGCTCTGTCTTGAGTTCATATTATATCTATGCTAAATTTTCATTATATCTTACAGCACAGAATGATTGGAAATCTTAATGCCTTTGTGCTTTTAGTAAGGATATCAGAGCATCAAAAAGACTGGGAACATTAGGTTATCTAGAGGACATATTTGCAAAAGAAAAACAGATTAACAATCATGCTACATTTAGATTTGTTTTTCTGCAATCAATTTGAAAGGGATAAAGAAAGTAAATATGATAAACATATGACAGAAAGAGACTTAAAATAGACATAAAGTGACAAAGACCTATGAATCTTGGATTTACATTGAAGAACTGTTCATTTTAATATTCTCCAAATAAGAAGCTAGACACATTACCAAAAAGAAACCTCTTCTTTTTCATGAAAAAAGCATGCAGAAAAGGTTTCTTCTCTCTCAGCAATCAATCAATCTAATATTTATTACAGTCATTGACCAACATAAGAGTGGAATACAAATAGTTTTAAAAGCTAAAACATATAAAATATTGTGTCTCAATATCATTTGAACCCTGACAAGTGATGCTGATTAGTGCACTGAAACACAATTGTAGTGTAAGAACGATTACATCGTTCTTGGGCATCGACTCCAAAAGAGCACAGAAGAAAAGAATTCAAGAGGCAATCACATTCATGGTACAAAGTTAATATTTATATAGTCAATCATGCTATGATATAAATCTTATTAGTCTTGTTTAAAAGGGCATTTAAAACATGAAAGATTTCTCATGCTTGGGGAAAAAAACCTAGGATAAATATATCCTAGGTTCCAGGGTCTGTTCTAGACACATTTGTGAAAGGCTGTTAAGAATTACCTGTGACAAATGAAAACCACATTGACATCACTGCCTGCAGTTTCCACATATTAACAAAGAAAGAATTCAGATCACGGGTGTCAAACTCGCTGTGTCACGTGACGTGTTGCGACGTATTGGGACTTTTTTTGCATTGCCAGAGCTGGGGTGGGCGCGGCCTCCGCGTGATGCAACCGGCCTGCAGGCCAGCAGTTTGACACCTCTGAACAAACTGCTGAATGGTTTAAAAACAACCAGGGCATTTATAGCAAAGATCATTGGCTTTAAAATGATTAACATATCTGGGAACTTTATTGTGTGTTACACACATTCCATGCATGTACTGTAAGAAGAGACAAGTTTACAGTCAGTTAAAGAATATTATTTTGAAGCCAATATTCATCACTGTGGACTCCTGTGGAACCAAGGAAACATATTGTAAATATACAGAAACAATAACTGGAATTCTAATAAACCAAAGAACAACATGCTGTTGCTGAACAGTCAACTCTTGAAAATAATATGTTGTCTATTTTGTATTGCATTTGGTTGTTTTGGATTTCTTTGGTGGCCACTTGAAATCTAAACAGAATATTGCTATCATGTGTCCTTTTCCTAGTAATATGGTCAGCATCTTTTAATATCTGCTCTCAAAGTATTGACTTAGAAAGACCATTATGCTCCACGTCCCCAGACAAACTCATAGAAAGGTAGATTTCTGACTGAGAGTTAGAAAAACTTCCTAACCATAAGAAGAATATAGAAGAACCATTACCTATGTATGTGCTGGATCCTTTTCATTACCTGAGTTGAAACAAAGACAATTTATAGCAGGGAGTGACTTTGTTTACTAAATGATTTCTTCCAACTCTTAAGAATCTAAAAGTTCTGTCTATAGATTAGAAATGGATAGGGAACCTGAAGCCTTGCTTAGCCCCAACAAGGTAGCCAGGCCAATGTCAACAGATTGTGAATTGTAGCTTAAAAACCTTTCTAGAGGATCAAATTGTCTAATCCTTGAGTTAGCAACATATATCAAAAAGTGAGTCTGCCCAATGGGAAAAGATTCAGGCAGGTAGCCAATTATGTTAATTTTTGACACTAGCCCTTAATAGATCAACAAGAATCTATTTCTAATATTAGCATAATTGTAACAATAAATATATAGAAGAATTTATATAGCATGCAACTCTTAAGTCTTTACTGCCATACACAACCTTTAAATGGGTCTCTACAAGTATAAAAGTTACTATATACCGCCATAGCAAACTGAGTTTTTGTCTTTCTATAATCTCATATGCAGTAAACTCCATGAGGAGCAACTTTAACTGGCATATAGCTTTTTCATATTTAAACAAATTTGCTTATGGCATACAGTCATGCTGGTCTAGCTCATATTTTTGAACTTTCAAATTCCACTCCATAATAAAATCTGGAATAAAACAATCATCAGAATTAAAAACAAGTATGCATTGGCAGTTTAAAACAGATATTGACCAAGTGTAGGAATGAGAAAGGCATATGTGCAACTTAGACAACAATTGTGAGCATTAGATTTCAGGATGTTAACAGTTGAGAGATGGAAGCATTTACAGCTAAAACCACAAAACCCTTTTAGCTGGATGATATAGCAATTCATCTTGATTGGGCTTCTAGGAGCTGATTGAAAAAAAAAGAGGTGAATATAATGACTATAGCATATTAATAGTCAATTGTGGTTTGCTTTGAAAAAAGAAAAGGCACTTAGGATTGAGGAAAATACGTATTTAAAAAGCTTTTTGTTGTAATTAGCATGGTACCACTGGCAGTTTTAAAGGGTTTTGTCACACCTCTTATTTATCTCATTTACTGGAAGGTAAATGTTTTTAGGTAAAACGTCTACAGCTGCCAAGCTCAAAATAAGCGAGGATCCGTTTTAATAGTTCAGGATGAAAGGAGAACTTTGGGAAATTCCTTTGCATAATACTAATATTGCTCATTGGCTGATCTCAATAATTAAGCAGTGTCAACCTGCTTAATTATATATATCCTGAATAGGATAAATGATCTCTTCCTAAATACTCCTTTCTGAATGACTTCAAACATTGTATTGTATTATCCTGTTGAACTGAACAACTATTACAAGAAAATGGTGGGGGCAGAGGCACAAGAGAGGAAGAAGGAGATTTGTATATATTTCTTAATTATGTTAAAGATGTCACATATGTTTGAGAAGTTAGCATGTGTTATAGCTGAATGGTAATGCATGTATATTCTATGTACAGAATGCCCCAGGTTTAAGGCTCGTGGCTGAAAATTTTGCAATACACTTCTAATTAATACAGACATTAAGTTTATAGAGGGTGACATGCAAACTTTATTACTCAACTTGTTGACCCTGGTGCCTTTCCAACCACATTTGCCTAAAGTCAGTGAACAAGTACATTTTAAAGTGTAGAATACTTTGCAATGTAAGCCTTAAAATAGGCCTAACACTGACTTAAAAAAAAAAGAATAACCTTAGGACTTCTCCCTAACAAAAACTTAGCAATTAAAGTCTTTGCTATGGAGAGGACAGACACATCACAACCATCTGTACACTATTAAAACTTATCATTAACTGGGCAAACAGTGAATCAGAGGGTAACGATTTTTGAAACAAGGTACCTCCAATAGACTAATATACATAATGTGTATAAAATTCAGGATCCATGACTTCTGAGGGAATGAAATTTGGGAAACGTGTGGCTGCCTCAGGCTGCTGCTGTGGTCAGCTGCTACTATTGACATGTGATAGTTTCCCTGCCACTCTCATAATCCCTTCCTCTGCCAACGATCAGCAAGGAATTGACTCATCATGTGACTCTAAAAGAAGCAATCAGTGGACTGGTCCTTCCCTAGCCCTCAGGAAGTCATGTAATCCACAAAGGAGTCATGGTGGCTCAGTAGTTAGAATGCTGGCTAATTCTGTCCACTGCCAGGAGTTCGATCCTGACGAGTTTAAGGTTAACTCAGCCTTCCATCCTTCTGAGAATGGTAAAACGAGGACCCAGATTGTTGGGAAAAATATGCTGCCTCTGTAAACTGCTTAGAGAGTGCTGTAAAGCACTATGAAGCAGTATATAAGTCTAAGTGCTATTGCTATTTTTAAACTGACAGCTTCCTGCAACTCAATAGAGAAGCTGACAAGAATTCACATGGTAAAAAAAAATAATTAAATTGTCATCAGCATAATTATGTCATATTGAATGAGACAGGGAAATGTGATAGTCAAGAGATGACACCAAATATTATCAGAATGTGGTATAAGAAAGAGATATGAACAAACGGAGGATGAAAGACCTGTGTCATGGTTCCGACAGATAGAGATGAATAAAGTAGAACTCCAAGACTTGCAAATTCCTCAAAGAAGATGTTTATTAGTTACAAAGTATCAGCACATCAAAAGTGAAACCAAGTCTGGAGATACATGTAACAATTCCCCAATACAAAGTTAAAAAACCCCACCCCTAAAACTATACAAGCAACTATGTTCCCCAATACATCTTCTTGGTGGGCTTTTTACGCAATGCCCAGCCTGCAGTCTTGGTGGCAGACCTTGGTTCCCATGGAGCAAAAGATTATTTTGACTAGCGTAGCACCTGGGCAACCCCCCTCCCTCCGTTCTATGTGGCAATCGAAAATGAGTAGGAAAAATGGCTGCAGCCATGCTCATTTGTAGAGTTGACAGTCTGCCCCTCTCAGAAAGAGTCTCCTATAGGAGAAACAAAAAGCAGATTAAGTATTCCCTTGAGGCTTGTGAGGGTATTTATCGTAAAACTTTCTTATTAATCTATCTGCTTTCACATTAGTATATTTCAACCATGTAGTTTCACTGAACGAGGTACCATAATTTTCCCTTGTACAACCTGGAATCAAGAATTCCACTATAAAGTCCATGGCTAACTCCTCCCAAGGCTGAGAGGGATTGGTAACTTGTTGCAATAATCCTCTCAGCCTTGGGAGGAGATAGCCGTGGATTTTATAGTGGAATTACCTGAGAGCAAGGGAAACACTGTAATATGGTCTGTGATTGATCTATTTTCTAAACAGGTGCATTTCATCACTTGCTCGGGACTTCCCTCTGCCCAGGAGCTAACCAAACCCTCATTGGAGGTACCCTGGACATCAGCGAGATTCAAGGGGAACCCCGCGAAACCCTAAAGACTGTAGCTGAAAAACTGCTGGGGATTCAACTGGTCCCCACAGAATACCATGATTTGGCGGAAGCGTTTAGTGAGAAGGAATGTGGGGTTTCATTCAGCCAGCCAAGTCACACGTGGCTGCTTCTGTGCTATTCAAGGAAAAGAAAGATGGCTCTCTTAGATTATGCGTGGATTTTAAATGTCTGAACGTGGTCAGCATAGAAAATATGTACCCCCTCCCCCTGATGAAGGACATGTTAGCCCACCTAAAGGAAAAATCTTTACCAAGCTGGAGTTAAGAGAGGCTTATTACTGGATCCGGATTAAGGAGGGGGGATGAGTGGAAAACCGCCTTTAATTGCCCTTTGGGGAGCTTCCAATTTAAAGTGATGCCTTTTGGACTGCAGCCCCCTCCTGCTGTGTTTATGCAATTGATAAATCAAGTGCTCCATGATCATTTATACAAGGGGTTTTTGGTTTATCTTGATGACATCCTTATTTACACTGAAACCCCATCGACATCAAATTGGTCCGTGAGGTGTTAAAGAAACTTGGTTTAATGTCATGGTTTCGACAGACAGATGAATAAAGCAGAACTCTGAGGCTTGCAAATTCCTCAAAGAACATGTTTATTAGTTACAAAGTATCAGCACATCAAAAGTGAAACCAAGTCTGGAGACATACATAACAATTCCCTAATACAAAGTTAAAAAATCCCACCCCTAAAACTATGCAAGCAACAACGTTCCCCAATACAACTTTTCAGTGGACTTTTTACAAACGCCTAGCCTGCAGTCTCAGGAGCAGCCAATAACCTTGGTTCCCATGGGGCAAAATATTATTTTGACTAGCGAAGCACCTGGGCAACCCCCTCCCTCTGTTCTATGTGGCAACCGAAAATGAGTAGGAAAAAATGGCTGCCGCCATGCTCATTTGTAGAGTTGACAACCTGCACATCTTCAGAATCAGGAATAGTACAGAAAGAAGATATAAGAAAAGATGGAAGATCAGCTTGAGAATATGTGGCAAGCACTAATTACTGTGAGAATTTCTCAACACAATACCTGCATTCAACAACAAGATCTCAATAGAGAAAGAGTGAGGCAAAATTCATGACTTGCATGGCATAATATTTCTGCTGATGTTGATGCCAGGGTCAAAGTCTGCACTCATTAACGTGCATTACTGTTCCCTGGAGAAACTGACAAGTTCTGCTGTATTAAGGGAAAGGTTAGGATAGGTAATTTGCAATCTCTACCTAATGAATTCCTCAATTTATATAACTATTATGGATCTATTGCAAACAGGTTTAGGATAAACATCAGGCACTATAACTGTCTCTTCCAAATGACATCCTTTGGTGCCAAAGAAGCCTTTCCGATGAGAGCCAGATGGAATCCTTTGGAGTTTATTCAAGGCCAAATTCATGATTCAACTGGACATTTAATGCTAGATGTCAACCAGCATGCCAAATTTATTCAAATTTACTTCATGGATCCACAAGACAGCATAGAACAGAAAATGGACATACTCCACAATGATGGAATTCAACATGAGATAGGAAGGAAGGAAGGAAGGAAGGAAGGAAGGAAGGAAGGAAGGAAGGAAGGAAGGAAGGAAGGAAGGAAGGAAGGAAGGAAGGAAGGAAGGAAGGAAGGAAGGAATTTCTGATGCTCTTTGCCAGCTTCCCACAAGAAAACGCAATGGGAAGGATTAATACAATTAACAAAATTAAAACAAGTATCCTGTCAGACCTTCAAACTCTCTGAATACAGCAATGATTCTTCATTTTCGGCTGCCACAGCAATGGGAGGGGGGAGACTGCATTCTTATTGTTTAGTTAAAACAATAACTTTCTTGTGGGAACCAAGGTCAAGCAGCTAAAGTGTTTGGCGGGCTGGAGCTACCTTTAGGAAGCCTGCCAAAGGTGTTAATTGGGGATTGTGATTTATGACGCATCAATGAGTGGGGAGTTCAACTTTTACTTTGTAACCTTTTGGGGGGGTAACTTTCAGTCTTGGTTTCACCTTTGTTCGTGCTGATATTATGTAGCCATTAAAAGTGTTCTTTGATGAAAGCAATTGCGTCAGAGTTCTTATTTCTTCTGGTCTCATTTATCGGAACCATGACATTAAACCAAGACTCCAAATTTCTTTCATCTATGGGGTACTGAGCTCCAGTCACCTACCCATGCCTTGGTAGGATGACAAAGACTCAGGGAAGATGCAGAAATGGAAAAAAAAGAGGAATCACTCCCAAGCCTGGGAGCAGCTGCAGCGGATGGGGCGCGGGCTGCTACTTTCGTGGAGAGTGTGATCGTGACAGTTGGACCGAGACCAAAGGCCTGTGAAGTCCCGGTGGAGAAGCTGACTCAGAAGGAGGAAGCCATCGTCCTCGGGGGGGACCTGGCGGTCTGACACTACGCTGCTGCTTAAGAGCACACTGAAGGCTGCAGAGGTTGAATTCCCACTGATTTCCTCGCAAGGTCTCCCTTCGCCTGTACCAATGAAGGCAAAGTGGCTAGCAGCCTGGGACAAATCCAGTGAGTGGAAGTATCTGATGGCCGTCCACAGACACTAAGTGGAACGTCTGAGGGAGAAGTTCGATCAGCTGGACATGGGTGAAGGGAGACATGCCATTCGCCAGATTTTTACAAGTAAGTGAGAGGGCAAGTGGCCGCAGGAACCGGAGCAGCCTCAACGAAGCCCTAGCCCATGGTGATCGAGCGGGCTGCCTCCCCACTCCCAAAGCCTGACCTGATGTCAAGCCCAGTGCACTGGAGGAGCCCTGATCACTACCGACGCCAAGCCAGCCCGGATCAACCCCATTGATAGGTTAATCCTGAATAATATAGATGATCTGCTAGTCCCAAGCGACGCAGGCACCCCTTTAGCCTGGATCGGCGCCGTCGGTCTCCTAGCCCTGATCGCTACCGACAGCCTGCAAGCCCAGAGCACTATCGGCGCTATGCTAGCCCCGATTGCTGTTGGTGTCCTGTCAGCCCAGATTGCTGCCAGCACCCAGTGGAGCCCGTCCCTTATCGACTTTGTGACAGCCCCAATCGCCGTCGGCATCCTGCCAGCCTGAGACCTCCACCAGGTGTTTTCCGAAGTGGGGGATTGCAGCCACCCCAACCACAGATTCCTGGCTTGATGCAAGCTCTATGGGACTGCCGCCCAGCCGACCCACCTCCTCTTAAACTCACTTTCGATGGGGACCCCAAGAAGGTGACCATCTTTCTAAACCAGATGTGGTCTCATGTTAATCGCTATGAGCGGGCCTATTTGGATGAAGCCGAGATGATTGATGCTGTGGCTGCCAATCTGGAAGGAGAGGCTGCGGAGTGGGTGGCTGGTCTACGGGAGGAGCAAGCGCCCGAATTATGGAACTTCGATCTGTTCACACATGGATTGAGGGCTAGATGAAGGATGAATCCCAAGCCATACAGGCAGAAAAAGACCTCCATGATGTGAAGCAGAGGGGTCGGCCGGCAAGAGAATACGTGAGAGAATTTTGAAGGCTGGCAGGAAGAATCCGGCAATGGCCCGAGCAATCATTGATCCACTATTTCAAAGCAGGGTTGGATCGCAACCTATTCCAGACATGCATCTGCAGATGCAATCCTAATTAACTCCATGATTGGTACCGCTTAGCTATAAACATGAATATTGAGTTGACACCACAAGCCTGCTGTTTTATGATAAGCATCCGAATAAGCCTAGGGGTTGATTTCTGACTCTAAATCTTTTCTTCAACAGGATTTCTCTCTTCATTAGGGGAGCCGACTGTCAGACCTTCAAACAGTTTGAATACAGCCACGATTCTTCGTTTTTCGACTGCCACAGCAATGGGAGGGGAGGAGACTGCATTGTTATAGTTTAGTTAAAACAATAACTTTCTTGTGGGAACCAAGGTCTGGCCTCATTTATCGGAACCATGACATTTCCTTAAAGTCAGTAGGTTTGGTGAAAAAGATACATTTTTGCCATTCTTTTGATGAAAGAGAGAAGGCCAAACACAGCTTTCCAAGAAAAGTATTTTTATAGAGAAGTACATAAGAGGAGCCATCTTCCTAGCCTTGAATATCTGAGCTCTCCTTTTCCGGCTCATCTAAGTTAACAGATGCAAAACAGCAAAGGTGGTCCTTGAGAGAGTCAAGCTCTGAGCTGTTTAAAGCTTGAAGTTCAATACCACCACCTGCATATTGTGCAGGAAACCTATATTGGAATTATAAAAAACGTCAATGTCTGCCAAAGAGAAATTTATTTCTTTTTATGTATGTCATGCATAATATTGTGAGAGAACAGAGTGTCCAGAAAATGGCCAGCACCTGTGCTGTTGTCCTGTCTCTTTAAGATATCTTAAAGCCATGACAATGTTAGCTATAAAAGCTGTGCTGAGAGAGAACTGGGTGTGGTTGTGGTGGATGCAAATGAAGCAGCTAGAAAGAGATAATTTTCTATAGCAATACTTACAAGAAATAGAACTAGTAGGATTCACAAGGCAGTAGGAGTGGCAGTGGGGAAAAGTAGAATAGTGGTGAGCAGTGAGTAATAACTTGTGAATACTTTTGTTGGCTCTCTTGTGTCTCGAGCCCACTGTATTGGGCAATTCATAGGTAAAAGAAACTATGACAAAAGTACATGGCAATGTGTGACATCCAATCTAGGGTGGCAACTGCACAGGTGGAGGTGGCTTAAACTCAAGGAGTTCATTAAATGCTTCATGAAAACAAACTCCAATTGCAAAGGGAATGGAGCTTGGTCCTCACAGAGCTCACACTTTGCAGGAAATAGCCAACATCTGGCTGCAGAAACCAGACCTCTTGCAGAGCCTACACCAATCAGACATGGAAAAGGCAGAAGAGACATATTCTCCCCATGCTTGTGGTTAAACCAAAGAAAAGACCAGCCAGAAAAGGGGCTAGATTCAGATATCACTACAGAAATATTAAAGGAACAGTGAGACAAAAAATTTCAATTAAAGAGGAAGAAGAGCAGCTTTGGAGGGTGCCAGAAAGGAGAGGCTGGAATGGGAAAAGAGTGAAAGAGAGGCAAGAAGAGAACAGTTTAAGGGGTTGATAGACAACTTAAAGGGGTCCAGTCACCAGAAGGCACACAGAGAGGGGAGGTGGCCCCAAAGACATAAAAATCCCTAAATTGTCAGACATGGAAACCTATTTTATCATGTTTGAAAGAATTGCTGCCACTTGTAAATGTCATGAGAGTGAGTGGGTAGCCAGAATAACTCCATGTTTAATGTGAAAGGCTTTGAGAGCTTTTAGTAATCTAGCAAAAGAGATAAGGGATTACTCCATGTTAAAGAAATATTCCTACACAGGTATGTCTCTCCCTAAACCTATAGCAGAAGTTCAGGAGCTTACATATATGACAAACATGGAGGAATTTGTGAATTGTGGCAAGATTGAAAGACTTAAACAAGAAATGGTTGAAATCAGATAAAAGGAGCAAAGAAAAAATGGAAGAAATAATTTTAGAACAGCTTCTACACATACTCTACAAGTTTTTCTAATAACTGGAAGAGAAGGCCAGCCACAGCTCCCCAGGAAAAATATTCCTTACAGAGAAATACATAAGAGAAGCCATCTTCCTAGCATAGAGAATACCTGAATTATTTTCCTGCTAACTAAATTAATCCTATTGGGATTATAAAAAACTTCAATGTTTGCCAAAGAACTTTATTTCTTTTTATGCACTTCATAAGCTCAACTGCTTCCGAGTTTCATACTCATGGCTGCCAATCTATTCCCACCCTTCCTATGTTTTTCTCTCCCAGTCTTCTTGTACTGAAAATAGATGTAACTAATGAAGGCAAATATACATGTCCTAAGATGTTGCAGGGGATCAGAAATTTTCTTCTTTCTGCTGGAGCCCATCCTCAGAGAACTTCTCTGTGTCTTCTGGGCTGTTCCATGTATTTATATGGTGGCTGTTGTGTGTAGCTTTTTAGATGTAGATTAGTGTGCTGATGTCTGGCTATTCAGTCATTGGCTGTTTTCTTGTGCTGCCAAGCCTCCACCTCCTAAATACTTGATAAGCTGGGGATAAATCAGCACTCCTATTGATTGATGTGGGGCCCATTTCCCAGGCTTCAATCACTTCTCTGGCTGCTTTTGTCCCTGCTCCTCCAACAATCTTAGTAGCTACAAAATTAAATGTATGTCCTTGTTTATTGCAATATGAGGCTACCAATGAGTTTGGGTCTCCTTGTCTGACCACTCGCTTGTGTTCTTGCAGTTTGGTGGTCCTACATAATCACAGGGGCAATCCATGCAGGGGATGGTAGATTACATTGGAAGTATCTCCCACCTCCAAGTGATCTTTACAATGCATAATTTGTCCTCGTATGGTAGCTATACATAAATGCTGTTGGAGGAATTTTATTTTTTTAATACTTTGAAGCAGTTTGCACAACCTTTTCGGGTCAACAGCCCCATCTGCAATATAGTGGCCTGCCAATGACTATATAAAAATAATCTATGATTTAGATTGAATAAAGTTAATAAAACAAATGATTGCTCCATGTATTGAGTATTTCTATCATATTATTAAAATATGTTTTATAACAATTTTTAAAAGGATTGGGAGCAAATTTCAAAGTTTTTTAAGGCACATGCAGCCCTGGTGGTATTTGGGTTATATATTGTGGTTAAAGGCAGAAAAATGCATGTTGGCCATTTTTAAACTCTATTGGTAGAAAAGCAGGTTGCAAGCAGATATTTACTCATACTCAAATTGTTTTAGACACATTGTTTTCTTTTAGGAAGGAAAATCCAAGAAGGATAATAATACATATACAGCACACCCTGAAGCCAAATCAATTTGCTTTAGCAACTTTTTCTCCAGGACAGGGACTGGCTTTCATTTTACTTGCACATCCATTTTAGCATTTGTTTTATGCAGAGCTCAAAAGCTTACAGACCAAATTTGCAAAAATGCTTGACATTATTGTAAATCATTTTTGCCAGTTGACAAAAGAATTTTAAACAAACACAAATCCCTGAGTATTGCCTTTGTATCAAACAGACAAACTTCAGAAATTGTTAGAGAATCTTAAATGCTCATATCTGTCTATTGTACAAGTGGATTATCTGTTTACAACCACAATTGGCACTGGAATTTCCATCATAATTTGTGGCAATTGTAAGTTAAGTCAGATCTGATTTTACAAAATTGATGGTGGCCATTAAGCAAATCCCCATTGTCATTAAGCAAATCCACTTTCAGCAATGAGTGGTTTGTGCTGTTCTTTTTGTCAGAAATAGGCAAAATAGGTTACAAATTGAAATCACATGATAGCAGGATGCTGTAACTTGTAATGCAAGTTGGTTGCTAAGCACCCAAATTGCAATCATGTGACCACAGAGGTGGTGCAGTGGTGGTAAGTGCAAGTATAGATCGTAAGTCACTTTTTCCAAGGCCGTCATAATTTTAAACTGTTAAGTGGTCATAAGATGAGGACTATCATACTTGAATTTCTAAAATACAGTCTTGAGGTTTTTAAGTTCAATTACTGTAATAACTTGAATTTTTAAAAAATGTCAGAATTTTACAAATGTATATTTTAGGTGGAGATATTTTAGTTTTATTTAAGGAAAACAGTATCTTTTTGTACAATCAACCTGTGCATTCTGTCCACAATGGGGCATCCTAAAATACCAGTATGATTTTAACAATGGCCACCCAAATAGTAGGAATCACTGCTAGAAATGAGATCCTTGGCATGAAATATAACCATTTTCTTTTTTGTGCTTAAAATGCCTGTTGAGCTGTGCAAAATGATTGATTCAATTATAGTTTAGAGTATTTCATTTAGATTTTTTCCCTGTTAAGAAAGCTATTTCCAAGAAAATTAAGCTTGTCTCTCTAAATTGCTATTTTAAATGTGATAAAATTATTATAAATGAAAACACTCAGCAAGTATTATTAAAAATAAGCATGCCATCCATCCATAAGTGCAATTTATACTAACCAGGAAACAACTGTGAAGTCTTCCATTTTTTTAGGAACAAGTTGAATTTAAGCTCCTATAGTTTACTATAGGTCTATATTATGCCTAATAAAGGACAACCATGCTAGTAAAAGTTGTATTAATTTAAAGTTCATTTTGGAGCTGAATAATTCAAAAAAGCTACCCAAAATCAGAGGTAAGAAGCAGTACAGATTTTATCCAGTGATGTAACTTATTTTTTTTAAATAAATCATAGCTTATAGAGGCTGCCTGTCGGAACACCTTTCTTCAGTTTTAAGAGCTGCATAAAATCACTAGTAAAGACATAGAAGTGACAATTGACAAAACATCTCTTTTGCTTCAATATTACAGGGGAATTAAAATATGTACTGGTTCTTGCGTCCCACAGACTATGCCTTTAAATTGAAGAGAGGTCTGAAATGCAATTGCATTTCATAACATCTAGCCATTCAGGGTTTCTAGAAATATAAGATCATATTTGTTATAGCTTTAAATAAATCTAAGGAACTAAGATAAGTGAGTTTGATGGGAGTTGTTAAAACACATTAGTCAGAAGATCGTGAGTCCTGCCTTAGGTGGGTGAGCTTGGGCTGATCTTTCTGAGCCCTGAGGAGGCAATGGCAAGAAACTTCCAAAATCTTGCTAAGAAAAAACTGCAAGGACTTAGCCAAGCTGTTGTCCAGAGTCAACACTGATTTAAAGGTATAATGAAACAAAACAAAACAAAAAATCTAAGAAAGTATGAGTTCCCTCTAGGCCCCGAGGCAGCTGGAGTTTTTTTTGTTGAAATTCAGTGATACATTTGCTTGATATTTGGTTTACAGAAGCTTTATAAAAAGTACTGTCTGGAAAATGATAGTGGTGTTATAAGGTTTAAAATGGGAATTATATATTTTTTTCCAATCTTACTCTCCCAAATTCCTCAAATAGCATTGAAAAGTAGTTTAGAAATGTCAACAGCTTCAGACAAAAAGTCTGAGGAAGATTCTTTTTTTTTTTGAAGAAACATGTTATTTCAACTGAAGAAAAATCTTGTCTTGTTCTCATATTAATTTTACCTGCAGTCAATATATGAATGGATACAGTATAACATTCCAAATATCTTGTGACTTCTCCAATTTTAATCATGCATAATTGAAACCTTCTGTTAGTCCTTTTGTGTTCACAAGCTTTTCCAACACCTCAGTCTCATTGGATTCAAGGGAAATCTATATAAGTACGTAGGTATTGCAGTGTTGATACATTGAATTCAGAAATGAATATTTTGCTTCATCAAATAACACATTTTCTAAATTCAATTACATGATATTTGGCAATGCCTTTCAAAGTTGGAATAGGACTAAGAATAACTGGTTCAAATCTCCATTAATTCTCAGATTTAATATAAACCTTGGACAGCCACCACGAGCACAATCTCATTTTGTTATGGTGGGTAGGGTTGAAATACTATGCACATTTGAAGAACATGTTAAAAATGTATTTACAAATTAACTATGTATGTACACAGTACTTGGTACATATCAAATATTTTCATTATGAAAATCAACATCAGACCAATTAGACCAATGATTCAAATAATTGTGTACACTAAATGAGATTGGATAATTGATTGTATCTTTGAATACAAGGCTTGACTCCTGATGATTGTCTGGACAAGTCCCTTAAGTTTTCTTGGCAACACTAAATAAGTACATTTCTGTTTTTTTCCAGACCAGTATGGGAATAATAGAAATTGAGGGCTGCATTTCTTTTATACAAAGTATTCTACTGAGTTATAAAACTTTTGCTTTTCTTTAGTACTAAAAACAAATTATAACTTCACTAGCCATTCTTATTTTCCTTTAATTGGTTCCCTAAAGCACACTGCAGCAAAATTCTAATATAATTAATTATGGTGCAAAGACAAAATTATCATCACTGAATGTAGTATTGCAAAAATTGTGGCATAAAGTCCATTAAGAGATATAGAAATTTGTATTGTTCCACAATATGAAGTACTACTTGAAAAGTACTTATTTCAGGAAGGTTAAATGGAATAAGGTAATAATAAGAGTTGGTAGTTTCTCATCCTAAAAGCCTTCATGAACAATTTTCTTCAGTATATTACACAGGGCAATTTTGTTATTTTTCTTTTTTAATTCAAGAGAACCTAAACCTTTACCATTCCACAATAGACAAAAATGGAGATTCAAAGTAACTGACAAGATTGGCTCCTTAAGGCAAATCTATACAGTGAATTCAAAAGATTGTGCTTACCTATTACAAATAGTTTTGCTGTACATAAGTGGCATAAAGGAAAAATTCCAAGAAATGTATAAAGGCTATTACGATCTAGTTCTACAATGTCTCTATTAAAGTGCTAACATTCACCAAAATCTTGGAAGTGAATACATGGTTACACTGATTAAAAATTATTTCAAAATTACCTTTTTGATCCCCCAAAGCGTCAAAGTACTATAAAATCGCAGCAAAAAAGCAAAAATACAGGACCTGATTTAGAACAAGATAATGCTGTCTAAAATCATTGAAAACTATGGATTTATCAGGTCATGGTCAAAAGGTTAACACAATGGAAGTTGTGGTCTCAATACTTCTGGAGAATGCCAGGCTGGGTAATATTACATTTAGTATTAATATACATATATTGAACCATGGTGTTTTTTGTTTTTAAAATCTGAGTGTATCCTTTAAAGTTTAGTGTAATAAAATGTGATTATCTGCTCAGGATCTGGTTAAAATTTTGAAACAAATGGAAAAACAACCTTTTTATTATAAGAATTTGAGTTTTTTAAATTAAATTTGTTTCAGGAAATCATGACTTTGTTTTGCTAGCTAAATAAATATGTAAAGTAAAATTCTCGATTCATTTACAATTTATTACACTGTTCTCTGTGAATAGTAATCGGAGTTAGAACAGAATTTGTGTTAAAGATTCACTTATCAGCTATATAGTAGAATCACTGACTTTTGAAGGCCTTTATCCGATAGAAAAACTCCTAGTTAAAATTCTGAATTGATCTCATTGAAACATAATACTGATGAAAGGGAAAATGTAACAATCAACTAAACTTTCTTTAAAATTGTATAAGGTGATTTTTTTCAGCCATTTTCAACTGAACATTTAATACATTTTTAATGTTGAGGGTTAGCGGAAACCATTTAGATATATAATTGGGCCATAGAAGCCACATTTCCAACTCCAACTTAGTAGTCTTAAAGATAGACAATAACTGGGTATTATCCAGGTATTTTCACTTAAGCCCATATCAGCTCCAATAAATACAACTAATGGGAAAGTACTGAGGGAAGCAGCATGCAATTTATTTATACCTTACAATTTCATTCAGTATTTGATAATTCTTTATTTATAAGCATGTGATCCTACTTTTTCAAAAATAAAAATAATTATCCCATTGATGTAGCTGCACTCTGGGCCAAAATCTTGTAATGTCTTTTAGCAGGTATGTTTCTAAGTGTCTGTGTTGATAGTCCCCAAAGACCTTAGAATAAAATTTCTTCTGTTGAAATATTGGTAAGCCTATCTTAAAAGATCGATTTGAGGAGATGAAGAGAAAAAAATCCTACAAGACGCTAATGCAATCTCTTTTCTATTTTTTTGTCTCAGCAGATATTCATAATATATTATTCAACTGATTGGCAAAACAAAACAAAAAACAAAAACCCAACCACTATTGGATCTAATGTTTTTATTTATTTGATTTCTACAGCTGTCTATCTCAGTAAATGACTCTTGGCAGCTTACAATTCAAAACATATATTACTATTAATTTTTTTTTTTAAACCAATAATAGTAAAAAAAATAAAAACAGTAGAGAACATTTATAGATCTAATTCAAAGTACATACAAGACCAAAATATCTGGCCCATTAATAATATAGCCAGGAAGCGGGGCCCTTGGTGCATGAAGCATAGCCAGGTTTTTAAACCTTTACGAAATGCTAACAGAGTTGGGGCTAATCTAATCTCCAAAGGGAGGATGTTCCATAGAGCAGAGGCTGCTGCAGAAAAGCTCGTCTTCTAGTCCCCATCAGCCCAACCTTCTTTTGCTGACAGGATCTGCAGCATGCTAGTTTGATGGGTAGAAACTCTGGGGAAAAAAAGTGATCCCTCAGGTTTAGCTCATAATTGGTGAGTGACACAAAAGCTAGTACTTTGGCCTTCTCATCTGGATGAGAATGACCAAAACCCATTTTCTAATCTATCTGGAATTATGGTTGAATCTCTCCGAGTATTTTTTTTCCAGACATCTCCTAGGAGTTTTACCATTTATGATATAATATCTCAATTGACTTCTCCCAGGTTTTCTGGTTTGCCCACAATCTCTCACAATTAGGCTATACTTTTCTTTTGAAAGCCACAAGCCAACATAGTTGATGTTGCCCATTACTGCAGTCTAGGTCAGGCTGGGCGATAATTACTGGTTCATGGTTACTCAACACAAATTATGGTAATTAAATAGATTGTGGTAAAACCATGTTTAAAGAAAGCACTGATAGTTATTTGAGAGGTAGGAATGAGGAATGAGGTAGGATGCTATGGAGCTCATGGTTCAACTTCAACAGCAGAAAAAATATTTTGTACAGTATTGTAAAGAAAAATGGAATTTATTGAATCTTGTTTTTTGAAGTCTACACCTGAATTTATTTTAAGGGTAAAATACTAAACAACTTAAGCAATGGCTATATTTTGTGAATTTGAGTATTAGCTTCTTTTACATTAGAATATTATGCAAAATAGAGAACTGAGAGTTAACTTAGGGAAAAAAATCATTAAGCTCTCTAATTTTGCAAAGTATCTTTAAAAATGAATGTTATTGCAAAAAGTAGCTCAGAAAGTCATTGAGAAAAGTTGTTTTATGGTTTTGTTCAACTTGACTGAACCTAATCTACTCATTTATTTGTATAACAATCTTAGATAGAAATAATTTCTACTGAATGCAGTGCAGTTTAATTCCAAGAGTATATTAGGATTAAATTGTGAGTCTTCATTTCTTCTGCTGGGTTGAGTTTAGGGATTTCCATTAAGAGAAGAGATGCAGAAAAAATTAAATGCAGTCTACTATTTGCTCAGATGGCTGCTTCAGAATAGGGTTAGAAGCCATAAAGTGGAACTGTGTGAATCCTGGGACTCTATTGCAGGCAGCGCCTGTGGCAGGAAAAAGAAAAGTTGAGAGAATAAACAATGGCTATTACATTAATCTGCCTCCTGGTACTTTTAACATTTAGGGATTCTACTTTTCTACAGTGATGTAATGATTTCTTTATAGACTTAGTTATATCATCATTGAATTTTCTCTCATAAATCTTTTCACTTTTAAAAAGGAATCCGCCTCAAAGCAGTTCGTTAGACTTCATATCTCTTAAAAGTATAATTGCAACTTTATTTCAATTTACATCTTAATATTGGCGAATTTAATGAACCTTTGTATATTTAATCTTTCAAATATGAACTGTGGGAAATCAGAGATAAAAGAACTGCACTAAGCAACCTAGCCCAACAGGCCATACTGATTAGCAAAATTACACTTCTCAGTGATCCAAGAGTTTACTAATGAGACACCCAGCATGACTGATCTTTGATTGCTTTGAAGTGGGCCTCGGTCTGATGATATTTTCTGAAAAAGAATGTGAACCTTTCATTTAGCCACTTTCATATGAAAGATATTCATATCAATGCTAGCGTGATCAATAGATATTGTAAACAGAATCCTACCTATATGAACAGAAATTTTTCTATGCTAAGAAAAACATGCAGGAAAAACAAAAAGAAGTACCATAGCTTCCACTTGTGTTGGCACAAATAACAGCACCAAAGAAATAGGGATGATATTTCTGGATTCTAGAAATAACCTTCTGACATGCCATCGTCGGGTCTATTCCCATTTGCATATATTCCACCGCTTGATAACTACAAAGACAGAAAAATGAACTGACAATCCCCATCCTCCAGTGTCCAAATAAATGCCTTTTAGCTGACAAAAGAATATTTAAAAATGTTTCTTCATTGAGAATTTCCCCCTATAACAAGGAGATTCTTCTTCCAATCCTCTGCTTTTCTGAGATATGAAGCAAAAGCAACCAGAACTACACCTAAACTTGCATGGGGATTCTATCCTTGGAACATCCACCCATTTTGGCATCAAAGGAATATTGTTAAATCTGTGCAGTTTTTTCAAACTATTTTTAAATAAACTAACATCTTGTTACCGGTATTTAAATCGATAAACAGTATTTATCTGCCCTATTTTTAACCATTCAGTGTAACTGTTTTAATATTATTGTATTTAAGGATATTAAGGTACAAGTACAATTGTACTAGTTTTTGTTATTGGTAGTATTTATAATACATTTTCATTTTTCATTGCTTGGTAAGAACCTGGTGTCTATTACCACATTCTGTATTAGTTGTTTGTTTCAAGTCAAAGGCAATTTTATGGAGAGTAATTTTTATAGTACTGTAGCTGAGTGGCTATCATGGCATTAAGTACTATTGCCAGACTAGTCCAGTTAGGATCATAATTGGCACACCAGGAAAAGCTGGGCAAGGGACCTTTGGCCTTGCTTTCTACCTGCTGCAGCAGTTTCTTTCTAGGTAGATCACATATCCTAAACCAACTCTTTTAGTGGGGGGCCCATTAAGAGTAACTACTGCACCCAATTTTTAAATTGATGTTTAATGATGACAGCAATTCAGTTTTGCTACAATTTAATCTAAGCTTGTTTCACTACTTCCCATCTCTAACAATCTCCAGGTCATCCAGCTGCTGTCAATATCTCCCACCAAACCAATGACAACCTTTGCAGGAAGTTAATATAGAAGTTAAATAATATGAAGAAAAGCACCAATCTTTTTAAACCCACAATGGAACAATCAGGGGTTCTAGCCCTTCCCTCCTTGAATACTGGCAGAATCTTTTCATTTATTAAGGAACAAAACTGCCATAAAATAGCGCCTCCAATTCCAAACTTTGTAGATAGTCTAGAAATATAGGCTGTCTAACATTGCCAAGATATCTAAAATGACCAGAAGACATGCACTCCCTCACTGAGATTCTGACAAAGGTAATCTACCTAAGAAACTAATGCTATTTCTATCCCTTCTCTAGGCCTGAATACCAACTGGAAGGGACCAAGATAATTGGCTCCCTATAGGAAATTATCCTTTATATTTGGTTCCTTCCACTTTTCAACAACCGTCCTCAAAAAGAGAAGGCTTGGAACAGGGCAAAATGAATAAAGGTGGGATATAAATAAATGCCAGCAGACTTGCAGTGATATATGCCTAATTTTCAGTTTCCCTTGAACATTGCTTTCTAAATGTTCTTTAAAATGCCTCTTGCTTTTAATCAAATTCCTGAAGAATAGCTGAAACTCAACAATTGCATTTATAAAGCACTGAATGCGACGAAAACTCTCCACAGGCACATGGACAATTTCCAAAATTTTGCATAGGAGAAAGGAACATTACGGGAGTTTAAACTGTCATTATGATGTGTTTAATATAATCTATAGTCCTAATGTAATATAAACTGGGTAATTCATTCATTGTAATAGACCAAAATATTGTATCCATATAAATTAGGCCATTTCATTCCACAAAAGTTGAATATGAAAGAACAACTTAATATGAAAAAGAATGGTGGTATAACATTGAAAATGAAGGAATAATTCAATATAATATGAAAAAGAATAGTGCTGTAACTATCACAAGTATTGCATTAAATATGCCTCTTTCCAAAGTAAGATAGAATAGGGAATTAGATGAATAGTGCAGAGACAGCACTATAACAAGCCAATTTAGGTTGGCTTCACTTTAAAATATACCCCAAAGTTAATTTAGATTGTGGCAGGATATAAATGTGATCAATAAAGAATGCCATTTTAAAAACAATATATTAAATCTTAATTGAAATGTTCTAAGTTTGTAAATTAACGTGATTGATTCTTTCCACTTTTATTTATTTTTTTACACAGATATTCAAATGCAAAAGTATTCAAGTATTCAAGTATATTCAAAACTATATTCAAAAGTTAATAATGTATAAAAACCTGGGCAAGAAGCGCATCATGATATCTCCATTGCCAGTAGCAGCTGCAGCTCCAGCTGTACTATCAGCGTATGCCCCTGCTCCAGCTATTGGAGAGTCTCCTACACGTCTAAGGAGGAAAATAACATGCAATAAGTGCATTTTTAAAATATAATAGCAGCTTTATTCTGAGCAAAGAAACAACTAGTATATTGAAAAATCACAGAGGTGGGGCCATAATGAAAAGATTTTAGAAAGCACTTGGAGATATTTATTCATATTATTCCAACCCATTTTAGAATGTACAGTATATTCTAAAATACATTTTTTAAGGAGGACATTTCATGTTTCAAATCTATAAATATCTAATCACTTAGTAAGTGTGGTCACAGCAGGCTCCTATGACTCAATGAAGGAGTCAGAGCAGCATATGTGGTCCTGGGATTTAAGAGGTATAATGTATCATCTGTGTAGAACATTTTGCCCTCCCCGATGTGAGATTGGCCCCAACCCTCCTATCTTTTTGTAAGACGTGGCTCTGCCACTCAGCTTGGGGCCCCAGTGGGGAACAGTGCAATGGAGGTGGTCAATTGATCCCACCTCCCCCCCACTCTGCCCCCCTTCCCAATGTGTCGTTGGCTATAAGGTTTGATTTTAACTTTTTATGTTTTAGGTTAGATGTAATCGTAAGCCGCCCAGAGTTACCCTATTGTAAGATGGGCGGCCAATAAATTTTATAAATAAATAATAAAAATGTATCATCATCTGACTATATCACACAATTTATTTTACAACAGCAATACCAAATCCTGACAGCAGTATACTTCTATTTCAAACCCAATTGTCATAAATAAGTTTTAAATATATATTTCAGTAAAAAGCATATTGAGGTCTGTGGTTAAAAACACTAACATTTCTATGGTCATGCTGATCTAAAAATGCCAAGGCTTGAGAACTGGAGATGTTTAGCTCAAGTACTTATTCATCATTAGGGAGTAGCAGTTTTATTCAAAATGCTCACTATTAAAATAAATTTGTTACCAAGAAGTAAATAAAAGATAACAACATAGGACAAACCCAACCTCTAGCTTAGATCACCAAATAAGTGATCCCTCTTACACAAATAGTTGATAAACACATTGTTGGAAAATATTTGCATCACATTAAATAAATCATATTTTACATTTATAGGACCAAGATTTATAGACAATTATACAAACCCTTGGATTTTGTGATTTGCACCATTTGTAGATGTCCCTACAGCAATATTTCCACTCTGACCAATTACAATCATGCCTACAAATGAAAAAGAATTGACATTTAGAAGCATTTTGAGGAAGCTTTTCCTCATTTAATGAGGATACTAAGCTGCCCATCCTTCAAAATGGACAGGACTTCCATATTTTATGAGCTATACAACAGAACATTAGATGGCAGCTAAAAAAAATTCAACATGTTTGATTGGGTCGATTACACTTGGAAATTATCTTTCTTCCAGAGGCCTCTCAGAAAAAGAAGGCAGAAAACATTTTATTTTTGAAATAAGTTTGTTCAAGGGACATTCCATTAGCCAAAGGGGAATTTTCCATCAGAGAAGACATGACCATTAAGATTGTTCCCTGTCTTCAAATTCTGCCCAATTACATTAGAAACATTTAGCTCCATCAAGATAGAAGATAGATTTCTGCTTATATTTTATTACATGCTTATAACATTTTATTATAGGTGCAATGGAATGATTTGATGATTCTATATTCTCTAAATAAATCATATTCTGCTCCAATAATTGGGAAATGTTGGAAGTGACTCTAGAAACTATCCAGGGCTTGAAAGGGGGGGGGAGGAGGAAGAAGATTGAAATAATTATTAAACTTTAATAAACTGAACTGGGATTTGTAATTTCTGGTGTCATCCTGATGATGGGTTTCTTTGATGCATATTGCATAATTTTTAGGCTTTGTAGGGCCTAATTTATTTTTTGTTGTAAAATGATTATTAATTTGCTATTCCTCTTTAGCAGGGGTGTTAAATTGCCGGCCCATGGGCCGGTTGCATCATGCAGAGGCCGCGCCCACTCCAGCTCCGGCAATGGGAAAAAAGTCACGATACGTTGCAACACGTCACGTGATGCGGCAAGTTTGACATCCGTGCTCTATAGGTAGAGCTGCTTAGGTTTTTAATGTGTCTACTTTGTATATTCAAATACATTTGATATTTCTTATTTCTGTTCTATACTTAGTTTTTAAGTGCACGCGAGATGATGTGTCTAGCGCTTGGATGTTTTTTCCCTCTAACAGACAACTGAAATTCACATTGTGGCCAACGTCCCTGCATTAGATTTAAGTCATGATTTTGTTTTCAAGGAGCCATTCTAATAATTTTCTTTACCTCCTTGTGAAAATACAGACTTTAAGGAATTTACTTCATTTCTACTAATATTTCTATGTTGCTCATATAACAAGCAGTGAGAGCATCATGTCTTACTACTGAATGAATACAAGAATCTAATCACATCCTATCTGCCAAGTGGGCAACTTGCCTAGAATAGACAAAATATCTAATTTAAGATACACTAGCATACCCCATTCCTGCACATCGCTGTGCCTACTGAAAAATATGTCTGGCTCGGATAAGCTGCCAAAGTGGAAGTGCTTACGAGGTCATACCTTTTGCTTGGTAAGAAACTTAGCATTTGACATTTTAAAAATGCTAATTGCTAAATGATGACGAATGTAATCATCACACTTGAAGTGTTGCCTTAAGTGTCTGGCAATGAGATGTACATTCCCAAGTCACTCCAGTGCTTTTGTAAATTCCATATTTAATTGCTACGCAGATGGCAGAGACTAAATCCAAATACACAGATAGTTCCCCTCCTACTCATTTGAGTGATTTTTTTAAAAATGTGAAGTTAATTCTGTCCAAATCCCCAAGTTTCATTTGGCTACAGAGTTTCAGAACATCCAATAAGAAATCTTTCATTTTGTTTTAAAGGATACTCTTGATGAATGTTTTAAGCAGGCAAAAACAAAATTGCTCTTCAAAATGAACCTACATTTCAAGATCACAACCCAACTCTGCTAATAAAAGCTTCTCTTTAGGCTGTGTGCATCTGTATACCCCAATAAGTGGACCTAAAGTCCATTATCACTATACTTGAGGAGAGAAGGCTAAGGGTTGAAAAATGAATATAATACTCTAAAACCAATTGAAGGATAATATGCCAGATGCGTACAATAAGCATTAAGCCAATTTCAACACATAAATAGCAAAATCAGTAACACCATCTATTTCCTGATAGATGTCCTTTGTATTATGTCCATTACTTTATACACAATTGATATTTAATTGTGTAGGGGATTTTAGCTGCAACAAACACAAGTATTAAAGTATGACTAGTTGCTATACCAATAGTATCGTGGTTATGAACTTCAATTCTTCTGTCTGAAGTGCTTTGTTCTTCTTTACTGAACTCTGCAGTCTGTTCGTAGGGACCACATGATTTTGAAGCATCTGGTATAACATTCTGTAATCAAAGTTTTATTCACATTAAAATCTTTAATGAAGAGATATTTCAAAAAAACCTATGGATATTTTTCCTAGACTTTGAAAAAGAGAAAAGAACTAAATTACCTTGCTAAAAGAAAAATATAGGCTTGTATATGCCAAGGACAAAGAACTTTCATCTAAAGCAAATTATTGCAGTTCAGAGGCATTAAACAAAGAACAGATAAAGCATATATCTCCATAGGAGCAACTCAGTACTAAAAACACTTCAGTTACAAAAACGCTCAGATCTCATGTTGTTTTGTGATTTGCAAATATATCCTAAGACGAATACCCAGAAGAGAAACGAAATATATCAAGATTCTATGTGCAAAAAAACCTCAGCATGATATGTCTTGCTCCTACAACAGTAATTTAAAATGAGTTCCTCCCAGACCTTATGAGCATCCCTACTGATTGTGATGAGACAACTTCATATATAACTACAGTGCTAGTTTCTGAAAGATTTAAACCTCATAATTCAGCATATTTTATTCCCACTTTACATGCAATTCAGGTACTAAATGCAAAATACAATGCCCACTTTCCTGCTTTCATAAGGAAGGTAATGAAGAGGTTAGCTTAATCACAAAGTTCTCTTGCAACATTTATAAGCTGTTGTGTCTTAACTTCCTTAGTATTTGTCCTAGATTTCCACCATACAGCACTGCTTTCTGCTTTTTGAAGGGTAACGTACAGAATATGGCCAACAATATTGACTAAGATTACCTATGGAGCTTATTAAATGCAAGACATCTAATTCAAGAGCTTAAAAGGTCCTCAGGTATTGATTATCCTAGCAACATCTAGGATCATAAGGGTATGTCAAAATTCATCCACTAAACATAGTTATAACATATACACGTACAGCATAGCATATACTGCCAAATCTGAGTTTGCATTACAGGGCCTAATGAAGCTGGCATAGTTATACAGAACGAAAGAGATGGGGTAGAGATATAAAAACTCAGAAATGCTCACTTTTTAAAACTGATTTCTTAAACATGTTCATGTTATTTTCTTGGGAGCCATACAGGTGAATTTTGTTTTGTTCTGGATTTTTAAAATCCTCTAGCTGCCTCTTGGTTTCCCATTCAAATATTAAAAGCATCCAGCCCTCTTTGAGTACACAAAAAGTCAATTAAGTGCTGCCATTTAGTTGGAAATGATTGGTCATTATAGCAAAGTAATATATGTGGGCATCTAAAGCTCCTCCACTCATTCCCACATGATCATATAAAAAAGCCTCTTCCACCAAAACTTGTGGCTCCTGAAAATTATTTTAAATCTGCTTAATTCTTTGGAAACATTATGCATCTAGGAAGTTTTCTAGTTATAAGTAGTCCTTGACTTACGACCACAATTGACCCCAAAATTAATGTTGCTAAGTGAGACATTTGTTAAGTGAGTTTTGCCCCATTTTACAACCTTACTTGCCAGTTTTTAAATGAACCATTGCAGCTGTTAAGTTAGTAACACGGTTGTTAAATGGATCTGGCTTCCCCACTGACTTTGCTTGTCAGGTCATAAAAGGTGATCATGTGACTCCAGGACACTGCAAAGGTCATAAATATGAGTTGGTTGCCAAACGTCTGAATTTTGGTCACGTGACTATGGGGATGCTGCAACAGTCACAAGTGTGAAAAATGGTTATAAGTCACTTTTTTCAGTGATGTCATAACTTTTAACGGTCACTAAATGAACTGTTGTAAGTCAAAGACTACCTGTATACTGTTGCTGGGAAATCATTTTTACTTTGGTACTGAAAGACTAGTAAAGGTCTGCAATTCTTACAAGGATCACAATGGCCAACTAATTGGGAGATACTGTCTGATGCCAACTTCAAGGCATCCATCCATTCTCATTTATTCTACATTTCCATGTTAAAGTGGTAATAAAGTGTTTGCTCATTCTTGAACACAGACTGACCTCCCAGTGCTTTCCATACGGTTATATTGTTTACTACTGCCAAATAAAACAGAATTTCTGTAAGCAACCATATTTTGGGAGCTGAAATGGTCTGATGCTGTTGTCCTGCTCATTGGAAATGGAGCAGGTACAGAAAAATTCCTAAACTTAAATTACCATTTATATCCCATTCATTAACTTAAAGTATTGACTTCACTTTGTATGACCCTCAT
The DNA here is from genome assembly GCA_023970755.1 of Azemiops feae. Classification (NCBI taxonomy): domain Eukaryota; kingdom Metazoa; phylum Chordata; class Lepidosauria; order Squamata; family Viperidae; genus Azemiops; species Azemiops feae. The sequence goes on along the minus strand of JALGBA010004098.1, from coordinate 895,126 downwards.
CAGGAAATTAAAACTCTGCCTTTAATATCAAAGGTAAAAGAACTTTGAATGCCAATTGCAGGAAAGAAAAGCTGGGTTATATCTTAATTTTTCTTGTGTTTTACCTATTAGTGAGAAAGATAATGCCAGGACAGACTTGACTCTTATGTCCACTGGATCACAATAATCAAAATCATCAGCAAGCATGATAGCCAAGAGTATGAGAATTTAGCACAAGGATAAGAGAAAACTAAGATAGGCCTTTGTTTGGTCCAGTAGGAATCTTCTACAGCATTCAATCTTTAAAATTTCCCAATATACTTTTAATTTCTTTCTTTTCTTTTTGTTGCTACTGTGTTTTCCCGAAAATAAGGCCTACCCCGAAAATAAGCCCTAGCTTGATTTTTGGGGTAGGCCTAATATAAGCCCTACCCCGAAAATAAGCCCTAGGTTTGGGGTGAAGCACCCACGTGCCTCCACCAACTTACCTTGCAGCCAGGCCTCTCCTCGCCGGCCCATTTCTTCTGCGGTGTTTTCTGCAGCCAGGCCTACATTTCTCAGTCAGGGGCCTATCCGGAAGGCCACTGCAGCCGAGAACTGAGCTATGGATTCAATCCATAGCTTGGTACTCGGCTGCATAGGCCTTCCGGAAAGGCCTGACTGTGAAATGCAGGCCGGAATGCAGCTGCAGAATGAAGCTGCTTCTTCGGCCACAGAAGAAGTGGACCAGGTGGGGGAGGCTGTCGGTGCCAGAGGTGAGTGGAAAAGACACCAGCCGAAAATAAGACCTGGTGCCTCATTTGGAGGCAAAATAAAATATAAGACCCTGTCTTATTTTCGGGGAAACACGATATTAAATAAAACAAATCAGAAATGCTATTGGTTCATACCAAGCACAACTATTGCAAACTGTATTAGACATATACACAATTATTTGAATGTATAAACCTTTTATCCCTGCCCCTTATCTCACCTTCTTGATCATCTACCGTTGAAAATTGATACAAAATAGATTTTGTGATACGATACATGGTTGTTAAGAAATATTAAATGCACTAGCTTCACTTTTACATACTTTCCCATATGCAGTGTTTGAAATTTTAAAAACTACTACAAAATATTAATATATTTTAATATATATTAATATTAAATTATATCATATATCATCTGGTGACTCAGAAATATTATATTCAGCAAAGTGGATTGCAGTCAGTTATCTTGTCTCCCAGTGATGATCATAAAGTATGAAATATGCAGATTTTTTTATGATAAATAACAGTCACTAAGGTTTATTTTTAAATATTTTACCTTCCAGAAGTTTGGCTGGCAGTTTTGATTGAGCCACTTTACATACATTGAAACAGAATTCTGCGTAGTTAAATCTTCACTTGGAAATCCCATGCTTTCTGCAAAGAGTGAAGCTTTATAGAAAAAAACAACAAGAAGTGTTAAGTATTCCTGGCAATTAATATTTGACTACAATCATATGTACATCCTATGAATCCATAATATAGAACTTTTAAATTGTTATACTTTTGTACATTTTCTTCTCACCTATTGGTCACAGACTAATAGAGGCTGAGAGACTACATGTTCTGTCCTCCCAGAAAAGACACAACAAAAGGTAATGTGCTATCCCTTTACAGACCCTGAGATGTTATGGATGCCTAAACTAAACCCATTCATTGCTTATTATTTAATAATATAATTTTTATTTTTATTTATTTAGAAAATTTATATAGTTGCCTACTCACTCACAGTGATTCCAGGTGGCTTACAAACAATAAAAGTACAATATAGAAAAAAATTAAATTAAAAATTAAAAAAACAATACTGCCTACCCACCCACCCACCGCCCGGCGACAGCATGATTCAATAAGCCATTTGATGGGGCTCCATTGCAGTCTGGGTTCCCCAGACCCGCTGGCAAAACGAAGTCTTCAGGGCCTTCTGAAAGACTGTCGAAGTGGGGACTAGTCTAACTTCTGCAGGGAAGATGATCCAAAGAGAAGGCCCTTCTTCTGAATCCCACCAGATGTACCTCCTTATGGGACGGGACCCGCAACATTCCTTGCCTTCCTGCTCTAGTGGGTCAGGTAAATGCGACCAGCAAGAGACAGTCCCTGAGATAACTTGGTCCCAAGCCATGAAGGGCTTTAAAGGTGACAACCAGCACCTTGAATTGCACCAACCTTTCCCCCCACAGCCCCAGAGTTCCCCAAGGCCAGATTATGAAACATTCCAAAGATTTCAAGAAATAGTCAGAGGAGCAGCCTAAAGGCATGCTACGCTGCACTGAGTATTCTTACAGCTGTGCAGTCCTACAATGTTCCCTGAAGTCCCTGGCACACAGAGACCAGTAACAGTTCAAACTGTTCAAAGCTCCCACAAGCCAGTTAATCATCTGAAAATCCCAGAAGCAGCCTGCCACACTCCATAGCACTGGCATCCATATGAGTAGTTCCACCTGGGAAGAGAAGCTTATCTCTTCTGTCAGCTCTGCCTTAAATTATATAATAATTTAATAATATCATTATTCAAACAAGATTAACACCAGGTATTAGTAGCCCAAACTACTGTGGCCTTTTTTTCATTATTTTGCTTTCACCTTGAAGAACAAGTATTTTACGGTTGTTGTTACTTTTATGTAGCCAGAAAACTGGAACAAAAATCAAAGAATCATCACCATTAGGTTTAATTCATTTGTCCCACTGGGGTTGTGAGGCCTTCTTGGCTCCAGTTGTGAGCCTCTCTCATCACTACATAGTAGCTAACATTTACAAATAGGATAACAAAAAAAATTACCTGATTCACCAACTAGAAAAGTGTGCTTAGTATGTTCTATCACTTTCCGTGCGACACCAATAGCATTTTTAATGCGTCTGAGATCTGCTACTGCTCCAACCTGCATTGTGTTACTAGATCACAAAAAAACCCAAGGAACAAATATTTAAAGTGCTACCCTCAAAATGCAGAAAACAAAATCAATTATGTCAAACTGTAGGTATTAATGCAAAATATATATAGATACATTGATATTCAATAATCATCTTCAGCCTATTAGACTCCTAACTAATAAATATCTTATGCTTGTAGGCTGCAATCTGGATAACTGCATGCTACAGATATCTGCTACAAGTACAAAACACATTTAGGAGCTCTAACCATATGGCAGCATTTGGATAAACTAAAACCAAAACCGTTTTAACAGGAGAGTATACAAAGCCCATATTAGATTGGAAACTTTAACTTAAAAAGTATTTTGCTAATAGCAGCAGCAGGTTTCTTTGATCTTTTCAAAATTGCAAGGCTGCCATCCATGAAACAAGTTTATCTTTCTCCTAGAATACTTTATAGAAACTCACCAGTACATATATCAGAGGAAAAAATATTTGCTATGCACCACATGTATTCTCACATATAAATTTACCACCCAAGATGTAATATCCATTTCAAAGCACTCTAAACTAGATACTCTTATTGGTTGATTATCTCCTTAAGATACTTAAGATTTTTTGCCCTGTGGGGTAATATTCAAAATTCTTAAAATACCTACAGAGAATTTAAGGAAGTTTAGGTCAAAAAACAAGAATTCAGATTATTATACTACTTATACTATGGAAGGCGATACTTGGGGAGGATCCATTTTGTAGTGAAAAACCATCTTGTCCCAACATGGATGGTGATGGAATGTAGTACGTAATATAACCACAATATAAAACCACATAACATGTTACAAAATATTTATGTGAAACTCTGTGTTACTACAAAACGTTTTGTGGAAACAGTTTTCAAAGATACAAGTTAAAGATGGTCAAACCACTTTACATAGCAAAATCTGAAGAGAATAACTTCAATATAGTTTTATATGATTGTTTAAGAAGAAAAAATATTCTTGTTACACTTTCACAGATCAAAGCGTAGTATGAGGGAATATAGATTTGAAGAATGTTTAATTTGGGATACCTCCCTCCCCCAAGTCCTGCTGTGCTACTTCATCATTGCAGGACGTTTGCTCCTGGGAAGGAGTGAGGAAAGCCAGTCGTACATGCCAAGAATATATAATCCCACCAGGATCATCCAAGGCATGAGGTCGACCCAGCTGCACTGCTAAAGCAAGGAGGCAGCTAAAGCGCAGTGTAGCGTTAATTTAGGAAGATGCTGGAGGCAGATGATCACATTTAATGATAATTGCAAGAACATCAATTCATACTGTTTGGGAGCAGTCAATGATAAATCAGTCTTATATTTTTACCAAGCAAACTTTGCCAAACTGGAGGCCATATTTCACCATTGTCTACCCATATTTGGGCTCCCTGACCTGTATATAGGTTTTGCATTACAATGATATGTTCTGAGATTCCAGTTTGAAAAAGGAGTCAAATATGTATATATATTCTCTTTATTTATTCAGCCTATATACTGAACATATTCATTAAGCAGAGCAGGATTTTAAAAAGATGAATATGGTTTTTAAGTTGGAGAAAGAAACTTCAATAACCTATACTTTGCTGAATAGATTACTCCAATAGGCAAAAATACAAAGAATTTGCAAGCTCTGTAAGTAATTTGCAGAATAATAAAAGTCAAGGAGGGCAGTGAATAAATGAGACTAAAATATAAAGACCAAACAGGTAGAATAACCAGAATTGACAGACACGGAACAGGTACCTGTGCCTTTTTGGAAGAACTACTGAACTATTGACCATAAAAGAACAAGCAGTCCAGAAATATTCTGAAAAGTAGCACTTGGTACAGTACATATGAAGGCCTTGAAAAAATATACAGATACCGTGATGTGTTTATATCTACAAAGATCAGAATATTATGGGGAATGATATTCCTTATAACGCTATGGAAATGAAAGTTGGATTTTGAAGAAAAAGAAAAACAATGCTTTTAAAATCTGGATATTGAGGAAAATTCATTATAACACCATGGATAGCTAAGAGGGGAAAAAAGGATTATCAAACAAATCAGCACAAATTTCTCACTCAAAGCACAAATGACCTGGCTCATGTTATACTACTTTGGATACTCCTACTTTGAAAAAGGCTGTAATGCTGGGAAAGTTGGAAGGACAAAGAGAATGGCCAGCAGCAAAGATAAACTCAGTTATAGTGATGGGCACCGTTGGAAGATCTGAAAGACTAGGTTAGGGATAGATTGTCATGGGAAAAAAATCTATGTGGTCATTAAGACTCTACACTGAATTTGATGGCACATAATCAATCAAAGTTTAGGAAAAGAGTGTTTATTATACAGTATAAATAAAATCTAAATACTCCCCTTGGCATGTTCGCTTAAGCAGAACACCTTGACATATGTCAAAAAATAGCAGCAAGTCTCATCTATCCAATTGTCCTCTAGTTTTCTTTTAACTTTCATAATACCAAGAACATTATCCTGATTCTTAGATGAACACATTATCTCAGTAGCGTTTGCTACCATACTATTTAATGGGAGTTGGCCATTAACTGTAAAACTGTAAAACAGAGATGGGAAACCTATTAGTGAACAAAAGACATTTGCTTAACAAGTGTTTACAGAAGGCCACAAAGTAGGTGGGACCACATCACTCTTATGGATAATGGCCATGGAGGATTTTCATTTTTTAAAAAAAGTTGAGATATGTTTGTCTTAGGGCCTACATTGTAGTCTTCCAGTGTTTCCATCTTAATATGACAGGAAATTGTTTCATCATGTAGAAGAGTCTGAAGCCCTCCTGCTTTAAGAAATTACTGGACTGGGAAAAAATATCTGTTTGTAGGATGTCTTACCCATCCATAATCATGGCATCCAAAGTTGTTTCTCCATGTTCATCTGGATTTCCGCCATATCCTACACTTCCATCACATTGCTCTATTTCACACTGCCCACAACCTTTTTCTACTGCATCAAGTTCAGAACCTCCTGCTTGTAAGGTATTCCAAGCTGCAATCAAAAGCACGTAAACAGTTATTACAGCTGGTTGAATGCAGATTATTTTTCTAACAAGAAAAATGCATGCAAATTTCACACCCATTCTTACAACATGCAACTGGCTCAATAAAGGTGTACATGTCAAAAATCATATGAATTCATCAAAAGTTATAAGAATCTTTTACATTTCTATTGACATGTACTATTCCAAGGTAAGTAAGCACAAACTTATAGTCTGAATCTAAGGAATAATCATTTCAAAGCACTTTAGTCTTGTGTCATAAAAAAGTAACCTAATTGGAGAAAGATTAATTTTTATAACTTCTTGCTTACTTATATATTCTCTTTAAAATCTAGCATTAGTAAACTAGAGTTAAAATGGGCTATTTGATTTAATGGAATCACTTTTTTTCTCTTTCAGCTTTGTTACAGAAGACATGCTAAACTAAATTTGGATCCAGGAACATTCCAACATTGCTTATATTAACAGCACAATCCTTGAGATATTCACCCCAAAGTAGGTCTCATTATACTCATTAAGGCTTACAAAGGTAGTTATGCTTTCTCTGCTAATTACTATTAGCAAAAACTGGAAATCAAAATGCTGAATTCATCAAAATGTAAAATCTTTAGGAAGTTTTCTTGAAGCTCAATTCCTGGCAATTTTATTTCTTGGCAAAAGTATATGAAATGGCTTGCCATTATCTCCTGAGATGTGTTTTAAAATCTTCCAATGGTAAGATTTTCTAATAATCTTCCCTTTAAGTATTAAGCACATTCTATAAACTGCTTATCTTTTTAGAATAACTAAGGTCAATTTTATTTCACTGAAATATCTACACATCTAATGTATGTTAGTTTATTCAACATTGTTTTAACAACTGCTAGGCAATGGGGTCATTACTCCTAGGAGTTGTTAATCTGTGTAACACTGATGGTCTTTAAACCATAATAGAAAGAGAGCACACACACCCTTCAATCGTGTCCAATTTTTGAAGACTGCCTGGAAAGTTTCTTCAGTTTTTTTGGCAAAGCTTTTCAGAAGTGATTTGCCATTGCCTCCTTCCTAGGGTTAAGAGAAAGTGACTGGCCCAAGGTTACTCAGGTGGCTTTGTGCCTAAGGCAGCATTAGAACTGGCAGTCTCCCAATTTCTAGCCAGATATCTTAACCACTAACCAAACAGGCTGTAAAGAGAGCACTAATCAGTAGTATTTTGCTCAGCATGTAAAGATGCAGGTGCTTAAACTTGAAATGTTTTCAGTGCAAACCAAACACATGCCAAGTAATAAAAAAAAAAATTCTCCCCGAAGTATACGGTAATCACTTTATAAGGCAGTTTGGTAACGTTATACTACAGAATTAACTGCATCAGCCCAGAGGGGACCTAAATGTAGTAGGAAGGAGCGAGTAGGTAAACGAGGATGCAAAATTTTCGGAAAGCCCATATGGTGACAAATTTCGACCCACGTTGATGCCTCCCCAACCAAGGACAGAAGAAAAAGAAGTAGCACCTATTTCGTTAGCATTCTTAAATGCCCAGGTGTTGACGACCAAAGGCAGCTGAGGCGCCCCAGCACTTGCTGCAGCCAGGCTCCCCACCCCATGCAACAACACTAAGAACCAGTAACATTCACGCCATCGGCTGTCACGTCCCATGGCAAGAACCAATTCGACGACTGAACACCGACTCTCGGCCGCGCAGCGACAAACGAATTTGTATCGCCTTTCTGTTTCTCCTGCTTCTCGTGACCAGGGGCAAGAGGGACGCATGCGCAGGCAATAGACCAGGAAGAGCTCGCTAGAGCTAAGCATTCGGATGTTAACATCGGCAGCCGCTTCGGGCCTAGGTCCCTCTGATGTTTCTCAGTCATGGGAGCGAGCGAGCAAGCTTTCAGAAAGAAAGAAGCTGATTGTAGGGGATGTGGGGGTAGGAAATTGAGAGAATGTGGCTCTAAACTATTTGTAGAGCTCATTGGCTGTGTTTGCAGGCTCGCTTGTGTTTAATTCAATCCCAAAAAAGTGCTAACTGTAAATTAACAAGCTCAGTCTGTAACCTTAATTAGGTTGTAACTGACAAGATTTTCATCAGTTTCATTCTTTCAGCTTTTATTTGCCTCACAAATGGGCCTGGAGCCCTGAGTACTTTAGACAAACTGATGGTGCTAGTAGTATTCCTTTCTATGTGTATTCCCCACTATATGTCTGCCTACTCTTGTAATTCTTTTCTCTTAATGAATATAAATACAAACTTTATTTTCCTTTTTGCTAATTATCCGACCACCTGAGTGAGTAAAATCATAAGCACAGTTGTTGACATCTGATTTTCCACTTAACGATGTGTCTTGAGGAACCAAGTTGTGGGTTCCAATTGTGGTTGATAGATGAGGATCATCTACATATTAGTTATATTTTATAGTCAGTTCATGTGCAGAATTAGCTTAATGAGAGCCTGGAGTAGTTTGATATCCCCTTTGGCTGTACCGAGTTTCACCTAATCCATAGATTTCTAGTCTTGGTCTTTAAAAAAGGCTTATAATACATTGTGATTTCTGTCAAAGATCTATTGTTTGTTCTATTCAAAAATTACTTTAGCTGAGGATACCATTTACCAACTAAAATTATCTACCTGTTTAAACAGAAACCATTATTGAGAAGACACCAAAAGTCTATGTGATGAAATAGCCAGATACCTTTTACAGAAACCAATTTGAAACAACTCTAAAATAAATTTTGTAGCTGATTAACTGGCACCTAAAAATACAACCAAATTATTAGCTATTATTACCTTGTTTATATTTCCTGTTTGAACATGGTTCAGATAAAGAATGTGCTACTTAACAAGGCATCACATCCTTATAAAATTTCCTGAAAGTTCATAAGCATAAATGTAATGACTTCTGTGATCTTTGCTGTTATAGCACACAGGTAGTCCTTGACTTATAACAATTCATTTAGTGACCGTTCAAAGTTACAACAGAACTGAAAAAAGTGACTTATGACCATTTTTCACATTTAAGACCATTGCAGCATTGCCATTGTCACAGGATCAAAATTCAGATGCTTTGCAACTGATTCATATTTATGACGTTTGCAGTGTCCCAAGCTCATGTGATCACCTGTGACCTTCTGAGAAGCAAAGTCAATGGGGAAGCCAGATTCACTTAACAACCATATTACTAACTTAACTGCAGTGATTCACTTAACTGTGGCAAGAAAGATCGTAAAATGGGGCAAAATTCACTTAACAAATGTCTCACTTAGCAACAGAAATTTTGGGCCAATAGTGGTCATAAGTCAAGGGCTATCTGTATATAATATCTGAGTTTTGTTTCATTCCTGTTTTCTCAAGTCCACTGAATAAGTTGTACGATGTTTATTTGCAACCATTTTATTTAGGAAGGAAGCTTGTGGTTCTACTCTGAAGAGCCTGAAAAATCATGTGAAAATATAGCTCTAGATGCCTTTTCTAAAAGCAGGGAACCTAAGCTGATTGAAAATGCTGTTTTTTCATGTGTTATTTCATGAGCACAAGCTAAATCTCCTTGTTCAAATGTTAATATATTTGATGCTGCTTCAAAAGTTTGTTATGAATTATTTATGCTAGTTTTGTTAGCCTTTGTGCAGCAATTGCAGAATGAGGAGGGACTTTTTTTTGCTAATCTCTTATACAGCCCACTGGGGTGGGTTAGAGATAGCAAGAGCAATAGTACTTAGATTTATATACCACCTCATAGTGCTTTACAGCACTTTCTAAGCAGCTTACAGAATCAGCATATTGCCCCCAACAATCTGGGTTCTCATTTTACTGACCTCGGAAGAATGGAAGGGTGAGTCAACCTTGAGCTGGTGAGGATTGAACACCTGTCAGTGAACTGAATTAGCCTGTAATACTGCTGTCAGGTCCATCATTGTGTCCTGCCATTCTGTTGAGGGGGGGGGGAGGAAGGCTTACTGGCATTTTTTGCATGCTTTCGCTTTTGCTGTGACTGCTTGAGAATTAGGGAGGGGGATTGTCTTCAGAGATGGAGCAGATACCTTCCCAGCCAGTTTCAGCCTGGTTCCAAGGTTGTTATGCCCCGAGAGTGACTTGTTATCTGCCCAGTACCTCAGCGTTCTCAAAACAACCTTGCAGCATCACACTGGCTGCCGGTGGACTGGTCAGAATTTGGGGAAATGGAAGAATTGCTTGGTACTTTGTGCAGGACCTTCAGATTCTGCCTGACTTTTCTGCAACCCCTTTCTCTCAGTAAAACTCAATGGATTCAACTCAATGGATCAAGAGTTTTGCTTTCCTGAGGGACCAGCTGGGACAGGTCCTCACATTAGACGGAATCTGCAAGTTTGGTCAACCCGGAGAGGCATACAGCCCTACCGTGGAGACCGTGCACACGATGTCAGCCCAAGGCAGCGACTAGGAGGAAGCTGAGTGCTGGGGGAAAGCGTGGTCCTGGACTCCCCCTGAGCTGGACCTCTCCAAATGAAAGGAGGAGGTTTAGAGCCTGGGAGACTCATCGAGACCCAGGTGGTCCCTCGGAAAGAAGAAAGATTGGGAAGGAAGAACCAAGATGGTGACCCTCATCCCGGGGCAGCCATGGTGGCCAACGACAGGAGCGGAAGGCAGAGCTAGAAGAGCTCGAGGAGAAGGAAAGCGGAGAATCTGATCATGCGGATCTGCTAATGAGGCAAGCCAAGCAGTTCATGATGAATGCTTTCCAAACCTTGAAAGCACATGAACTCCATGCCATTGTTGCTGCTGGCAAAGTCCGACAAAACCATGAGGAGGAAGATGAGGGACAAGCATTGGCATTAGACACCATGGCGAGAGCTTCACTGATCCCAGCTGCTGCTGCTGTGGCTGCAGGCGCAGCACCGAGGGGGGCTGCCATGACTGCTGCCCTGGAAGGGGCTGGCCAGACAAAACCAAAGCACCGGAAGACTCTACCTCTCGGCGTGAAACTCCCTGCAGCTGGGATTCTTCCTAGCCCATGTACTAACTTATATGCAAGAATATGGGCCGGAGATTCCCACTGAAGTTGCCAAGGAGCCGTGGCCCGGTGGATGGTGACGCTTCACAACGTGAATGCACCTGAACTGAGGAACTTCTCTTTATGACAGCTCTCCGTCGGCGGTTTGAAGACTCCTTAGCCGACTGCAAAGCGAGGGACCGCATTAGGACCCTGCGTCAGGGCCACAGAGCAGTGGCGGAGTACACCGAGGAATTCCATGACTTGGCGTGCAGACTCAACGACTGGCCAGAGGACATCCTCATCAGCTGTTTCAAGGACAGATTGAATGACGATTTGTACAACATTAATAGATAATAGGAGATCTAAATAATAGTTTTTAAAAATGAAATGTAAGGTTTGACTTTCTAAGCAATAAGCAGTTATTCAAATCTGCAACTTAATCCAATTCATACTTGAGAATTATTGTCATGGTAGCTGTATTTAGATATTAGCTTAATATTTTGTGATAGATATTGGGTATAATTTATTCCAAAGAAGTAAAATTGTATTAGGATCCAGTGGGAATTTCACTGTTTTAAACTAAAAGTGGGAATAATTTTGTTATTTAAAAAAATCTGTGAGTTAACCAGTGTCACAAGAAATGGGGGAGGTGAAAGAAATTTAATATTTAGGCCAGTCTCTTCCATCTGCTCATTATTCAGTGGACTTTAGCTCTCATTCTATATAAGAATATCTGCAGGTATGGTAATTTTTAAAAAGAAGACTGATCTCCATTAGGATAAGAGCTTTTCAGCAATAATGTGCTTTATTGACATTTTTTGCTTGAGAAGTATTGGGGACATTAATTTCTACCATGCTGGTACTTAGAAAAGATTACATGGTTTAAATTCAGTGATATATTTATTCTGAAAGTGCTGCCACGTGATTTATTTTATAACGAATATTTATTATTATAAAATTTGTAATGTTGACTAAGTCATAAGTTCAACTTAGTTTTATTTCAGGGAAGTGAATATAAGATTGTAGCCAAAAACCTTGAACTGCAATAAAGAATAATACCTTGTATTTATTATTATATATTGATGTTTTTTATATAGAGAACTGTTCTGTGTAATTATTTACATATTCAGAAAAATATGTTTTTATCATAATACTTTAATGTGTCTTGCCTTTTTGCTTCAAGAGTCTTTAATATATTTCTCTTTAATAATTGTAAGAATAGCCCATTCCAAAGTTTTCATACCCAGCTTCTAATGGAGCACTCTACATTGTTGCAACTGATTTTTTTTTATTTCAGTTGTTTACAACTTAATAAAGTTTTAATGTAATCCATTACAATAATAAGGACTTTGGACTGTTGCTGCAACTTGTTTCATAACTTCTGACTTCAAAATAATTTTTCATGTTGGAGAATACTTTTCTAGTTGAATCATCCAATTTATACATTCATATTTGTAAGACAGTTTTGATATTTAGTGAAAGTTTAAACTTTATTTTATACCAGTTAGTATAAGCTGAGTTTTCCTTCTGGCCCTTGGACATTTGCCATTAAGATCTTCTTTTCCTATACTATTTGAATGAAGAAAGTAGTTTTAAGTGTTGCCTAAAATCTGATTGAAAAACAAAATTGCTTAAAGCAGTTAGTTACTGTAAGCTCTATAACAGTTTCTTCTAAGACTCAGAGTAAACTGCAATGTAATCAGAGACTTCTATAAAGCCCTATTCATGAAAGTACCTGTGACACAGCAAACCATTGTCCCAATATAAAATTTATGTATTATATATATTCTCCAAACCACACTTAAGTCTGTTGTGCATACAATTGCCATAGCCATTCACTAGACTGGGTATATTTCTTGGGGCAAATTAATGTTTTTATGGCCACAAAAAAGCCACTTTCTTTTTAATAGTCTGCAAGGACTAGAGAAATTATGATAATTACATTGTAAACTTACCAGAGAATACTTTGGGTATTTCTTTTACTCCTGCTTTTGGTGGACCTGTGTTTTATTAATAATTTTTTAATAATTAAGGAAATAAATTTAAAATTCTATTAGTCTTAACCCATTAATTAATACCCCATAAATTTCTGTCTTTCTGCCAAACCAGAACTGCATAATCTGAGTAAGGCTGAATCAAATAAAAGGAATTTGCAGCTGCATCCAGCCTATGACTGAGTATCTCTGCTTTACTGAAATATGAGGAATAGAAAATTCCTAGTGCAAATGATGAGTGTTTTTGCATGCTAAATAAATATGGAGGAAGGGAATTTGTTTCTGTGGCAGATACTGCATAAACTGATCAAAAGAACAGAACTTGGGAATTGCCATTGATCTCTGGTTTCTTTATCATTTGTTTAGCATCAAAAGCCTAGGAAGTGATGTTGTGAATTGGCAGAGAAAGGATAAATGTGGCTCCTTACCAACTCAGACCTCTGCTGAACTTCCACTACCTATAGCAGGGGTCTTCAAACTTCAAAGTCTTAATACCACTCTATAATGCTTGGTAAGACCATATTTGGAATACTGCATCCAGTTTTGGTCGCCACGATGTAAAAAAAATGGTGAAACTCTAGAAAGAGTACAGAGAAGAGCAACAAAGATGATTAGGGGACTGGAGGCTAAAATATATAAAGAACAGTTGCTGGAATTGGGTATGTCTAGTTTAATGAAAAGAAGGACTAGGGGTGACATGATAGTGTTCCAATATCTAAGGGGTTGCCACAAAGAAGAGGGAGTCAACTTATTCTCCAAAGAACCTGAAGGCAGGACAAGAAGCTATGGATGGAAACTAGGCAAATTAGAACCAAGGAAAAATTTCCTGACAGAACAATTTATCAGTGGAATGACTTGCCTCCAGAAGTTGTGGGTGCTCCAATGCTGGAAGTTTTAAGAAGAGATTGGACAGCCATTTGTCTGAAAAGCTATAGGGTTTCCTGCCTGAGCAGGGGGTTGGACTAGAAGATCTCCAAGGTCACTTCCAATTCTGTTATTCTGCTTGTTTCATGCCAAAAGGGGGAAAATTTTTAAGAGCAGGCCATCTAAGGATAATTTGTCTGAAGTATGGGACAATGATAAGATGAAGTGCATGTCATTAAGAAACAGAAGATAAAAGTGGCTATCAGGACTTGATTGTATTGTGGTTAGATGCTTTTGTAAATATTTACTTAGGTCTTAACTTCATCTTCTAAGAACAATATCTTCTATTTTCCCCGTTGCCCAGGCAGTTCCTACAGATAAATCTTATTGTACAGCAAATTGCTATATGTAGAGAGGTGATAATGGACACAGTCTGTTTTCTTCTGAGGCTGTAGTATTGGTAATAATGTGGGTCTAATAAAACCTTGAATGAGTTACAATAAACATTTGGACTGATCTAGCCAGTTTTTATTTGAACTGGTAAAACGAACTTTCATCTCATTAATTTCTTCTGAAAACAGAAGCTTGCTCTTTTATAGTATCATAATAGTAGGCAAAAAAGACAGCTCCCCTTTATAAAATTGGAGCCTGTTAAATATTTAATGAAATTCTCAGAGACAACACTTCAACCAAGATCTATTATTGGGGAAAAATCAGGGAAACAATGGCAGAGCAAATAAATAATTACAATGCATAACAAAAGCATACAATTGAAATCATTTTCATAAAATAAAAAAAACCCTTCCCCCAAGTGTATTTCACATCTAGCTCTACTGTTCCCCAGGTTGCTGTATTTATAATAGATCTCCATACTCTGGTTCTAGGGGACTAGGGCACTGCTTATCTGCCTATAAGTTGGAAAGGAAAAAGATCCTTAGTCCCTGTCATGAGAGAAAAGGCTAAAAGAGGCCAAATGGAGATGCCCCTGCTTTTTAAAAACTCTCTTAGAGAGGATCTTCCTATCCCTGGTGGTATATTTCATATTTAGTTTCATAGGGCTTGATTTTTTCTGCCCTCTCTCAAAATCAAAAGGCTAAATCTGATTGACACATAGGAGTATTTTGAACTGATAAATGATAAGTTGGTCTGGCACCTGTTTTTCTTCTCTTGCTTATAGATTGTAAGGGAAATGCTTTAAGACTAGGACAATTACTTGACATAATGATACAATTCAGTTCTAAGCATCTTTTCTTTTAAGTGTCACTAAGTTCAGTGAGGAATATTCTTAAATAACTATGCTTAGAATTGCAGCCTTCGGCTTACTCTAATCACATCAATTTGCTGTGCATCATGTTTCTGAAGTATCTTCTAGAAGGATCCATTCCCTTTATAAAAGTGTTTATGTGTGTATGTATGGAGACAGAATACATACAATACTTATTTACTATTATGCCAGTTATAGTGCTGTATAGAACATACTTTGCCATCTGCTGAAAGGAAAGCAGCTTGGATGTGTCTGAAGGAAACCACAAATAATTTCTTTTTATTCAAAAATAGATTTCTGTATCTATAACTATTTTCTTATGCAACTAAGGTCAAGAAAATCTATTGATTAAAAATGGTTAAATATAATGCTATACATATTTGGGTATTCATCATGAGGGATTCAGAAAAAGCCCACAGGCTCGTCAAAATCATTGAATGTAGCTTATATGCTGCTTTTGAAAAATCCCCTCACTTCTTGCAACTCGGCTTTGAAATCTATTAGGATTCATTTTCAAAACACTCAGGCTTTAAAATAGAAGCAGCACTCTTCTCATTCATCTGTGGGGGAAACCATAGCATAATGATTACCCAGAGGGACCATTGCAAATGGAAGCTGTAGTATATGACTTAAGATTTAGTACACTTCTACGATGGGAAATAGCCTTGTAGATAGGACCAGTAGGTATATTATTATTGAGGACTTGTAGGACAGCCACTAGTCTGTCTCTTTAGTTACCTTTTTAATATTCTATATTTGTGCTTTTTAAATATTCCTTTCAAATTTCAAGAACAGCTGTGTAACCAGGAACACATATGTCAGGATATTACACAGATAACCATCTGGTGCCTGGTTCTGCTTGACTGAATCTCAGCTGGAGAGTTTGAATTCATATCTACCCATGACAACTAAAATAGAGGGGTGCATATTATTCCACTGAAATCACCCCACTGGGATTTCTCATTGAGTGGCATTTTAATATGAACAGAAAGTGCATCTCTGCTTGGCTGAATATTTCCATTCATTGTTCATAAAAAACTTAGTAATCAACTCTGCTTCAGAAATGTTACTTATGGGGAAGGAGGAAAATTCACCCTTTTTATAGAGTAACTTCTCTGCATTGGAACTGAATCTTAGATTATTTAAATATGAAGACAATATAACATGGAAAACTTGTTGAATTAAAAATCATTTTAGTTTTCATTAATGAATATAATAAAGGCTATATACAGTATGCACAAGTTATTTACATATCCAAATGATTTACACCCAAATTCATATAACCATAATGCTATGTTGAATGGCATATACATATGTGAGACAGTATAATGCTGTGTGATACAATGAAGCTCATTACACTTCTATGCAATTTTTTCAGTCATTTTTGCTGCATTTGTTATTAAATAGTATATTACTCTTATTCTAGAAATTTCTCCCCAGTTTGGTTGGTTCAAATAGCATTTGAAATAAAAATATTCTGCTATAATTCTTATCTTTTTTTTCTATCATTGGGGTGGATAATCCACATAATATATAAGGCTTGTGTTGTTGGTATTTCTAGGTATGTTCCACCAAGTCCATTGCTTGAGCCACCAAAGTGCTCCAGATTGATGAAACCTGGGCATGACTCCTTTGAGGGCTTTGATCATCCTTGGCATTACACAATTATGCTACACCTTTTACCGTTTATACTACCTTATCATTTAATCAGGGCTTTTTTTGTCATAGAACGCCCAGAACGGAGTTCCGGCACCTTTTTTGGATGGAACCTTGTAGGGTAGGCAAGGCGGGATGTATGACGTGTGTGAGTTCCGGCACCTTTTTGTTTTACAAAAAAAGCACTGCATTTAATTACAAATGTAGTTGACAAAAACCAAAGAAACTGTGAAATCCTTGATGCTTTTGAGCTTGGTTGTTTGCATGCAGACATTTCACTACCTAACTAGGTAACATTATCAATGTGAGTGAGTGTAGGCTTTCCTCTCTGTTTATACTGTATATAGTAGCTTACCTTGCCAGTTTTATAACTCCTTGGTAACTCTTTGATTAGGGTATTGAGTAGGGTATTAATACCCCTTTCACTGAATCAGTTCCCTATTCAGTGAACAGGACATCAATACTCTAATCAAGAAACTACCAAGGAGAAAACCACATCCCCATCAACACTGGCAGGGTAAGCTATTCTATAAAAACAGACTTCTGGGAAGCAAGAGAGAAGTATGTAATATTTAAGGAACAGAATTGAGCTAAAGAAATAACCTGTTGAAGGCTGCACATGGTCAGTGAATAACAAAGAACAGTATCTGTTAGGAAGAAAAATGATAAAACTGTGGGTAGAGTGAAAGGAACGCCCTGAAAAAGAAGTACAGCAGGCTAAAATGTAATTCAGTTGTGAGTGTGCGTCCATCCCATAATTTATAATGCGCTCATCTGGAAATCAACTTTTTTGAATTTTATTAAACTCTTCTGACTGCAATGATTCAACGTCCTGAGCTCTTCAGTAGTAATCCAGATTATTTCACTGTAGCATTAAAGTGCAGATTTATTTTTCAAGATCCCATTTTGATATTATGTATAATATAAAATGCTGCAGGAGCAACAGATGTAAAAATTGTTTGCAGGTTGTTTTTGTTTTAAATTTAGATTTGTAGGCAAATAAATGACTGCCTATGCTTCTGTAACTATTTTTCTGTTTTCTGAAATATGTGATTTTGCTGGTTAAAAGGTTGTTTTAAATTACACATTTCTGATTCTAAGACAAAAGAAACATAGTGTTTATGTTTAGAAGCTATTTTGAGGACTTTACAACATTGGTTTTCCATTCTGCTTGTCCCAGTGTTAGTTTGGAATTAATGCTTTGTCAAATTGTTTCCATTAGGCCTATATTACATTGGTGAATTGAGCCCCTATTGCAACTGTCAAATGAAACTTATTCCTCAGTGGCCTTGATGTGTCTGGCCCCTTAATTACTGTTAGACTGGGCCTGTGGTACATGATCAAGTTTCTAGTGCTTATTGATTAGTTCTTTTAGAAATATAATGGTTTAAAGCTATTTGTACCTAACCTTTTATAAAAGTTGTGCAGTTGCTGAGTACTCTGGATTTTAATTCCACTAACATTTTTGCCCGTAATGTCCACTATCCTGAAGAGTAACTTAAAAAGGTTTATTAGGACTTCACAAATGTATTTCCACTTCCTGTGAGCTATAGAATCTGCAGGATTGATGGAGGGGGTGTAGGACAAAGAGACCAGTCACTCTTTTGTGTACATGCACAATAGTATCTGCCCTGTTTTATGTATGACTAAAATGGTACCTAGCATTTTCCCTCTCCTGCTTTGGAAACCCTTCCTCTCCAAAGGTATCTTACCTTTGGGCTCAGGAAACTCAGGAATAGTCTTTTTCAGCAGTCCAATGACATCAGTAAACAAAAATCCTAGTATTCTTCTTGGTCCTTTTCCATACTGTTGCAAGAAGGAGGTCTCACTCTGCCAGAATGATAATTGGCCCTCTACTGTTCTATTTCCTCATTCACTCAGGGTGGGGCTGAATGGGTGAGAAAAGATCACCCATTGGGATGTTCTGCTCCTTGACATTATGTGGAAAATGACTTTTTCTCAATGACTACCTCTGAGAAGCTGGAGCCTCTATCCCTGTATAATTACTATGCTTGTGGATGGCTATTTGTACAATTTAATATTTTTTATTAACAACTTGGATCATTTGGTAGATGGAAAGCTGAGCAGATGTGCAGATGATCCATGAGGGAATTAACCAGCTAAGCAATTCAATTTCTTTATTACAGGTCACAAACCCAACATGCATATCAAAACGATCAGATTAAATACAATAAGACAGATAAAAGAATAAATAAAAATGTATGAGAAAATAGAGTAAAAAAATCTAACAGTGCTTTGTGGAGAACTCTATTCTCCACAGTACAGTCAAAAAGATTAATTTGCCGATGATGATGGTGATGATGATGACAATTTGTCTTCTGGTATTTGGCAGAATCTCATCTTACCTGCCACTATCAGCTGAGCCCAGGCTACATGGGCAGTTTTCCTTTTTGATGGCAATCATATATCTAAAGTGCTTCTTCTGAAACAAAACTCTTCAGTATGGATTCTGTCTGTAAACCCTAAATAAAGCAGTTGATACAGGTAATCCTCATTCAATGTCCATTCATTCAGTAACCATGTCAAGTGTCACCACTGGTCCTTCTTTCGTACACCAATTTCTTAAACATGTTGCTTGGGTCTTCCTTCACATGCTGGGCAGATCCTCCTTTTGCAAAAGAAACACCCAAACAGTACATGAAAGAAGGCGGCTATGAAAGAAGGCCCTGACTGTGCAGGGTATGAAAGAAGGACTCAACCAGTGCACAAGAGGAAGCTGGAACAAAAAAAAAAGTAGCACAAAAGAATTGACTGGTAGTGGCACACAGTGCAGTAGCCTAGTGAGTAAGGGCAGATGGTAGTGGGAAGGTCGATGAGCAAAAGGGCAGAGATCAGGAGATAGGTAGAGGCAGTCCCTTTCCTTTTTCCAAGAACTACTTTGATTTGGGTAGAACCTCAATGACTTCATGTGATTCTCTCAATGACAGCAATTGCCATAATTACTGTTGCTAAGTGACAATTTGCTTAATGACCATGTCACTTAGTGACACTTAGGTTAAATGATGATTACTTGTATTTTTTAAAAAACATCATCTCAAGAGAAGAGGATTTACACTTTATTAGGACTGTTAATGTTGTCTTAAATAAAGGTAGAATGCTATGATGTACCTTCTATTTAGTGGAAACTAATATGACCATATCTCCACTTGGCTGCCTTCCTGATAAAATGTGGGGTTTTAAAAACTTGATCACAAATCTAATAACCTAAACAACAGATTTAAACTAAGTTATCTGGATAGATTAGGAAATGAACAGAAACTAGTAGAATGAGATTTAAGAGAAACAAGATACATTTTCTTCAGTTAGGGAACCAAAATCCCAAGCACAAGTATATGTTGGATGATTCCTAGCTTGGTAAATTCCAGTCCAATTGAAAATATTTTTACATTTTTTAATTATTCATGATATAATATTTAATATGGAGTGTAAGAATGTTGGACTAAGTTCAATTCCATACTCAACTATAGAAGCTCCCTGGCTCATTGGGCCAGTTTCAGAATGATTAACCATACATGACTGATGTGAAGATTTAATTTGAAAAAAGGAATACAATGCATTTTGTCTTGAACTCTTGAAGGAAAGACAAGGTAAACATCATAAAAATCCATTAAGATCTTAAGCAGAGCTTGCCGGAAAATACCAAAGGTTTAGTTATCTAATGCCCTCTCTTATAGCATGAGCAACCAAATGAAAACTCACATCTGATTCATTATCTTATCTATAATAGGTAGGATTGTTTTTGTGATAACTATCCCCATGTATGCCATTACATACTTAAATTGTATATTACATTACTCTAAACAGAAAGATGAAATAATATTATTGTATTTGTCTATCTGCCCAGTTGAGGGACAGATTTATGGAGCTTTTTCCATTTTTTTCCTATTCCTAAAAATATCATCTTTAAACCTGAAATCTTTTTTGAATAGGTAAAGAGCATCAGCCCTAATACAGATCTTGTTTTTTGATTGGTGATAAAGGAAGCAGAAGAGGTCTTGCTGCACAGCTCAGCTTAGGCACTAATTTTGCTACAATCATAATATCCTGCATATGAAGCATGTGTGCTCAAGTTTGCCATGGTATGCTACACATGGGTAAATGCCTACCAAAAAGCTGGGTTCGTACCTGGTGTGCCACACTCAATGAAATACGCACCGAGGTGGAGATTGCAAAGACTTTATTCTGCACACAAAAAGGACACAGAGGGAATGACTCCCAGTAGACCTGTGCAAAGGGCACTCCATCAACAGTACCATCTACACACTACCAGGTTACTAGATATCAAGGCCTACATGCTTCTAAATTTTAGCTTCTTAATATAAAGATATTAGGAGAGAAAGTTTTTAGCCTTTCCTTCAATAATAATAATGATAATGAGATTAAATTCATGCGTAGACTCATTCTTCCCACAAAGCAAATTTGTTATATAGAGGCAGCAGGTGTATGGTGTGGTGGTGTAGAAAGAATTTTAAGACCCCCCCCCCTCCCATATTCCATAGTCCTAGGAAAATACAAAAGGAAAAGAACCATTCGCAAAGGTTAAGAAAAGCCCGGCCTCCCAGCCAAGCGGAATAGCCTCAGGCAACCCAATAAGTGTATTCCACAAATGGATACATTGTATCCAATGACTAGAAACAAAATTGCAAGAATGTAACCAGAAGTGGCTTCCCCACTTTAGAGTGAGCCAGGCTGAATTGAAGAGATTAAACTAGATAAACACAAAAATCCATTAGATTTGCATTCTCCTCCCTTCCCAAAGGCTAGATTTGACCGTGTCCACCACCCAGAAAACCAGATAGGGACAATCAGAATACCAAAAGATACATTATTAAACTAATCCAATCCCCCATCTGGCATCTCAATTACAAAGGTCCAGAAGGGTATAACAATCATTCTACTCACCCTTCTAATCAGCCAGCTGGCCCAGAACCCAATATTGTCACTACAGTTTTCTGGCTTCCAAAATAAAAACCACCTTTCTGGCAGCTCGTTTCCCGGCTTCTCATTTTGTTCATCAGCGCCGATCACATCGTCCCGGCTGGAAGGAATGAGAGATTTTTTTTTCTTCCTACAGTGGTTAGGACATCATCTTTCACATGATAGACCAGGGTTTTAATCCCAAATTGTGCAAATTGGGGCCAAATAAATGTGACTAGATAAATTTGTTTTTCAAATAGTTTCTGCCATAAATTACTATATAAGAGCACTCAGGTCAGAAGTCTGTTTCCCTTGCCTAATGAAATCTTCCCAGTCCTGCAAAGGTATATGCATTTTAGTAAGTTTGTGTATGTAATTGAGAAAGTGACAAAATACAGATTTGCTTAGGAAATATTCACTTCAATATTTGTTCTTCTGGTGACATTTTGTCTAGACTTCACAGAATAATTTAACTGCTGCTATCTTTTGTTAGAAAAAAATAGTGAATAATGAAACCTTCATTGCATGCTTTTTATAATTTTGGATTACTATATTTTTGTCTTGGTATTGTAGATGAGACAGATGAGGAGGAAAAGATATAGACAGTCCAATGGAAAAGTTGGCATTGGTACTAGAAATAATAGTTAAAATTATTTTGCTACAGAAGTAGTAGTGGCATCTGGTTCCCTTATCTTGTGCAGACTGGCTTTGTACCTGAAAATAGCCTCAGCAAAGGAAAAGATGAGCCTTAATAGCTTTTTAAAATTATAATTATGCTGTTAGAAACCTTGATACATTGTATTGTTTCAATACAGTGGCGTTTATATAATATGATTATATATTATTAACATTCTGTTATGCAGATAGCTTAAAGTACTGAGAATAAGGAAAAGAAAGAAAAATATTCTGTCAATACTAGTTACAATTTAGGATGTCATTATTACAAAAATAAAATTATTTGGCTTCATCATCAAAAATTGAGTATAAAATTGAAAAAAGATCAGTATGACTCACATTGAAATATTTGCTGTATAATAGAAGTTTCAATCTTAAACATTATGTCAATTGTCCTACTAGCGAACTCAAAATTAAGGAATCTTCAAGGCTTTGGAGTGCCATAAAAGATAAAACTTTATTGAATACACATCTCGGAACTGAAGAAGCAAAACCAGCTCTGGTTTTCCCACGCAAAAGATTGCTTAGTTAAACAATAGCTTCCTCTGCCCCCACCCACCGGGTGCTCCCATTGTCCAATCATAGAACTTCGGCTTGTTATGGGAACGGTCCATTTCTCCATCAGGCACCTGCATTAGTGACCTTGGCATTCCTGCAGGCTCTCACGGTCCGTAGACAGCTTCTTGGGATCCTGTTTCCTCTTTGTGTTTTCTACCCCTCCCCCCTTTTCTATGGCAAGTTGATTAGCAATAATGTTAGCAGGTCTCATTGCGATTAAATCTTGACACATTACTTAATATAAAATATATATTTTGTGTATTCGAGCACACACACATGTTAATGGACGAAAAGAAAATTGATAAATCAAGCATATTTAACAATAATTAAATACAAAAAAAATAGAAAAAGAGAAAAAAAACCGATTGGCTTTCTGAGTCTCCCTTAGAAGTGATTATATTTGAAATACTGTGTGATGTGTTGTATATATGGGAAACATTCTTGCCTAAATTTAGTTAAACTTGTATTTTTCTCTCTCTTTCGCTCTGTCTCTCTCTCAACCTATACACGTACCAACTTACACATATAAATATGAACAAATACAGTTCCATTGCTGCATATTTTCCAGTTTTATGTTGCTAATTATATATTGTTGGAATTGTGTCTTCCTTCCCGTGTTGAGCGAAATTTATTCTTACTGCTTTAAGCATATATCTTATTAAATGTTTATTGTTAATTTTTTTGCTGAGATTACAGCTAATCAGAAAAAAAGTCCCCAATATAGCTCCAAACAAACAATCATTTATAAGCTAAGGAGAATAGGACAAGAAAATCCTGCTGATGATGTTATCTAGTTTGGTAACGAAATGTTCAGTAATTATATTGAAATAAGCTTGGAGAACAAACCACAGCCAAAATCTAAAACCCAAGCTACAAGTATATTATTTGAAAATCCCCATCTCTCTCTCTCTTTTTTGGCTGTATTCTGGATCTGTTCTGGAGTAAACTTTAATTGAGAGCTTTTCTTTAAAGATCATGTGCATCCTAGGAGAAGAAAAGTCCTGTTATTAGCTTAGAAATGTGGCATGTTTGAGACTTTTGTCTTGCAGAGATACCAAAATGTTAATTCTTGCTGTTGTGACTGAATTACTGTAATTCACAGTTTGCAAGTATCAGTTGACCCACTCTCCTGAGGACTATGGCATTGAGAGTAATTTCACTACTGTAATTTTAAGTATGCACAGTAGCTGGTCATCACATGTTTTAGCACAGAGATCTTTGTACTGCCTACCAATTAGATACCATATTGATTGGGAGATCCAGGGGATATGTTTTTGAACTCCACATGTATCCAAATGAGTTTTTGGTTCCCCATTGTCCCAGCCCAATTTTTACTCAAGTGTAAAAATGATGGTCTTTCATTTGTTCAGAACTATGATTATAAATCACTGTGCCACATTGCTTTTCCCTGCAGTTTTAGAATGCACTTTACCAGCAGAGAAGCAGAATGTCAGGTCTGTCATTGATCTGAGGTCAGGACTAAAGTGGGTTGTTGTTTAAGTTTTGTTTTTGCTTGCCTGTTGATCAAGCTGTGTCAGGACATATTTAATGAAATATATGATTTCTCTTTGAGTGTGTTGGGAGGAAAAGCATCTTTGGATGTCATGGCATATTGCACCTAGAAACACAATTTGCAAACTCTTTTCTGCATTTCATGGGAGCAGTATAGCACAGTATGCAAACAAATCTATTTAGGATGTCATGCATTTCTAACGAGCAGCTACTAAAATGTCAGGCATGTAAGCGGAAGATGTAGAACTGATGAGAAAAACCAGCCGCACATTAGATCAATAGTTTTCAAAATATAAGAGAATAAAAGCTTATACTAACTATGTGCTTCTCCTTGATTCCTGTCAGTGCATGTCTTACGTGGACTAGAATGAGACTCCCATATTGCTCAAGGCGAATCAAAGTGTAAAAGAGACAGAGACAGCCACCATTTGTCAAACTCACTTTGGCTCAATTCCAGGACAAAATCAGATCTAAGGCACCATTGTTACATATGTTTATTTTATTGTTTATTCATTTGATTTATATTCTGCCTTTCTTCCAGGAGCCTAGCAAAAAGGTACATAGCACCTCCTCCTACAGTTTTTCTTCCCAAAGCTGTGAGACAATTAAACTGACAAAGAATGATTTCATTCAGTGAGCTTCCATGACCAAAAATGATATGAACCTAGGTCTTCCTTCCCAAAACCTTAATCATTACACCACACTTCTCTCTTTTCTTGTTCCTTAGTAAATGATTGCTAACAGCCAATTTCCTGTCTTCTTGAAAATAAGTATAGGGAGATTCAAGATCAAAAACAGAAGTGCTTCTTTATCCAGTATTGAGTTAAATAATGAAAGGTGGGCATCAGAAATGTAGATTCCAACCAATTCTAGTGGCTTCAAAGGGAAAACAGACAAGGCATATTCTATACAAGGCAGAATCAAACAGGGTGATCAATTTTACAATACCAGGCAAGGAATACATCATACCCAACCTGTTTAAATACATTTTAAAACATTTAGACTAGATCTATTGTTCTTAGGAAGAGTCATAACAGCAAAATCTGAGAATAAGACCTACTATATGATTTACTTCGGAAGTCACTTTTCAAGAAAGAGTTGGGCCAGGATAAAATAAATTAATATTAATTGAATTAAGAGCCACTGATTAAAATTAACTGATTGTGAAATAAGATATTGTGTTTATAAAATTAACTGATTCAACCATCTATGCATAGATTCACAAACTATTATCTTTTTCAAATGCAACCATTTTTAGACACATGCCCACAAATATACACACTCCCCTTTTCCATAAAAAGTAGCAAAAGCAGAGAATAGAAAAGGGCTAAGGGAGAAAGGTAGCTGCTTGGAACAGGAAAGACAAAGTAAAGAACAAAAATGAATGGACAATAGCATGGTCCTTGATAGGCAAAATAAAGCAAAGCAAAGCAAAGCAAAGCAGTGTCTTTGCGGTTAAGATGCTGGGTTTGTCAGCTGGAAGGTTGGCAATTCGAGACCACATAATGAGTTCCTGTTCTTGTCCCAGCTCCTGCCAATCTAGCAGTTTGAAAGCATGCAAATGCAAGTAGATAAATAGGTACCACTTCAGTGGAATGGTAAAAGTGTTCCATGTACTTTGGTATATAGTCATGCTGGCCACATGACCACAGAAGTGTTTTCAGACAATGCTGGCTCCCTTGGCTAAGAAACAGTAATGACCACTTCCCCCTAGAGTCTGATATGACTGGACAGGGGAAAACTTTAACTTTTTAAAGTGTGAATATTTACTCTGCAATAACTCTAAGTTCAGCACTGCATTAAGTATGTTTTAGTACTATTTTTGATTGATTGATTGATTGATTAAATATGTTCCATCAGGTTTGTAGAGACTTTTAACCACTATATAAATAGATCTTCTCCAGAAGGATTTCTTTCCAAATTAGTACTTTTGGTCTTCCAATAGGGCACCTGTTGCTGTTCATCTTGCTGTTTGTCATCTTCTTCCTCTCCTTATTTCTACCTTTTCCATCCTTTTGGGCTTTTCCAGAGAGCTTAGTCTTCGCATGATGTGTCTGAAATAGAATAATTTGAACCTAATACTTTGTGCCTTGAGTGAGATTTTTAGATTGATTTGTTTAATGGTCCATTTTATTTATTTATGTTTCCTTATGTATCAATGGTATTCTTATGAGTTTGAAAGCATTAATACTTTATGGAAGCTTTCACTTCCATAAATCACCACAAGGAAAACCATTATATGCACAATTCTGATCTTTTAGTTCTGTTTAGTCATTATGAAATACTGTAAAATCTCTTTGCATTTGGTTGGAGAAAAATAGTTTATGAACAAATGGAGAAGCCTTAGTGAGTGACCTTTCCCAGCTGTATCCTAGCCACAGTATTTGCCACCAGATTACTCTATCTCCTATCCCTTCCTTCCAATACTGACTGCATACATTTGACAAATTAAGATTCTTGTCCAACTTCAAAGCTAATTCTTATTTGTGTGTCTATTAGGGAGACTTTTCTCCCTTTTGAAATAAATAAGATAGATCTGAACATTAAAAGAAATAAGACAACGGTTAATGAATCAATTAGCATGTAATTTACTTCTTCTTCCTTAGCTATTTAGTAGGAGAAAACTTCAATATATTACTTTATCCTGGGGACGTAGATTTGTGGAGCAGAAGCCTAAAGAAAGTTTATATATATTTAGACATTTCAAATATTTGGGCATAATAGATACATCTTGAACTTTTAGAAAATCTCATGAACATCTGTGGAAGAAGGCAATTGCAAGTAAATCTCTTGTATTTTTTTTAAAATAAAAGAAATATGGTCATGTCCATAAAGTCATAAGGGGTTCGAGCCAAGGAAGCACCTTTCACCACAGGGATAATTACAACATGGTTTTTTTATGCTGGGCAAGTCATAAAATACAGAAAAATACAAAGCTACTCAAGAATATTAAGGAAAGAAAGAGGTAGGATGTGACCCTCAAATTACAGTTCCTGGGATCTTTGGTGACCTTGAGTTTTGAGAAGTCTTCAAATACCTGTATTATTTCATAAGAGTATCTTAAATGACAGACTTATTGACATTTTTAGAAATCACTTAGGGAATTAACTAGAATTTTACCTTCAAGTATTTTGGACTACCTGAAAAATAAAATAGAGAAATTAAAAAAATTACAGGTATTGACATGTCCCTTCGTAGTTTAGATAAACATCGCCTAACTGCTGCTGTAATTAAACCTGGGTTGCATTCCAATAATTACAAATACTATAGTTCTTTGCTGTTCTTTTAAAACTTTTCATATAAGTTAAATGTGTTGGTCAGATGCTTTGTTTTAGTCTTATACCTAACTACTTTCCTACTTTTCATACAATAATGAGTTAGCTACATTGGACATTGGTCACAAAATTCCAAAATAAATTGACCAAAGAGAATAGCATTTAAATTTGGGAACTTTTCAGTTTAGTGTTCACAAGTGAGCAGAAGCAAACTGCTGGACTATTGAATAGCATATAGATTAGTCAGACCCAACTTTCTCCATTTGCACCCATTTTTTTTAAAAGTATACAATTTGCAATAGCTACAATAATATCCATACATATGTATGTTCCACTATGTGCCCTCAGCATCTGCTGTTGCATATAGATTGTGTAGGCAACTATAACTATAATTACAATTATAAATTCTAAATTAAAATCATCCATCACAAATGATCCAAATACCTGGGGAGAATATAGTTTTATGCAGTGAAGAGTAAAGCATAATATTTATGCCCCATCATATTTGAAACAGCTGTTCAGTTTCATTTTAATCCCATTTGATTGTTTCCAACTTTTTAAGAGGAATTCCATTTCCTTTCTTAACCCTATTAGGAACAGTGTAAAACTGAATTCCCTTGCTGTGATTTTTCTATTATTCCATTCTGAACATAAGGTATTCAGAAACATTATGAATCCATTTATGTAATATTCTTCTCCAGGCACAGACGATTCTATGAATCCTGGTTATTTATCTCATTTTTGGGTTATTCAGGGTAATTGCAGTGGTATTGTAGTGTTGCATTATTATTGTAATAATAATCACAGAAGTTATTATTGTCTTATCATTTCATATCAGCAGCTACATTCAATGTACTGTAAGTATGGAAGGAGAAAACTGCTAGTGTATATACAGGTTCAAGCTTAACTGTTATTAGTAGAACTGTAGCTGCTTACAATGTACTTTTTTTTTGGTAAATGCTAAGCTTTGCTAGTGCTGCCCTTTGATTGGAACAGTCTTAAAGTGACCAACAATTCCCAAGGCTTTAAAAAATCTGCTCAAGGCAGCCTGGGTTAGCATGGTTCTCATAAAAAGCATTGACCTTTTTTGATTGTTTTGTTGACCTTCTAGTTTGAAAAGCATCCGTGTTCTATAAGCTTTGCTTGTTAGCAGCTTGGGCAAAAGTTCCTAGCAGTTCAGAAAAGGAAACGCAAAACTTCACTGATAACAATTTTTAAAAGAATTGTTGCTATGCCTCTCCCTCTTGCTCTCTTAAAAGTCCATAACATTAGTAACATTTGTTTTAGTGCGAGTTTCTGTGGAAGGTCATTTCAATGCTCATTGAACTCCTGAACTTAAAATAAAAAATTGACAATTAAATGAAATATTTTTTTATTAGAAAAAGGCTGAAGATTATAATGCAGCTACAGTAAAAATGAGTTTGTAAAGCTGTGTTTGATGAGTAAAATGGATCCATGAGGACAATGAGGATACAATTAGGAGAGAAAATATTGATAAGGTAACTGATGCAGATGGTATGCTTAACCTTTTCCCTACAATTATAGGTAGTCCTCATTTAGCAATTGCTTCAGATAGTGACTGTTCACAAATGCATGGTAAAAAGCCATATTAAAAAAATAATTTTCTGACCAATGTATACCCTTATGTCCAGATATCTGTCCTGACAATAATGCACTTGGAGTGAGAGTAATGCTGCCTTGCTACAAAGTAAATTTATTGAAATGTGATGGCAGCAACCAGTGATTTTGGCAGCATCTCCCTCTTCCTCTCCCACTCCTTCTCCCTCCTGTGGTTTACTTAGTGATCATTTCATTGAAACTGTTAGTCAAAAAACCAGTCTGGTTCAAGAATGTGGTGTGAGGGGCTCCAATTACTATGCAGGATGAGAGAAAATTAAATTGAACTTTTATTGCTGCAGCAAGAAAACTACACATACAAATGACTGTTTCACAAGGAATATGCTCACAAGTTGCTGCATCATCTTTTTAAAGAACTCCAAGAAACTTCAAAATATGTATATTACTTCAAGATATGTAATTCCATAACTTCTTTATGCCCAGCAATAGCCAACGTAGCCTGTAATTATTTGGTTCATCACACAGTCAGTCACAGTGGATTTGGCATTTTTATCCACCTATCAAGTCCTTCCAAAGAACCTGGGACACACAGATATGGATGTTTGATGGTGTTAGATGTATCGTCACAGAATTTAAGCTGTTCTAAGTAAAGCTGCATTTTGCAATTGACTGATGGTGAATTTGTCAATGTTGATGGTGCTCCAGTTGTTTTGGGACTGCATCCAAGATGCCTATTACTATTGCTTTTTTTGCTACAGTCTTTCTATTTCTATTTTCAGATCTTTGTAATTTGTTATCTTTTCCACTTCCTTCTCTTCTCTTCTTCTGTCTCCAGTATTGCCACATCCATTATCCAGATTTTTTTTGGTCTTATCAACAATTGTTAAGTCTGACATGTTTTGCAGCAGCTGCATGACTGCTTGAATTCTAAAGTCCCAGAGTGCTTTAGCTTCTTCATTTTCTATTACTTTCTCTATTTTATGTCCCACCAGTTCTTGCTTGCAGGCAAATGGTAATCTTTCAGCTCTTCCGATTCATCATTGTTGCTACTTTGTCATGCTGTTGTTTGTAGTCAGTCTGTGCAATCTTCTTGCAGCAGCTATCCAGGTGGTCCACTATTTCTTCAGCTTCTTTGCAGAGGTGGCACTTGCTGTCTATTTACTTATTTATTTAAAAGATTTATACGGCTGCCCACTCACTCTCAGTGACTTACAAAGAATAAAAACCCAATATAAAAGAATAAAAAACAATAACCCATACCCCCTCCCTGGTGACAGCACACAATCAAACAAACTGCTTGATGGAGTCCATCCCACTCTGGGTTCCCCAGGCCTGTCATTAAAACCAGGTTTTCAGATCTTATGAAAAAGTGTCAAAGTGGGACCAGTCAAATCCTTGTGGGGATGATATTTCAAAGGGAGGAGCCACCATGGTAAAGGCCCTTCTCCTGGGTCCCATCATATGTAACTCCTTAGGAGATGGGACCTGCAACATTCCTTGCTTTCCTCCTCTAGTGGGTCAGGTGGATGTAACTGGGAAGAAACACCCCCATATAACTCAGTCCCAAGCTGTGATGGGCTTTAAAGGTAACAACAGCACCTTGAATTGCACCTGGAAGCAAATTGGCATGAATGCAGCTCCTGTAGGAGAGGTGACATATATGCACACCTGGTCTGCATTTAAAACCAATTGGAGCTTCTGGATGCTTTCAAGGGCAGCCCTATCTCAGTGTGTTTCAATAGTCAAGACAGGAGGTAACTAGGACATGAGTGACTATGAGCAGGGACTGTTGGTCCAGGAAAGGGCATAACTGGCGCACAACCCACAACTATATAAAGGCCCTGCTGGCTACAACTGCCACCTGCTTCTTGAGCAGGAATCGTGAGTCCAGGAGTACCCCCAGATTATACATTGGGTATGTTTGGGGCCATGCCACCCCATCCAAAACCAAAGATGGCAATTCTCCATGGACCAAAGAACCCCAAACACAAAGCCACTCAGTCTTGCCAGGGTTCAGTTCAGCCTGTTGCTCCCCATCCAGCCCATAACAGCCTCCAAGCATTGCAAGAGGGAGTTCACAGCATCACTTAACTTGCCATGAGCCGAAACGTACAGTTGAATGTCATCAGCATATTGATATGTGAATCCATTGTGATGGATAATCTCACCCAGTGGTTTTATATAGATATTAAAACAGAAACGGAGAAGTACCGAGCCCTGCGGAACCCCACAAAGCAGTGAACATGGGCTGGACCTCTTGCTTCCTGTTAACGCTGACAGAGTGGCCACAGAGGAAAGAAGTGAACCAGCACAACACAGCCCTCCACTCCCAATCCCTGAAGCTACTCCAGAAGGATACCATGGTCGATGGTATCAAAGGCTGCTGAGAGATCAAGTAGAGCAAGGATGGATACACTATCCCCATCCTGCTCCCGCAGGAACATTCTGTGCTGTCTTCTCAATTCTGGTTTTGTGTGCATTTGTTCTTAAGACCTGGTCTTGTGCAGCCAGAATTAGCTCCTCTGTCTCTTTCTTCAACTTTCTTGTTTTTAGCCATTACTAAAAGCATCACCTTCCATAGACTGCCCTTGTAAATTCGTTTTGCTGATTTGTATGTTAAAGTTTTACACAGTTGAAGACATGGAGGTAAACAGTGAAAACAATTCTAATTACAACATATAAAATAACTATTACAAAAATGTTTTTTAACATTAGCCTTCTAGAAAATGAGGGTATGGAAGAACGTGTCTGGGCTATGTCATAGAAGTTAGAGGATTGTCATAAAATGGTCCAGACATCTGTAAGGACCTGACTCCCTAGTCAGCATAGGTACAACAGTTTAAATTAGCAGAGCACATATGCCACCTTGATTGACCAATAGGAAATCCAAAGTCATTCAGTTTTGAATAGTCATCTGAGATATAGAAGTTACTTCACCCTATAATAGAATCAGGGCATCTGCAGTCACATTGGCATCAATTTCTAAGGTTCCCAAAATATTAAGCTTTGCACAATTTTTGAAAGAATAATAGTATTGAATGTTCATGGGAGTCCTTTCTCCCTTACATTTCCTAGAGCATAAACAGATCCTTCATTGCAAGGAGTAGCATTTAACAGCAATACAAGAAAAGAAACACAAAAACAAGATTCCCACCAAACAAATATCAGAAAACTGTTGTTTTACCATGGCTTTCTGTTATTAACACAGGCCTGTTTCTATAACAATTCTTATTTTGTCTTTTTAAACAATTTTAGATTATTTAAAGGGTCAGCCAGTTCTACAGTCCACTTTGGCTCCCTTAAATCAATGTTGTCTTCTTTTTCAGGGGCTGGATTTGATCTTTTCACTTGAGTATGGTGGATCCAGGTTTGATTTCCTCTATCTGTATTGATGTGCAGGTGGTCAACAGCACTTGGAAAGGACCATTCCACCTAAGGTGGAATGGTATGACTGGCTCCACATTTTACCAAAACCCAATCTCTGGCCTTTTTTACATGCACTGGATAGTCTAATCTAACTGGCTGGTTTAACTGTAGGTAAATAGAAAAGGAAGTTAGGGTAGCAGACAGCTTACTAAATATGTTTTAACTATCCCTTCCCTATTTGATGGACATTCTGGTTGCAAGAGGCTTGAATTCTTGGGTTTGGCCGACCATAGAGAATTTCAAAAGGACTCGCTCCCAGTCTCCTTTTTGGTGTAATGCACAATCTTAATAAGATGATGAGGAGAGTCGGGCCAAGGCAATTGGGTTTCCTGAGCTATTTTAGTCAGATTTCTTTTCAAGAGACCATTAGCTTGTTCAAACCTCTCTGAGGGCCTCCCTGAAACTGCAGGCCTTTTCTTCCCTCCAATTTAATGAAGTATAGTTTGAGGCAAGGAACTGAAATGTCATCCTTTAATTGGACTATTATTTTCCCCTACCAGATTGTCCAAAGGTCCACTCCCAGGGAATTGCTGCATCTTTAATTTCCTTTGTTATTGTTTCTTCGCTGTTGGATTATGATTCACTTGTTATTAAATTGGATAATTGTTCTCCCTGCCTCATGTTTAGGAATTTTCATGATTATGATCTTTGAGTCAGGAAAAAATGCAGATGGAATATGTAATTTGCCAGGTAGGAAGGAATAGAGGTTTTTATAGGCAAATTCAGCCACTATCACCAAGTCTGACCAGTTGTCCTGCTGGAAGCTCATGAAACACTGGAGGTATTGTTCCAGGATGGCATTCACATTTTCCATGTCTCTGTCTGTGTCTGGATTATGGGCAAAGGACAGGCACATCTGGACATTCACCTTCTGAAGAAGCGTCTGCCAGAACTGGGTTGTGAACTGAACCCCACGATCTGTCATGAGTTTCTTGGGTAATCCATGCAACCAGGATATATGTTGTATGAACTCTTTTGTGTTCATGCTGTCAGAACCCTGGTGTCAACACTGTTAATATAGGATATTATTGCTTTGACAAGATATGCAGTACTGCCTGGTATTTTTAGAGTTAATTCAGATGACATAGAAAAGGAGGAGATTTATGAGGAAAGCGCGGGATAAGGAATGGAAGTGAATCTTTGGCCTCCAGCCTAATTGGAAGATGTGACTTATGACTGCAAAATAAGGGACGGGTTTAGCAAGAAAAGTTAGACGCAAGCCAGAGAAATTCAGATTCTGGCATCCGTTCATGTATGTGCCGAAGCTATGTTGCCATTAAAAAGATTCTTAAAGGAAAACAATGCCTAGTTTCTTTGAAAAGCCTCTTCCTTCGGAACCATAACATCATGCCAGAATCTAAAACCTTTTCAAACAACTGGGGGTGCATTACCCCTACCTCTTTCTCCTAGGCTGGAGTGAGAATGACAGAATTCAGGAGGAGGACAATCTATCATGAAACGGGAGTTTGTTGAATACAACCCGGCAGCTGCTGATAACCCAGAGGGGGAAGTAACAGCATGCTGTGGGAAGATGAATTTTGGCAGACGAATGAAAATTGGTGGACAGACAATGGACAAACTGCCACTCAAGGCCTGGGTGAGTTACTGGAAATGTTTCAAACCCCAGAGGAGAGAGGCAGAAATCCACTCCTGCAGAGAGAAGCCTGCAGCCCCTCCATTGTATATCAGACAGCCTTCAAAACCCTGTCTTCCCCTGTCAGGGGCTCTAGCTCTGAAGAGAGAGGGAATCCCA
Source organism: Azemiops feae (assembly GCA_023970755.1). Lineage (NCBI taxonomy): Eukaryota > Metazoa > Chordata > Lepidosauria > Squamata > Viperidae > Azemiops > Azemiops feae. Next base: position 860,764 of record JALGBA010004098.1, on the reverse strand, counting down.
GTCTGAGGCCTCTGCAACAATGGGGATTGTGGCACTCGAAGCAGGCAGAGGAGAAACAACCTCTGAGCTCACCACAGCTGTTGAGGCCTTGCAACAGCTTGAGGTGGTGCAAGAGCCAGGGGGTCAGCAGCAACAGCCACAGTGGGGGGCCCAACAGCCTATAATTGCTCCACCTTTCAGAGCAACCTTCGATGGGGACCCAGAGAAGCTGATTTTTTTCCTCAACCAAGTGCGCTCTCACTTGAATCGCTGGGCCTATCTCTACCCGGACCCAGGGTCCATGGTCGATGTGATTGCGTCCAGCCTAGAGGGAGAAGCATCCGAATGGTTGAACAATTTATATAATGAGCAAGCCCCAGAATTGGAAGACCCCCACCTCTTCCTCCTGGGTCTGAAAGAAAGATTTGAGGACCCATCCCTTGACCTAAAAGCAAGAGAACAAATCCACAAAATAAAACAAGCCGGCAGGCCTGCCCTGGAGTACGTGCGAGAGTTTCGCAAGATAGCAGGTCGGATAGAGGGGTGGCCAGAGCAGTCCCTAATCCATCACTTCATTGAGGGATTAGATGATCACCTCTCTCAGGCCTGCATTATTCGAGCAGTACCTGATCAACTGCACGAGTGGTACCAGACAGTGGTGAAGCTAGACGTTCAGCTCGCCTGCTATAAGAAGCCTCCCCCACCTGAATCCGAGCAGCAACCAGAGCAACCCGAACAACAATCACCCCCACGAAAACCTCCAACTACTGCGATGACTGAAAGACCCAGGCCACCTGCAGGCCCATCAATTAAGTGTTTCCGGTGCGGACAGAAGGGACATCGAGCAGCAAACTGTCCGGTCCCCTACCCCCAACTGCAGAGCAGTCTGGAACCAGCGGCGAGAAGGAGACCTACCCAGGGGCCAATGAGAGAAAAATCCAACCGGGCCACGCAAGAACCTGTTGCCCAGATTACACCTCCCACACAAGAGGACACCGGGACTCCGGGTGGACCCGCCCCTGCTCTACCCTCCTTTGACAACGACGACGAAGGAGAGAACGACCCGATGGTGAGTCGACAAATCCCATCTTTTTCACTGCCCGCCAAGCTTATAATCCCTAAGTCGGGGGCACAAATAGACTTAAACGTGCTAATCGATTCTGGATGCACCCGATGCATTATTAGCCTACCCTTTGCCATGAAAATGGGCATACGGGTAAAACAACTCTCCAAACCTGTGAGGTTCGAGCAAGCTGATGGCTTCCTGATGGGAGGGACTTTAGTCACAAAATTAACTAAGCCCTTACGCCTAGAAATAGGTGCACATGGGAGTTTATTCGGTTCCTGGTGGCCCCAAAAATGACTGAGACTGTGATTCTAGGTTTAGCCTGGTTGGACAAATGGAAGCCATTTATCTGGTGGGAGAAAGGAATGAGAACTGTGAGACTACCTATAGGGCCTGAGCCTCCCACTGATTCAACTGACATTGCGGGACACTTTAGGCCACCCAATGAACAACTGCACTTGGCTGCCTCACCGTCACCAGACGAATCACTCATCCCCAATGAATACCGGGACCTAGCGGAGGCTTTTAGTGAAAATGAATGCGATGTCCTACCCCCTCACCGGCCCAATGACTGTTCTATCGAACTGGTACCAGGAGCCAAACTCCCACGCCCGAGAATGTATGCTATGTCCCCCCTCAAAATGGAAGAGATGCAACAATACGTGAATAAAAACTTAGCGAGGGTGTTCATTGAACGGGCCAAATCTACCATGGGAGCCCCCGTGTTATTTAAAGAAAAAAAAGATGGGTCTCTTCATCTCTGCGTAGACTATAAGGGCCTCAACGCTGTGAATGTGGAAAACAAATACCCCCTCCCCCTCCTAAAGGATTTATTAACTCATCTGGCTAAGGGGAGTGTCTTCACTAAATTAGACCTGAGAGAGGCGTATTACCGAGTGAGAATAAAGGAGGGAGATGAGTGGAAAACTGCCTTCAACTGCCCCATGGGGAGCTATCAATTCAAGGTCATGCCATTTGGACTACAGGGGCCCCCAGCCGTATTCATGCAGTTGATTAATGAGGTCCTACATGATCACTTGTACAAAGGGGTTCTGGTGTACCTTGACGATATCCTGATATACAGCACGAATATGACTGATCACATAAAGCTGGTGAGAGAAGTGTTAAAGAAACTATTGAATACCAAGCTTTATGCCAAATTGTCAAAATGTGAATTTCACCAGACCCGATTAGATTATCTCAGCTACAGAATTTCCAACGAGGGCATTGAGATGGATCCAGCCAAGGTGAAAACTATAATCAAATGGCAGCCAAAAACCTGCAAACAGCTCCAGAGCTTCCTAGGTTTTTCCAAGTTCTACCGTCAATTCATCCCCTCTTTTGCCGAGATTGCCCTACCCCTTACAGATTTACTCAAAACAGGCAAAAGAGGAGGGAAGCTGCGACCGGGCTAACCACTAGCATGGACTATGAACTGTCAAACAGCTTTTGAGAATTTAAAGAGACTATTTGCTGCTGAACCGGTCCTAAAGCACCCCTGCCCAGGGGAGCCCTTTGTAATTCAAGCCGATACCAGTGATGTGGCAGTTGGAGCTGTATTACTTCAAAAGAACAAGAATGGAGTCCTGCAACCCTGCGCCTACACCTCCAAAACATTTACGGAAAGTGAACGGAGATGGGCAATATGGGAGAAGGAGGCCTTCGCAATTAGATGGGGGCTGTTAAACTGGCGACACTACCTAGAGGGGAGCAAGGTGCCATTCGAAGTATCGACAGATCACAAAAACCTAGAGGCACTGAAAACTCCCCACAAATTGTCCCCAAAGCAAGTACGATGGACACAGTACTTTAACCGCTTCAACTTTACTCTAAAGTACATACCAGGGGAAAAAAACTTCCTAGTTGATGCGCTATCGAGATTGCCCCAATAGAAAAGCGAACGTGAAGAAGTTAATGAGGTGATTATCTCCAATCCACAACCTGCTGCACAAATCACGCCTCGCAGGGTCCCAAATCCTGATGACCCTGGAGCAAAGAAAATAAAATGAGAGCTCCTCACCGATCAATGGTTCAAAGATAATTAAACCTCCTTGACATGCCGAGATGGTTTGGCTTACAAGGGGGGGAAACTGTATTTGCCCTAATCCCTCTGTCTTAATGCTCTCAAACACAGCCATGATGTGAAACAGGCTGGACATTTTGGATATCTAAAAACTCTACATCTCACCCGCCGGCAATTTTGGTGGCCGGGATTGAAACGGGATGTGGAAAACTATGTAAAGAGTTGCACCGTATGTGCCACAATGAAAAGAATCCCGGAGAAAACCCCTGGGTTACTGCAGCCGGTGGCAGACCCTTCCCAACCTTGGGAAGAAATAGCTATGGACTTTATTGTAGACCTACCTGAAAGTAGAGGAAATACTGTCATCTGGACTGTAATAGACCTATTTTCGAAGCAGGCTCATTTCATCGCCTGCAAAGGACTCCCATCTGCTCAACGACTGACTAAATTGTTCCTGAAACATATCTACCGACTGCACGGTGCCCCTAAGCGAATAATCTCAGACAGGGGGGTGCAGTTCACAGCAAAGTTTTGGAGGAGTTTTCTTAAATTAATTGGATCATCTCAAGGCTTATCATCTGCTTTTCATCCGGCCACCAATGGAGCTGCAGAATCCGCTAACAAAATGGTGGAGCAATATCTCAGATGCTACATTTCCTACTAACAGACAAACTGGACTGACCTCCTCCCTTTTGCAGAGGTGGCGTACAATAATTCTGTGCACAGCAGCACCGGCTACATGCCTTTCAGAGTAGCCACAGGCAAAGAGTTCGGTCCAATACCTGAATACCCCCAGGTGCCAACAGCTTCCCAGACACTTGACCAACGGGTGAGGGGATGGGAAGAAGTTTGGAGAAACACGAAAACTGCTTTAAAAAAGACTTTTGAAACCTATAAAAAGCAAGCTGATAAAAAGAGAGCTCCCCAAAGAATGTTCCAAGTTGGGGAAAAGGTTTATCTGTCGACCAAACATTTGCACCTCAAATTACCCAGTAAGAAGTTAGGACCGAAATTCTTAGGGCCTTTTCCTATCGTAAAGGTCATCAATCCGGTCACAGTAAAACTGAAACTCCCTAGACTTTTAGGTAAAATCCACCCTGTCTTCCATAGTAGCTTGTTAAAACCTTATCGGGGCTCCACTTTAAGACCTCCCCTGAAGAAGGCACGTGGGCCCCTCGTAGTTGCGGGGTAGACCCATTATGAAGTGAAACATAATTCTTGATTCTAGAATTTTTAAAGGGAAATTGCAGTACCTAGTACAATGGAAGGGATACCCGTTGTCTGAAGCCACTTGGGTGAAATCCAGTGAGGTGAAAGCTGACAGGCTCGTCAAAAGGTTTCATGCGAAACACCCCAACAAACCGAAAACTAGTCATTAATATATGCTTTTGTTTACATTATAGGATCTGTCCTTTTTGTAAGGGAGGCTGGATGTCAACGCTGTTAATATAGGATATTATTGCTTTGACAAGATATGCAGTACTGCCTGGTATTTTTAGAGTTAATTCAGATGACATAGAAAGGGAGGAGATTTATCAGGAAAGCGCGGGATAAGGAACGGAAGTGAATCTTTGGCCTCCAGCCTAATTGGAAGATGTGACTTATGACTGCAAAATAAGGGAGGGGTTTAGCAAGAAAAATTAGACGCAAGCCAGAGAAATTCAGATTCTGGCATCCGTTCATGTATGTGCCGAAGCTATGTTGCCATTAAAAAGATTCTTAAAGGAAAACAATGCCTAGTTTCTTTGAAAAGCCTCTTCCTTCGGAACCATAACACCTGGACAGGGAATGAAATGAGCCAAGATGGTTGTAGCTCCCTTGGAATCTGGCAAATCTGTGAGGAAATCCAACAACACAGCACCCTGGGGGTTTTGAAGGGTGGACTATAACAGTTTGGGAAGGGCACTGGTGACATTCTTAGCCTGCTGACACTTTGCACAAGAAGCCACATACCCTACCACATCATGAAGCATCAAGGCCACCAAAAAGTCCATGAAACCAAGTGGAGTGTTTTAAAGAACTCAAAGTGGCCAGCTGCCGGGTTGTCATCATATTGCCATAGGATGAGCCCCTGTAATGGACTGGCAGGGACATAATAGCACCCTCAGAAAAGGAGTATATTGTCCTCCCAGGACCAAGAACTGGGTGGTCTTCTGGCGCCTTAGTTTAATTTGCCACGCCATGTCACTATCAACAGGTCACATTGTTGCTCTTTCCAGATGTGTGTTCTCAAGTCCACAGGCTCTTGAATAGCTGCAAATTTTTCAGGAGGGATTACCAACCAAGACAATGGTTTATCTTGCACATGGGTGTATTCCAACTTATGGAACATTGCATCTGCTTGCTGGTTGTGCCCACTCAGAATATAAGTCACTTTAAAATTGAAACAGACAAAAACAGGGACTACTGGATGTTCTGTTGATTAAGTTTTCTAGCTGTCTTTAAATGTTCCAAGTTTCTGTGGTCTGTCAGGACTTCAATTTGGTACCAAGCCTCTTCAAGGAAATGTTTTCATACTTTGAAAGCCACTTTCACCACCAGAAACTCTTTATCCCAGTTCATTAAGTGCTTCTCTACGGATTCAATTTGCAAGAGTAATAGGAACATGGCAATAAAGTCCTGGACAGTGTAGCAGTTTGCAGCAAGATATCTGAGGTGTCTGTCTCAACAGTGGTCGTGTCGGGTCAGTGTGTCTGAGGATAGCTTCCAAAGCAAACACTACTTTTAGGGTGTCCAAAGCTTCCTGTTCCACCTTAGGAGGTTGACTATAGGCACAGTGAGCATGGCAAATTGAGCGATAAAGGCTTTGTAGTAATTGGCAAAGCCCAAAAGGCATTGGACATTCTTGACTCAGTGCAGGGATTGGCAGGTATGTAGTGCCTTGATTTTGCCTATAGTTTCATCTGTAAATTTAACACAATGTTGATAAATTTCTAGGTTTCTTGGCCCAATGGATGCTACATATGCAGTTCTGCATGGAGAACTTCTGTAATGATTATATTTGGGTTTATTTTATATATGTAACTAGGCCTGTAACTAGGTCTGATGCAAAATAGGAATTACCCCATCTGTTGGAGTAGATTCTCCTATTGATCAAGTTTCTTGCATTTGGGAATAAAGATACTAGCTTTGGAGGACTTAACAGTAAGTATAAACAATCAACTGGTAAATCGAAGGGCCATGCCAGGGTCAGCATTTGAATTGATACTTATATCAGTGATTGTTGGTGTACCACATAGGATCTTAACTGAAATGAGGCTGCTATAAGATTAATTTGAGATTTCTGATGTATTATTGGATATGCAGATTAGTGTGGGATAACTTGGAACATTTCAGAAGTTAATCAAATCATGCCTTAGGGCCTTACCACTGAGACCCAGCAAAACTATAAACATTGTAGTTACTTTTGAGCCCCCTTTATGTAGAATGTAGTGCAACTCAGATCCAATCAACAACTTCTTCAGAAGAACTAATGCAATTAAAAACAAATGCAGATAGGAAAGTCTAAACTATGGCTCTTGTTATATTTTATTTACTGATCTAACCATCCAGTCCAATTGTCATGGAGGAAGAGGAGGAGATAGAGCTGGGCTGATGGAGGGGAATGGCACAGGCCCTATGGCCCATGAGGAATGACCTGAGGATGACAATGAGACAGTCCCGGGTCCCTTGGGCCTCAGAAGAGTAGGCAGAGAGGAAGAGAGGGTGCAGGCTGACTGAGGAAGGGGGGAGGAGATGGAAAGGGCAGGCAGCAGAGCAGAAGAGTGGTGGAGCTCCAGAGATGAGCAACTGCCTCCCCCGCCCAATCCCCGAGCACGGAGAATGGAGAGGAGGCAGAGTCAGTGCAGGGCGACCTGACTACTCGGGAGGAGGGCACCCCCACCCCTCCTCATGAGGATCACCTGGAAAGTAGCATTTAAGGAGACACCATGAGGAGTGGCTTTTGTCGGTAACAAGTGTTGTATTTCGTGGCAACATTCTTCACGGCTCTGGAAAGAACTTTGCTCCAGAATCCTTGCTGTTGTTGACTCGTATTTGATTCTTTGCCTTGACTTCTGTGGGGTAATGGCGATGCTGCTCTGTTCCAGGTTTTGCTGTGTCCCTGATGGACTCTCCGCACCGCGAAGTTCCGAGTCATCTGTCATGAACTTTGCCAAGGTTAAGATCCTATCTTGCTTCCTGAGTGTTGCTACTCTCTTGGAATTCCATTGCCGGGAAGTTGCACAGAGAGTGTGTGTGTGCATGTGTTTGAGCCTTGCTCTTGAACTGTAGGTGTGAATTGGACGCAGAGACTTGGGAACGGACCAGGAATTGCTGAATTGTAGGGATTTTAGGAGATGGTGGTTGAATAAATGCTGACAAGCCTCTGCCTAGCACTGATTCAAATATCTAGTTGCTTTGATGCTTTTAGATATGTGTGAGTATAAACTTTGTCTCGAAACATAGCATTCTCATAGGAAGTCCCTCTGATTTGGGCATGATGGGGACCATAAAGAATAAAGCTTTCTAATTACATTACTATATCCATTGATTTTTATATTTCTACATTACTGATCTAAAAAGATCTACCTCATGGTGGTAAGAGTGGCAAAAAAGCATTATTTCTTCACTCTTATTGCATTCTCAGACAGTTGCCCAGCAGCCCTGTTTTGGATCACCTGATCCCTTCTGGGTCAGGGGGCTTGGGTGATCATCTGCAGGGCTATGCAGAAGAGTTTATTCAGTACCTAATGAACAAAATTGCTCGGATTCATTTCAGTTTGGATTCCATGTATAGAGACAATCCATGTGAGATGCCTGAGAGATCTTGTCCAATTGTCTGGGAATGGTTTGACCCTGTTGGCCCTGATGAAGTGAACAAGGTCCTTGATGTTGTCAGCACCACCACCTGTCACTTAGATCATTGTCTCTCCTGGATGGTGACTAGAGGGTGGGTCCAGGCAGTGATTAATATGTTAGTAAAGGAGGGGACATTTCCAGAGGCTTTTAAGGAGGCTCTGATTCACCCCCACCTTAAAAAAAATCCCACCTGCCTGAACAACTTTTATCCAATTTCCCACCTTCCTTTTTGGGGGAAAGTTGTGAAAAAAGTGGTGGCCTGTTAGCTTCCTTGCTCTCCTTGACCTCTCAGCAGCTTTCAATATCATTAACCATTGTATTCTTTTGGGTTGGCTACAGGGTCTGGGGTTGGGTGGCATAGTTTTGAGCTGGTTTGGCTCCTTTCTCCCAGGCTGGTCCCAATTGGCGTTGATATGGAGTAAGAGGTCCAGCCCTCGGGTGCTACCTTGTGGCGTGCTGCAGGGCTCAGTACTCTCTCCACTTCTTTTCAACATCTACATGAACTGCTGGGTGAGATCATCCATCACCATGGGTTGAGGTATCTGCAGTACACTGACGATACCCGATTCTGTGTTTCCACTCCTGGTGACCCTGGCTGCCCTCTCATGGTACTGGAGGTTGTGGGGGCCTTGATGAGGGACAACAGACTTTGACTGAACTCTGGCAAGACCAAAGGGCTTTGGGTACATTGGTCTGAGATCTGGGACTTTGTCATCTTTGACTATGGATGGGGTGGCACTACCCCAGACAGATCCAGTCCGCAATTTGGGAGTTCTCCTGGACTCATGACTCCTGCTCAAAGAGCAAGTGACAGTCACAGCCAGGAGAGCCTTTGCACAACTTGGAGTTGTACCATTTGTGGCTTTTCCTGGATCAGGAATCCCTGCACTCAGTTGTTCAGGTTCTAGTCATCTCACAGTTGGACTATTGTGCTCTACGTAGGGCTACCTTGAAAACTATTTGGAAGCTACAGCTGATGCAGAGTGTGGCAGAATGGGCAATTCTTGGGGCCTGAAGAATCAATGTAATACCATTGCTCTGTGTGCTGCATTGTCTGCCAGTCTGTTTCCGGGTGCAATTCAAGGTGCTGGAAATTATGTCAACGCTGCTAACTTCGGTTGTTATGGCCTTGACAAAATATGCAGAGCTATGTGGTATTTTTTGGGTTAACTTAAATGAGGCTGGGAAGGGAAGAGGAAGAGTGTGTGTGGGGTTTACTTTAAGAAGCAGCCCGCACGCACAGGAACCTTTGCCCTTCGGACTAATTGGAGAACGTGATTTATGACAGCAAAATAAGGGAGGGAAAAATGCTAGCAAAGTGTCTGCTCGGGGGAGGAGATTTCAGATCTTGGCATCCCATTCATGGCGTGCCGACATTCTGTTACATGAATAAAGACTTTTTAGGATAAACAATGCCTGGAAGTTCTTTGAAGTGTTTCATTAGTCGGAACCTTGACAAATTACCTTTACAGCTGTTCATGGCATGGGTCCAGGCTACTTGGGGAACTGTCTCATCCCACTGGAATTGGCCCATCCCACGTCTGCCAGAAGAGGAGGCATGCTGCAGGCCCTGTCAACCTGATTATTCCAGCTGGCAGGGTCCAGGAGAAGGGACTTCTCTGCTGTTGCATCTGCATCTGGAACATCTTGTCCCCCAATGTGAGGTCATCCCCAACCCTCCTGACCTTTTGTAAGGGCCTAACCTGGCTCTGCCAGTTAGCTTGGGGTTCCAGTTGGGGAGCATCACAGTAGAGGTGGTTGATCAAATAACAACAGATCCCACTTCCCCCCATCCTGCCATCCTGCCCTTCCCATCTGTAACTGGATTTTAGCAGTTGGCATTAATGTGTTGGCATTAATATGTGTGTGTACAAGCTGGATGGAGTTACCCTGTGGTAAGATGGGTGGCCAATAAATTTTATAAATAAATAAAAAATATTGATTGATAATGTAAAACTGATTCAATTTATAAAGGAATAAACAGATTATACATTTGGAGATTCCCCAGGCCTTTTGACCAGGTTTCTGAGTTTATTATCTCACTTCCAATTATCTCACTTCCAATATTAGGCCGTTGATTGATATGTTCACTTTGCTACATCCTTATTTCAGTTCTTTTCCTGCCTTACTTCATACATGCACATTTTTGTCCTATATTTTATCTGCTTGCATCATTTTTATATTTTTCTTTTATTTCAAGTGATTTATGACTCATCCTTATAATACACAAGCACCTGCTGGCTTGTGGTCATGCGTCAGGCATCTGTATCCCTGCTGTATACATTTCTTGTCCTTCCTTTGCTGACATTTGCTATTTTGAGATGCTGCCACCAAATACCATAAATCTTTCTGCCATCTCTACAGAACAGGGTTCTAGGATGAGACTGTAATATTATTCAAGAGGATATAAAACTAAACCTCATATTTTGGGCAGGATGTATCTCTTGATTTCAAAACCCTGTCTGGAGCAATCATTCCAGATAAACATTGCCTATTTGTGTCTTTGATCTGTGACAAAGGAATTTAAATACACTCTTGCTCTAAGGGCAAGATTACTACAAGTAATATATATTTTATTTGTTAATCAGTGAACAGTATACATAAAAATGATTTGTATCACATGTAATTATGTCTATTTTCATTCTTGGCAACACTTGGATTCAGATGAATGTATGTAATGCTCATATCTGCGTTGTAAAATTTAAGCTTATTTTAGCCAAAGGCCATAGTAATTGAACAATCATCTGGAGCACAATAATTCTAGTTTTTCTTTCTGTCCATACAGTATACAATAATAATATATACAATATACAATATACAATAATAATAATAATAATAATAATAATAATAATAATAATAATAATAATAATAATAATAATAATAATAATAATAATAATAATAATAATAATAATAATAATAATAATAATAAAGTTGGAAGGGACCTTGGAGGTCATCGAGTCCAACCCCCTGCTCAGGCAGGAAACCTTATACAATTTCGGACAAATGGCTGTCCAGTCTCTTCTTAAAAACTTCCAGTGTTGGAGCATTCACCGCTTCTGGAGGCAGGTTGTTCCACTGGTTAATTGTTCTAACTGTCAGGAAGTTTTTCCTCAGTTCCAGGTTGCTTCTCTCCTTGACTAGTTTCCATCCATTACTTCTTGTCCTGCCCTCAGGCGCCTTGGAGAATAGCTTGACTCCCTCTTCTTTGTGGCAACCCCTGAGATATTGGAATACTGCTATCATGTCACCCCTAGTCCTTCTTTTCATTAAACTTTGTTGTTGTTGTTAGTTGCGAAGTCGTGTCCGACCCATCGCGACCCCATGGACAACGTTCCTCCAGGCCTTCCTGTCCTCTACCATCTTCTGGAGTCCTTTAAGCTCACGCCTACTGCTTCAGTGACTCCATCCAGCCACCTCATTCTCTGTCGTCCCCTTCTTCTATTGCCCTCAATCTTTCCCAGCATTAGGCTCTTCTCCAGTGAGTCCTTCCTTCTCATTAGGTGGCCAAAGTACTTGAGTTTCAACTTCAGTATCTGGCCTTCTAAGGAGCAGTCAGGGTTGATCTCCTCTAGGACTGACCGGTTTGATCGCCTTGCAGTCCAAGGGACTCGCAGGAGTCTTCTCCAGCACCATAGTTCAAAGGCCTCAATTCTTTTGCATTCAGCCTTTCTTATGGTCCAACTTTCACAGCCATACATTGCAACTGGGAAAACCATGGCCTTGACTATACGTACTTTTGTTGGCAGGGTGATGTCTCTGCTTTTTAGTATGCTGTCTAAATTTGCCATAGCTTTCCTCCCCAGGAGCAAACGTCTTTTAATTTCTTGGCTGCAGTCCCCATCTGTGGTGATCTTAGAGCCCAGGAAGATAAAATCTGTCACTACCTCCATTTCTTCCCCATCTATTTGCCAGGAATTGAGAGGGCCGGATGCCATGATTTTGGTTTTCTTAATGTTGAGTTTCAAGCCAACTTTTGCACTCTCCTTCTTCACCCGCATCAAGAGGCTCTTTAGTTCCTCTTCACTTTCTGCCATTAGAGTGGTATCATCTGCATATCTTAGGTTGTTGATATTTCTCCCGGCAATCTTAATTCCAACTTTTGATTCATCTAGCCCTGCCTTTCTCATGATGTGCTCTGCATATAAGTTAAATAGGCAGGGTGACAGAATACAGCCTTGCCGGACTCCTTTCCCAATTTTGAACCAATCAGTGGTTTCCGTGTCCAGTTCTCACTGTTGCTTCTTGACCCGCATATAGGTTTCTCAAGAGACAAATAAGATGGTCTGGTACTCCCATCTCTTTAAGAACTTGCCACAATTTGTTGTGATCCACACAATCAAAGGCTTTAGCATAGTCAATGAAGCAGAAGTAGATGTTTTTCTGGAACTCCCTAGCTTCATTAAACTAGACATACCCAATTCCAGCAAATGTTCCTGATATGCTTTAGCCTCCAGTCCCCTAATCATCTTTGTTGCCCTTCTCTGCACTCTTTCTAGAGTCTCAACATCTTTTTTACATCGTGGTGACCAAAACTGGATGCAGTATTCCAAGTGTGGCCTTACCAAGGCTTACCATATGCTCAAGTGTGGCCTTACCATATGCTCAAAAGGACCAAACTTATCTTCTACCAAAAATTGCTGTGGGGAGCAGTTCTTTTAAAAATGCTTCTACAATGTTAGGAAACTGAAATCCAGTAGTTATTAAAGTATTAGGATTTCTGGGATGTGTTCAACATAACAATAAAGCAACAACAAAATTCTCAGAGCAACTGCCACTCCATCACCCTTAAAGGCACGTGTCCCAGTTGGATGTCTTTATTCTCTGTGTGACTTAAGAAATTTTCTGGGAAAAAATTATAATAGGACTTGTCAGACATTCTACATTCATCATTGATTCCCTCACTTTCTTTGTAAAAAAAGAAATCAGACAAATGCAGGTTGATTACAATTCCATGAATATAATAAGAAGGAAAAAAATGATCTTCCCTGCTGATGATTTCAGATTTTTCTGATACCATAATGTACATTAAATTAGATGCCTTTATTTATTTATTTACTTCCTTATTTATATTTCTATGCTGTTCCATGCTTGCAGGCAAGCTGATCTTTATGCAAACCATAATACTAAGCTAATTTTGATGCAAACTAGAGTGCGTAAAGTTTGCATCAAGGAGACAAAGGGAAAATTGTGTCTCAGACTTTGATATAACCATTTCAAATGTATGGCCATGCAGTTAGGCTTGTACAATGCTGTAAAAGTGATCCAGCATTTTCAGAAATCTGTTGAACTGTTTTACGATCATAGATTTAGTCAATTTATTTTACTCAGTCATCACCAACACCACAGGAATATGAAATTCATGTAAAAGCTGCATGTTTATAGGACCTCCACTATTAAATTAGAGAATTGTGCCTTTGTTTTGAATGAAAGGAGCTCCCTGTTTGACATCATGGTTAAGACTGAGCCATAATAATTTGATGCAGTGTTATCTTGGCAGGCACCACAGACAGTAAACAAGACACAATGCTTTGGGGTGACACAAATTGTTACAGCTGCTTTATTGCTTGCTTGCCCAGATAACAGCCCATTTATGTGGTTTACTGAAGACCGCATTTCTCTACTGATAGAATAAGCAGATTCAGCATGGTTCTGATTGATGCAAGTATAAATTCATCCTAAATCAATATTGGAACATCAGGACATTCATACTCTATTTATTGTTAAGATCTTTAGCTCTAAAGTAGACATGGGAATAATGCTTTTGCAACTCTTGTAAAAGATGAGCAATTATATATTTTCACATTTCACTGAAGGTTTAATTCCACAAAATATACTGACTTGAATTAGGTGTTATTGGCAATAGAATATTTATTTGAAACCTAGGAGCATCATTTAAAGGAAATTAGACAATGTCTCATTTATATAAGTCATCAGAATTTAAAATACAATATTTATAAAAACTAAACAGTTCTTCATTTTCAATTTATTTTTGTATAGCATATACATGTAATTTAATCAATAAAAACAAGATATTAAGGTTAAAGTGTATACTCCTGAGTTTCTGATATTAATTCCAAAAAATTGCAATCATTTGGATATTGTTTTTGTGACAGATAATTATAAACACTACAGCAGCAGAATTTGTTCACTGGCAAATTCAGTGGGATAATGAAACAAATAATGAATACCTATAGTCATCCCTACTTCATCAAAGGAAATCTTTCTACAATTTTCAATCCTGTTCTGGAAAAATCTATTGAAGTCTCTTAAGAGTTAAACCATCATCATCACTATTAATGATGAATTAGACCTTTGACATTATTTGTAGGATTATATAAACCATCTGCAAAATAACTATAAAGTTTATTACTCTTTCCCAGTTTAATTCTCAAGTCAGTGAAAATAAAATATCAAATCTGAAATAAAAACAACCCCATTAAAAAGAATAGGCAGCTCATTACATAGGCAGGAATAAGAAAAAGTTACAACATTTGAGTCTTCTTAAAACACGGTGGAAGCTGAGATAGTCTAGTTATGGCTTCCTAACTTTTCTTCAATAAAGTTCTTGCCTAAATAATTCCAGTTCTGGCCAAAAGTCTGAGAATCAGAAACAGCAAGAAAGGTTACATATCACAGTAGGGGACAAAGCGTGGCTCTCAATAAAACATTTATATATTTGAGGTCAGAGTAGAAAGCGAAGTCCTTGCCTCATCAGACATTCCTGATTTCCCATCAAATATTAATTGTAACTTGTACCCTCACTGAATATTTTCCTGGTAATCTACCAACTTCCCTCCTGTCCTGATCATGCAACACATCCTTGTTGCTAAGAAGTAGGCAAGAGATTTATGAGCTAGATCAAATTCTTAATTCCACACAAAAATAATAATAATCAACATTTCTAATTGTATGCTGTGTAGTGTTTAGTAAGGGCTGGAAGATATTCATGTGAATGTTGTCAGACTTATAATCTCTAAAGTTACTTTAAAGGTTTCTTTCACAATACCTAAATTTTACAATACACCATATTCAGATTGAGAACATTCTAAAAGAAGGGTAATATGATGATTCTTCCATTCTGAATATTTCTGAGGAAGAAGAGTTGGATGAGAAGTTATCAGAGATAAGTGTTTTGTCTAAATCCTCAGGTTTGTCTTGAGATTCAGGCAGACTCGGGGTCATTCCATTCTTCTGAGTTAGTGATCCAGATATCTGACCTTGGAGATTCTTTTGGATCACCAAACCTGCTGGAGTGACATGAATGCCAAATGGTATAGAAGTGTACTAAACAACCTGACTTCTCTGGAGGAAAGACAATTCACCCCATTTTGACCAGTTCTGTATTTCAGCCTGCAGCAAAATGTAGAGAAAAATACGCATTAAAGGCTTTTTTTGTGGCCCTGCCTAGCTGTAGTTTACTTTCTTGAATGTGTGACCCTTGGATTGACTGAATTTCTCTTCACATCTGTTTCTTTGTAGCTTTAGTAATATTTTCCTTATTTTGACCCTTGGTCTAGACTTTTGACTATTTTTCATTGTATTTTCTGGGTAGCTCATTCTCGCTTATCTAAATCTAATTTTATGTGAACCTTTGGAACAGAAAAGCATTATGTCAGATAAATACGAAGAAGCAGTAATGTCAAAGGAAAAGTATTATTGATCAGTCATAGAGAATTGTGCTATAGTTACTTCTTTCAATTATAGTTAATAAATTCATTCTAAAATGGCTAAGAAAATATTTTTCTGAAATGTCTTAAGACAATTCCCACCCTTTCCAATTATTTTGGTCATTGGTCATGCTGCTGAGGAACTATGGGAGTTGAATCTTATTATGGAGATCCCAGGTTTGAGAAGACTACTCTGTGGTAAGCTATGATTTTATACTGTTAAGGTACACCTTAGGAAAAAATAATTGATTGGAGTTTAGAGCCTATGTTTATCAACTGCTTATTTATTAATAATATGGGTAGTTTTGGTTTGGTTGTTAACTAATAACTATACTTAAATTTACTATAGGCAGACTCTTGGAATGAATTCTTCTTTAAAATGTACATTAATATAATGTTAGTGAGATAAACATATGATTCATAAAATTATATTTATATAAATATAAAGTAGTAAAATCAAATGTTAAACAAGTACTAAAATGATGTAAATGGAAAATAAAATAAATGAAAACTTCTAAACTCTCAATTGCCACTGATTTCAATACAATTTAAAAGATACTCTCTACATTCTAAGGATGCAGTTTGCAAAGGACAAAAACTTTTCTGCTGCTTCTAAAGTAACTAAAGAGAAAATGATGGGTACACCATGCAGTTAAGTTGGTACTGATATGAGAATAAAAATCCACAGGAATAATCAAAATCAAGCAAATGCAATAAAAGTTTTAGCTTCCACTGCTGGCTTTCAAAGCTAGTATCAAATCATTAAGCTTACAGAAAAAATGCAAAACTTAACACTTTAAAATGACTCTGTTAATTTTTTAAAGAAGCTTAATTAATAGAACTGTACCTGAGATGTTGATAAGCAACTAAATATTGATTGGAGAAGTAGATGTATTCTTAAAGCTAAACCTCTTAAAGAACTTTTAGATTTAGAACTTTTAGAGACCACTGAATCTTTAAAAAGTTAATCTGTGTTATCTCAAAATACATGAGGTTTACCATAACAATAGTGTTCAAAGCCTGCCAGGTAAGAATAATTGCTTTTCTAGAAATGCATTAAATAAAACTTTAGAGATAACTAGGACTTTAATATATATTTAACTGGGGGGAAAGTGCCATTGAACTCAATGAAATTTACTGATGAGTCACAAATAAGCTATGATGTCTACTTCCAATATCAGATGGATTTATAGGTGGCTGAATTACTATGTTCAACAGTGGTGGCTACTGTGTCAATATGAGAGTGATATCCAGTAAGATGCTTCTGTATTCTGGGTCCAGTTCTCTTCAACATTTTTATAAATGACTTAAATGAGCAGAATCAAAGGCCTTCAATTTGCAGACTGACCCCAAAATGAGGGTCATTGCTAACTTAAGGTTCAAAAGGATATTGATAGACCTGAACACTGAACTGTATCCAACAAAATATAGTCCAATGGCAATAAAAATGTACAGCTCTATACTCATTTGGAAAAAAACAGGTGCACAAGTGCATGATAAGGGAACATGTTTTTACAATAAGGATCTAGGGATCGTGGTAAATCACAGATTAAGTGAACTGCAGTTACCAAGTCTCAATGCAATCTTGCAATAAACTCAAAGGTATAGTATTAAGATCATAGGAAATGATCATAATGTGTCCAGTTCTGGCCATCATGATATAAGAATGATGCTGAGGAAACAGGAAAAGTTCAGAAAATGTCAAACCTGGGGATTGACAAAGATGGGGAGAGGCTCGGACACAATTATTATGAAGAATTTTTAAAGGAAGTGAAATGTTTAGCTTAAAAGATGAACAGGCAAGAAGAGATATGATCAACATCTGATATCTGAAGGGCTGTCATTGGGGAAAAGGAGTGGATATATTCTCCATGGTTCCCAAGAGTAGGATACAAAAAAGAAGATCTAAGCTTGAAAAAAGGAGGAATTTTGTGCAGTCATGGGTGTTTCATCATTGAAGATTTCAAGCAAAGACTGGACAGCTATTTGTTTAAGATGATATGAGGATTCCTGCACTGGGCGTGTTTGTGTGTGTGTGTGTGTGTAGACTAATAGATATCGATGTTCACTTCCAACTCTATGATTCTGTAGTATATGTATATTGTACTCAGTTATATGCATATATCTCATGCAATAGTAAGATAATGCTCAAGATGTTGCAATCTAGATTTCAAAGCTACATAATACACAAGAAGAGTTCAGAATAAGCAGTAGCACACAGGATCTTTTTGCTAATACCTAGTGAAAAAAATTAAAGGACTTTCCAAAAATATGTCTATTTTTGCTTTATTGATTATCCAAAAGATTTATTGGTGTAGACCATAACAAATTTTGGATAGCTCTTAAAAACATAGATGTACTGTGTCACCTCATCTGCTTACTGGACATTTTTTCATGATTGTTCATCACAGTTATAATGGAACATGGAGCAACAAAACTGTTCAAAGTTGAGAAAAGATTGCATTAAGTTCAGTCATTTATTTAACTTGTGTACAAAATATATCATGAGAAATGCTGGATTAAAAGAAAATGAAATGGAAATTGGAAATAAAATTGCTGGTAGAATCATCAACAACCTTAAATGTGCTGATAATATCATTTTGATGGTTGGAATTGAAGAACGCTTAATAATCTCTTGTTGAAAGTGAAAGAAGAAAGTACAAATGCTAGTCTATTATTCAATATTTAAAACTAAGATTAATAGGCAGTACCAATTCAATACAAAAGGGCAAAGCTAAAGTAGTAACAGATTTATCTGGGCTCAGAAATTTGCTATGTGAAAAAAGACCACAACAGAACAAAAGAAACAAAGGTATGGATAGTCGCAGCTGTTACATTGGCTATAAAAGCTGGATCATCAGAAAGACTGATGTCTATAATTTTGATGCAAGATAAAATTTGTACTACAAGAAGTACAAAAAATTCAACACTAGATGAGGTTAACCAGAATACGTATGGGAAGTACTAAAGTTTAAATGTTTTGGATACACAATGCAAAATCAAGAGTCACTGGATAAGACCATAATGTTTGGAAATATAGAAGAAAATAAATAGTTAAATGATGACACAAACTTGAGATTAGAAGAACTGAAAGAAGAAGGTATTGGCAGACAATCCTGGCAAAATGATTTCTATTTGTTCACAAAGAGTAAAAACTGGTTGAATAGCTGAACAAGTCATATACACATATACATTGTATTTAAGATTTTTATCAGAGACATCCAAGCGGTAAATATTATGCAGTGATGCTGAAACCAAATAGCAGTGCAGTGCTATTCTTGGAGATCTTCAGATTCTGTAAGTAATGATATGTTTATGAATTTGAAAATCTATTAACTAAAAAGAAAAAAATACCAATTTATGGATTCTAAATGTATTTTGGACTAAATTACTCCCATAATGCAATTAATGCATTTGGGGGAAGATTTGTGTGTTTTTCCAAATGTCACATGGACTGTTATGAAAAACCTTTGTAAAAGATGTATGCAAAATATTTACAATAATGTTTTATGTATGCATTATACAAATGTGTGCATATGAAAGCAAAACTAAACAGAAATAAACTTTTGAGTTAGAACTTGGTGGCAATTTTGATATTTTTCATAGTAATAAGAGAAACCATAGGCTTTGGTGAATAAGTGCATGAAAGGAAGTGATTTAGTGAAATGAAAGAGTAACAACTAGTATTAGTCCAAGTTTGATTGTTCCATGTTTTAATGCACCTTTGCAATATAATTGTGTCTTGAGTTCAGAAATAATTGAACATTTCATTCCAATGATCACTTTATAGATGAATTGCTAAACTTGCATTTCTTGGCTTTATTCAAGTTCAAAGTTAAACTCCATAATAAGTGAAATTTGATATATTTTTTTCTTAATTAGTATTCATAGACCTGTATTCTGAAATGTAAAAATAAAAAAAATCTTGACTATATGTCCATTGTTTAATGTTTTCTTTATTCCTGTTTGGCTTTTATTTTAATTTTAAAATCTGTGCTAAATATAATAAAATAATTAAAGGTTTTCAATACCATGAAAACTAAAAGAATAAATATCAATTTCTATATATGTTCACACATGTTTGATGTAGTAGTTTTATTTTACCACTGAACTTGTGTGTGTGGGGGGGTATGTGTGTGTGGATATCCATATTACAGCAACAATCTACATGCTTAAGCATATATGCTGTAATAAAAATGTATCAGTATTGTTGAATATTGTCAATAATAATTATTTTTTTTAAAAAGCTACACAATTAACTGGGCTAAGCAAATGAGCACCATCATTAGAGGAATGATTCCTTTACCCAAAAAAGGACAAAACTGTAATAAACCTATTCTCATGACAGAAATGAACTGGCATTCCCTCTGAGTTAATAGCTTCACCTTAGGTGCCAGCAACTCAGGATCTTGGGTTTCTCAGTTGAGAAGTGCAATGAATGGGTTGAAAGCAGGCCTACTCTCTAGGGCAGGGATGCCAAACTGCCGGCCTGCAGGCCGGATGCGTCATGCCAAAACCGCTCCCACCCCATTGCCGGCAATGGAAAAAAAGTCATGATATGTTGCGACATGTCACGTGAGGTTGCGAGTTTGACACCCCTGCTCTAGGGCTTTCTTTTTCCCAAACATCTTCTCCTCTAAATCAAGTGTAGCTCCAGGAACTAGGAAAAGAATGACTGTTCTGTAGGGTTTTAGAACTTGCGTTGAAGATTTTCTGATGCCAGAAATGGTTAATTATAATTGTGGTTAGTTATAGTCCTTAATTGCAAATATATATTTGTAGTACTTTTAATGTGTATTATTAAATGTTTTACTGTTCAGCTGTTGCTCTTGTATACTGCTTAGAGATGTTTGACTGAGGCAATTTAGAAATTTATAAGTAAATAAATAAAATGGTCATGTTGTTAAGCCTCCCAGCTACTTACAGAAGACCATCAATCCCTGATTTTTGTTTGTCCAGAGCAGGGGTGTCAAACTCGCAACGTTACATGACGTGTCGCAACGTATCTTGACTTTTTTTCCATTGCCGGCAATGGTGTGGGCGCAGTTTTGGCATGACGCATCCAGCCCGCAGGCCGTCAGTTTGACACCCCTGCTCCAGAGGGAAGAATATGATGTGGTATGAGGTTAAGGTCAGGTCTCTGTCATTATTTGCCTGTTTTATAACCTCCTGGTGTCATGGAAGAGGAGTTGGGGAAGCTAAATGACCATAGAGTTGAAATACCTTGAAAAACTGTTTTGATAAAATTTATTTAGAACTTTGTTTTATTTCTATATTTAGCAAAGATTTTAAAAACCTCACATGACACAGGGTTGCTTGTCTAGAATATTTAGTTTACACTCTTCAGGCTGAAATTAGGTGGCCAACAAAGCCCGTGTGTTCTCTTGAGTTGCCCTATTATCACCCCCCTCTTCCACAAAGACCTTGCAGGGGAAGGGCCATAGGGATAATTGTTGGATCTGGCAGAGTGAGAGCTGTGGAGAGCTTTTGGTGCATCCCTGCATAATAGATGCAGTTCCCTGCTGAACTTAATAGGGATACTAAGGTGAAAGGTTCAGCTGTTTGTGATGACAATGATGACTCAACTGAGCAGGGGATTGTAGTCTGTGAGGAAGAAGTTGTCTTGGATAAGGGAAGGTGTAAATCAGGCATTGCAAATCAGCCATATGAGATGAATAAGGTATCTAAAAAGAGAAGCCACTTTCTGGTTTGTGATTCAATTGTAAGATGTGTCAATTTAGAAAAGGATGTGGCATCTTTGAAAGAAGTGAGGTGTCTGCCTGGTGCTACTGCCATCAGAGAAAAGAGGCACATTTTTAAGATAGTCAAGAATGCTAGTGAGAATTGTGATGCTGATGTTGTTCATCTTGTCTCTAATGATCTGTTCAAAAAAGATGTGTTTTCTGTGCAGAAGAATTTCCAGAGCTTGGGGCAGGAACTTAGCATGATAGGCTATTGTCTTACTTTTTCAGAGGTTTTATCTGTGTATAAGAAGGAAAAAGAAAAAGGTCTGCGTATAGCAGAGTTCAGTGTGTGGCTAAAGGAGTAGCATAAAGCAGAAGGCTTTGGTTATGTTTTTTGCAGTTGGTCTGATGAAAAGCTATGTAAAAGAGATAATTTGCAGCCATCATAGAAAAGAACTGAGCTACTTAGTATTAAATTCAGGGGTTTGCTGGAGAAGCATTTAAACTGAATAATGGGAACAGAAAGTTAATTGTACAGAACATTTCTTCCCCAACAATCTAAAGCTAATAGGGTTGTCAGTGTTTCTAACATAGATACTTGTGTGGTTAGGAATATTAAAGTTGCTCTTAAAAAAAATCAAACTTTTGATAGTGTTCGCCATTCTATGTGCACTAATCAAACAAGTAGTAAGGAAATAGGGGAACTCAGACACAAAACAGGTTATATTGAACACAAACACAGGATCAGTAAGAAGGAGTCAAATGCTTATACAGTATACACCAATGCACAAAGTATGAGGAATAACATAAGATAACCCTTATTGCCATTTTTTCTGTGAACACACTGGCACACATTAAAAAATGAATTTTGATCCTCACTCTTAAAAGAAAATAAACCGAAATTTTGAAAGTCCACTCAAGCTAGGGTATCATAAACAGGGTGAATTAGAAATTCAAGTACGTGAGGGCAAATATGATATTGTTGCCGTTACCAAAACTTGGTGGGATGAAACCCATGAATGGAATATACAGCTAAAAGAATTTATATTGTTTAAAAGAAACAGACTTAATAAAAGAGGAGGTGGAGTTGTGCTATATATAAGAAATAACTATGTCTCTACAAAAATACAGCAGAACAATGATGAAAACCATCTCAAATGCATTTGGGTCAATACAAAAGGAAAAAAGAATGACAGGAAATGTATGTATATATACCTGCCAAAAGTCACATTTCAAAAACAGGAAAGGTAAAAGACAGAACAATAAATGTATGTCACTTATTAAAATTAATTGTTTATAAAATAGGATGACCTTATTTATAAAATTGATCTCCTGTCTTCTGTTATGCCTACTCTTTCTCACACCTATTGCATGCCATTTTCGAAAGGTCCCCTTCCTTCTTCTACAGAAGTACTATCTAAAAAGAAAAAAAAATAGATGGAGATGTAGTAAGAGGAAAAAGGGCAATGGGAAGAAAAGGAAAAGGAAGAAACAATACTAAATGGAAGAGAGAATAAGAATAAGACAGGGCAAGAAAGAAAAGAAAGAAAACGGGCAGAAACCATGTTTGGCGTTAGTAAAAAATATGTAATGCATTGTGATTTTAAATTTACAAGGCACATAGCTCATCCTAAGCAACAATTAATCTTCAGAAAATCTTCAAATGCATCCATACTTTTTTCAGCAGCAGTGTCTGTAGTCATTTGCATCTCTGCTTCTCCACATAGCATCTTCTGAATTTGGCAAATCTAAGATGATTCGTTCTTCTCACCCACAGGTATCTTCTTTGCAATAGTGGTGAATATCTGTAGCTCAGGCGTAGAATGAGGGTGAAGGTGCGTTCTCCGAGTTTGTGGGTTGGTTTCCGAATGTTTTGCTACCAGGCTAGGTAACATCTTCAGCGGAGTTTAGGGGATGTCAGTGTCAGGGCTCTGTTTATAAGGGCTTCAGGTGTGGGTGCGTCAAAGTCTCACTTGACCATCACAAGACCCATGACAAGCCTCTCACTGGTGAGTCATACCTAACTCATCACAAGATCCTCACTTGACAGACCCACATCTGAAGCCCTTATAAACAGAACACTGACACTGACATCCCCTAAACTCAGCTGAAAATGTTACGTAGCCTGGTAATGAAACATTCAGAAACCAATCCACAAGCTTGGAGAACGAACCTTCACCCTCACATACCTTCTTATTTATTAAATATGAGATGTACATGTTATAAATGTTACATATATTTTGAATGCAAAGACAACATGGTATGAAATAGTGCTGTATTCCCAAAACAGATTAGCTGGGCAGGAAGAATTATGGAATGCAGAACTTACCATCCAAGAGAAAACATAAGGCACATTGGCTTCTTTGTCTTAGTAGCTCCTGCCCTTCACTCTTTGTCAGTTCTTAAGACATCTGAGAGATGTATCAAGTGTATCTGGATCCCAGCTGGAAATTTCTCGAGATCAGACAATTTTATTGACCAAACATCCTGTTTTCGTACAGTTATGGAAATAAATTTGCTTTGCATTCAAGAGAGAAAGCTATTTTTAATTCATTATTCTTTCGCCTGTCATGAATTTATGTGCACTCAATGAAATCTGAGTTTAATTACAAGTTTCTGGTAAAGACCTATTCCACAAACTTTTTTTCCTTTCTCATTTTAGACTAATATACATATTTTATTTTTTGTATTACTCTAGTTTAATTGATGTGACAGAATGGGATGTCTTTCTAGCACATTACAATGTGTGTGTGTGTATTTCCATTGTTCACCCCAAGCCTATAGAGGTTCAAGTCCTACCAGTTCCAAAACATTTTATATTTCCTGAGGTCAAGCAAGTCCACTTAAAAAACACTGTGACACAGTTTTACATTTTTGCTTCCCTCAGGCATTCAAGCACAGGTGAATGTCTTTCCCTGTCAAGGTAGCAGTGGGAGGTGAAAATGAAAATTCTTTTCTTTTTCTCAGGGAAATTGGACTGTAAAAAGCTGTCAATTTAAAAATGACAGAGTGGCACAGTATTTCTTTAAGATGGCTAGTTTCACTAAAAAAAAAAAAACCTCCCGCTGTCTCCCTGACAGTCAAAATGGCATCAGGAACTGAGATAAGAAATGAGCACTTTTGGCACCTGCCCTCAGGCACAAAATTAATAATGGAAGGAAATAGGCCACCCTCTCAAATCCCGGGTGTCCAGCACCTGCCAATTGGGATTGCCTGTCTCTTTAATAAGGCAACAAGCATATTGTCTATGATTCAAATGTTCACTACAGTTAAGCTTTTCCCAGAGTTCTGTTCTGTTTGGACTTTTCCTTGATATGCTGTCATAATTGAATTGGTATGTGTTGATATGGCCTGTATGAAATTCAAATTAAATTTTTTAAAAAGTCTTTTACACATCACTTTAGTTCAGCCAGAGGATATATAAATGCACTTCAACATAGCTGTAAAGCAATGATATTTGAGGAATGTCTACATCAACAGTCTTTGCAGGTGTTGTTTCTTTTTAGTTTCTTTTGGTGTTTTACATTTTGCTGATGCCTACTGAAAGAAGGAAGGAAGAAAGAAAGAAAAGAAAGAGAAAGAAAGAAAGAGAGAAAGAAAGAGAAAGAAAGAGAAAGAAAGAAAGAAAGAGAAAAAATAAAATAAAATACATGTATCACAATATGAATATGCATAGGAAAATGTGAAAATACAATGGGATGTGTATTTTAAAGGAATAGTTTAGTATTGTGCAAAAGTAACACATTCAAACTGACTACAGATGACATTTTTAGATGAGTAATTTTTTTTCTTCCCAAATAGACTTTTCAGGAAATGGACCAGATGACATAGAATTCTACCAGAACTATACTGTTGTTTCTACTGTCTGCTTTTTACCATTTTTTTCCTGACATGAGCAGTCACTTAAGGAGGGAAGGGAAGGGAAAAATAGCTCTTCAATAATTTTTATTGATAGTACTAGGAACTCTCTAGCCAAAAGATTCCCACTCTTGCTTAGATGAAAACCCTATACACATTGATAAAGTCTGTTGAACAGACAGCTGCATGGGATCAAAATGAGTAGGAAATCAATATTTTATACTGGAAGAGCAGCAAGAGAAAGCAAAGAATAAGTTTTCCAGTCTAAGATATATGGTCAAAACTGCAAAAAAGAATGTTGATAGAAGCTTAGTGCCTCTCTAAATAGGTTCTTCCATTGGTCTCTGTGTGGAGAAGCACTGTGCTTTCATGGAAGAAATCAGTAAACAGAACTAATGAAAAATAGTTTACTTGATTTTGGGGAAGGTGGTGGTTGAAGTGATAATAGTAGTATTAGGAGGATCAGAAAGTAAAAAGTTAATGAACTCACATCATTGAGGCAGAACCTAAAATCAGTCTTTTTTTGTGTTACTTGAAATGGTTAGGTATATATGATGTGAGAAAAATGCTACTGCAGATTCAGAGTATTTTTGGCAATGCTTTTCGGTGTGCCTCTCCCACTCTAACTCATAAAATTTCAAGTCAAGAGATTGTCCAGATAGTGCTGTTTTCTGTTAGTAACAACATTATGGTTTTCAACTTTTTCTTTCATTTTTTTTTCTTACAGCAGAAACTTGGTTGTTGGGTGGGGGGGATAGATAAAGAATGTCTTTGGTTGGAAAGTACAGGCAACTGCCAGCCTTGCAAGCTTCCCAGAGTTATCAATTCTGTGTTATAAAAGTCAAATTGTTAGGAAGTTTTGGAGTAATTAAGAATTCAGAGCACTATCTCAGAGGGAGTTTATTCCCATCCCTTTAGCATCCTATCTCAACTCAATTTATTTTGAATGGCTAAAGTGCTTTGCTGTACTTGAAGGCACAAAGCTAAGCAATCTGAAGGAAGAGACAAAAAATGTATTGGTCCTTTCAATCGGTTGGATAGAATGTGCATGTTCGCTTTGCACTGAGAGTTTATCAACATTTCAGTAGCATTAAACTTCCACCTCACCCTTCTAGGCACCATGACCAGTAAATTAATGGAATTAGACATTTTACCCTGGGCTGATATCACTGCATGCTACTCCTTAAGTTCAGCTCAGAGGTCAACTTATGTTTACCTTGTTCCTAATTTTCTTCAACAAACCTCATTTACGTAAGTCTTCTTGCAAGCATATGGTTTTCCTGCCATTGTGCTTCTTCTTCTGCTGCTGCTCTTAGTAATAAATACCTTTTTGTAGAACCTGAATTATTTCCACCCAAGTAATGTAATAGCCTTCTAAGTTCATGGCCTGTCAAGTAAACCAAGTAAGCATGGGGAAGAGAGGGTAGCAGACAGATTTTATTAATTTGTTGAAGGTTTCTTTTCTTTCCTAGCTTCCAGCTGAACTTATTAAAGCATCATTCCAATTACTTCTAATTGTCCATCTCCTAATTGCTTAACTCATCCTGATGCTCTGAGACATTTATTTAATTCAACAATCAACACTCATTAAACTCATTTTTGTACATTTTTGTCACTATATGTCATTCCTCCCCATTTTTTTGTCATCTTGACAAATGTCCCAGGTTTTTTTTATTTCTACTTTTGGTGGTTCTGCTTATTGATATTTTAATTTTAAAAGTGTAACTTTTAAAATTACCACTTAACTCTTCCACCATTTCTCCTTTTCCTTGAGGCATCCCAATTTGTCTTTCTAAATGTTATAATTCTCTTGTTCACTTTTGCTTTTTTTAAGGGTTTGAGGAAACACTGTCATCCATTAATGTTGTCATAGAACATTATATACTAAGAAGTGCTTTTTGCTTCTTCTGTATCTTCTCACTGCATTATGCCATGTGTGATAAAAATATAATTGCTTGTCCATAATAAAAACAAACATTTCTAACCTGGAAAAGTCAAGTAATGATTCACAGAATCTCCGTGAAGATTGATACTGATTAGTATGTTTAAAGTCTTTTCCTTTATTTCAAGGATATTTGCTCAATTGGTCACTCACTTGCTATATTTTGGCATGATAGAATTTGTTCCACCTGTCACTATATAATCAATGAACTGAGAACCAATTGAGGCATTACAAGATACATGGGGTTGTTTTTGTTGTTGTTAGTTGCGAAGTCGTGTCCGACCCATCGCGACCCCATGGACAATGTTCCTCCAGGCCTTCCTGTCCTCTACCATCTTCTGGAGTCCATTTAAGCTCATGCCTACTGCTTCAGTGACTCCATCCAGCCACCTCATTCTCTGTCATCCCCTTCTTCTATTGCCCTCAATCTTTCCCAGCATTAGGCTCTTCTCCAGTGAGTCCTTCCTTCTCATTAGGTGGCCAAAGTACTTGAGTTTCAACTTCAGGATCTGGCCTTCTAAGGAGCAGTCAGGGTTGATCTCCTCTAGAACTGACCGGTTTGATCGCCTTGCAGTCCAAGGGACTCGCAGGAGTCTTCTCCAGCACCATAGTTCAAAGGCCTCAATTCTTTTGCGCTCAGCTTTTGTTATGGTCCAAGTTTCACAGCCATACATTGCAACTGGGAAAACCATGGCCTTGACTATACGTACTTTTGTTGGCAGGGTGATGTCTCTACATGGGGTTATTCCATTCTAAATCCCTTCATAATATGGCATGAAACAAAATGCTTCTCCAAATGAAGCAGTCCAAGAAGAAACCTAGACACAGAGATACTCATAGCATTGTGAGGATGCACATGGTATCATTCAAGATGAATAGAAGAAAGAGTTCTGGTTTTCTTCAATCGTTTTAGGTCTATCATTTCGGTTTTTCATTTAAAATCACATATTTCAAACTTTCCTTTTCACTGTTTGAAGTTCTATTGACAAGTTATTTAAAATTACCGCAGTTCTTTGATGTCCTGGTAAGCCACAGGAAGCTAAAACTTACAGCCATGGAGAGTTTTAGCAGGCACTGATATCCTTGCCCCTAGAATACCAGATTCCATCATATATTTTTTACATTCATAAGATGAGATAAGAATCATATCATACAAATGATAAGAATCATATCATACAAACTTTACATGCATCTTTGCATATTACAGCTTTATATGGATTACTATTGTTCTACAGCAATTTGAACAGAAAACACAAAATATGGCCATATTGTTTAGTTGTTTTTGTTTCTGCATATCCGGTTCTCTTTTTATTGATATTGCATCTCTGTTTCCCTGAATTGTTATTTTAACGATCTGTGAACCCTCCATTGTCTGGAACTGCTATGAACTGAAGTTTTATGGCTGGGTAAACATTAGGAGAAGGAAAAAGAAAAAAGAAAAGAAAATGCATCCAGTAAAACACCAATACATACTGAACTGGCCTAATTCAAATGAATTTATATTTTGTTCCACCTTTTGACATCTATTCTCTTTTTATTACCTTTATAAGTCTATAATTGCTAAGTAATCTTGGAACAAATGATACACTTGTTTATATTCCTTGATTTTCTAGTGCTTTGAATTAAATGCCAGTTTATTTTTTGGCTTCATAAATTATTTTGAAAATGTTGACTCCTAACATTTTATAACATAGACTAATAGGACAAAAGAGATCTCATTAGTCTAGTTGCCAATTGATTTTAGCTCTTTTACTTTAATCATTCCAGTTATGATGAAACATTAAATAATTTACTTGCACATCTACATTTTAAGCTTTTATTATAGAAAAATAAATATCACATTATGACTGTCTTTCACAAGAGGAAATGTGCATATGTGTAATAAAAGGAGAATGATGGTTTGATAGTCTTTCCTTTAGAATGCATTGGCTGGAAAAATAAAGAGGATTATCTACTAAAAATGATATGTTAGTCAAATAACACAAGTAGACCTGCTTTTTCAACATTTCCCCAAGCCACCTTTACAAAGTTGTTTTACATGAATATTGTTTTCATATGAGATTATGTTTATTCTTTCCTTATAGTGTGTTATTTCTCAAAGGGATGTGATGCAATTAAGAGCAGTTTAACATCATTTGTAGCTGTGTCCTATTAGAATAGTGAAGGGAAACTAAGTGTTGTATTTTTCAACAGGGATTTTTAAAGGTTAAAAGTTGTGTATAAATTTCCAGTGAAGGAAATAGTGAAATATTGTTGCTGGATATAAAATATTCAGACTTCTTAACAATTACACTTCTACTAGGAACAATTTGATTGTGTCTTTAATGAAGTATGAAGAATTGTAGGCTAGCATGCAAGGGTTGCATTTCTTTTTTAAAATGGTTAATTTCAGTTTAAATATTTTGGTACTCTCAGGGTTAATTTTTAAATGTAGTGTATTTACTTACCATTTACTTACCAGAGAAAAAGTCTGGCTAAAGTAATATATTTTCAGTATAGTCAATCTGCTATTTGAAATGGAGTCATTTATACATGCAATTTAAAACACACAATTTAATTATTTTTTTCTTATTCCCCACAATTTTATTATATTTTAGTTTAGTATTTCTTTTCTTTTTTGTGTATTTTAATAAATAACTTTTTTAAAAAACTGTTCATTTATTCCTTCCTTAAATATTATAAATGGTCACATAATGAAACCTGCTTAGTTTTCTTTGTGTAATCTGATACACACTCACACAAACTCAACTCCATCAAAGATGCTTTATACCTTTGATGGCAAAACTTTATAGCCAGTAACATGGTAGGATACGAAAAAAACACCACCACCAACCAATTTATTATGTAAAAGCATAAGAATACAACAAATATGACAATGAAATAAGTTTTGTTATGGATCTTATTAAGAACAAACAAGTTTTCTTGATGTCTATGGAGATTCTCAGTCATCCAGGTCATAGTTGTCCCAAAGATGCTTTTTCATGAGGCAACTGAACAAGAAAGTCCAGTTGTCTCGTGAAAAAGTAACTTTGGGACAAGTTTTCTTGATTGATAGAAATATATTTGCTAAGGAACATATTGATTCTTAAAAGAAAATTATATCTCGCATCCACATTGTGTCAATGTAAAAGGGACAGTATAGTGAAACATGTTTGGCAGTTTTTATGACTTCTTCACCACAAGGGCAAAGTCTGAATTTAAATGGGATTCTTCTGTATTTCCTAAGATTGCTGATGGAAGTACATTGAACTATGACAAGGTTAAGGAACTTCTTAATTTGGGGACAGTAATTTGATTAAGATATCTGGCTGGTCTATAAAGAGTGCAAGATCTACCTGTCTGGGCAGGGGCATCCGGTTTATTTGAATATTAATGTACTTAAGGCATTGCTTGATTGCTTCTGCTATGTATGTATTCTTGCCCAACATGCACACTTGAGATAAAAAAAACCCATAGAAGTTCCAATTATTTATGTATCATCTTGGCCCAATGGGAAATCATTTTTTTCAGAAAAGGCCAAGGGAGTTAGACCTGCAGGGGAAATAAGCCATTGAGTCTAATATGTGAAAATGTGTTTCCAGCATGAATTCAGTCTTGTAACACAGCCTCATGATAGGATCACATTCAAAATGCAACATAGGACCCGGAATGAAGTCCCGAGGAGCTTAGTTTCTGCCCTTTCCAAAGGGGCAAAAGAATCGTATGCACCTATCTGAGCCCAAACAAGAATTATACCCAGTCTTGAGCTGAATGTAGCAAAAATATATGATGCCTCTTTAGTATAAAATAATGTTTGAAAAGTTGGGACAGATCTTTGGGCTTTTTAAATTACATATTTCATACATAGCCTACACATAGTTGTGGCATGAAATGCAATGCCAAGATACTTGAATGACCTGTCCTGCTCAACTGGATTATTTAATTTCCTGGTGTGCAATATAGGACATTTCATGAACACCAGCACTTTGGTTTTATTGTAGTTAATTTCTTAGGCATTCAGCCAGGCTTGTAAAGCTTGCAATGCTCTTTTTAAGCCAATGTGGGCCTAAGAGAGCAATACTACATTGTTATATGTTTCTTTGCTAGTTTCAGGGATAATGTGAAAGGTTATTTATCTTGGCTATTATATAATTAATATAATAATTGAATAATGAAAGTGCCAGAATGCATACCTGCTAAAGTCCTTTGATAACAGGTATTTCCTTTGTCCAATGATCCTTAGAGCTACACCTGACCATTATAGTTGAATTGTCATATAGTTAGTAGGAGGCAGAAGAATTCTTCTGTCTGTAGCGAAATTTTGGAGTTTACATCAAAGATTAGAGTGGGTGATTAAGAAAAAAGCTGCTCGGGATCTATGAAGGTTGTATATACCTTCACATTTTTGAAGTCTATTTCTCAGTCAAATGTTCCAAACTCAGAGCATGACCAAAAGTAATGACTACTTCTAAATATAGCTTATTTCCTGGGTAACATGTTCTATAGATATAAGCAGTCTTGAAATGTTACGAATAAGTGTTTGGCATATACTGTATTTTCCTGATAATGCTAGTAAACTGATAGGGTAGTAGTTAGCTGGAAAAGTCCAATTACCTTTATTGTAAATAGGAATTATTAGGACATGATCATAATCTTTGGGAATCATTGCTGTGTAATCAGTGTAAACAGAGGCAAATACCAAAGTCTATCAGTCCAAATTATTTTGAAGAACCTCAGCTATAATAAAATCTATTTCTGGTGCCTTCCCTATGCTGTGCTGTTTGATTTGATCTGCAACTTCAGTGCATATAGTGGGGGGCACTAAGCATATGAACTGTCAGTTATATTGAATTTGATGTCAAACGTAAGTATATCATCTGCCATATATAGTGTCCAAAAATTGTCTTTCCATTTGGCAGCTGATATTAAGTACAGAGCTCAATATGGTCTAGTGGAAATATGGATGAAATTATGATGCCAAAAAAGGGGCATGGGATATGCTGCACCTGTCATGCTGCTATCTGCTTTGACTTTATTGAATTAGACTTTTGTATGGCCTTTTCATGTTTCATCTTGGGAGTGTATGAAGTAGGGTCTCCTCTATATTTTTTAAAAGCAGGTAACCAACTTTCTTCTGGCATCCAGGCACTCATGGTCATACCATGATTGGTTTGGAAGTGGAGGAATGCTGGTATTTGTAACCTGGATTTACCTTGCTACAGCAAGGACTATTTGTAAGAGCTGCATCAGATGGTTATAGGTAGTGCATCAAAATCTGCAGACCTGTAATCCTTTTGCCACTTTCTCTTTCAGTTGTGGCAAAGATCAGTCCTAATTCTAATTTGTTGCTTGGAGCAGACTCATCTCTAGGTGAAAAATGCCAAAAGTCTTAGCATATTAAGGGAATGGTGATCACACTCAATGTGACAGTAAATTTTGAAGTATAGTAAAAAAAAAGATACAAAACAGAAATTTATTCCAACCATCACAGAAAGAATAATCTGTGTCAAACTTTCAATAGTACAATTTTACTCTTTCTTCAAATAAGAAAATCTCAAGCATCTTTTTATAAATGAATTATTTCATATAACCACTAGAAGGCAGCATAATCAAGTAATTCAGCTAGGCAAACCACTTCACTCCTTGAGAAATCGAAAACCATGTAAAGAAATAAAAATGAAATAGGTATGTGAGAACTATAGGTATTCATGAAAAAGTTAAATAAATAGGGGAAAAAAATAAATGTATTTTGGCTACCTAATTTAATAAACTTGACATCTTTACAAATGGCGTGTACTTTTTTTGTACCTAACATCTGAACTACATAGATCATATAAAAACCTGGCATATTAAAACATTTTATAGTTTTAAAAAAACTATAGAAACATGGAAGAAGAAATAGAAAACAGATAAAAGGATAAAAGAAAAAAGTGAAGAATAAGAAATAAGCAAGAAGAAAGATATCTAAAGAAGCAGCTGCTGATCTTGTAGCAGTTACAAACATAGTAATTACCATGTCCACTGTCCCATATTAAATATTATGATTCCATTCTTTCCATAAAAAAACTTTTTAAATCAATAGATCCTGAGGAATCTGCTTCTATATATTTGAACTGTTATATTAGCCAGTCCTAGCTTATGTTTATAATTTCAGATGTTAAACTGCATCTCTTTTGAGGTTCATTTATCAAAGATTCCATATAGCAGCCTGTAATTATAATTTGAGAGCCAGTTTGGTATAATGGTTAAAATATAAGGCTAGAAATGAAGACCCTGTGAGTTCTAGTCTCACCTTTAACTAGTCACTTTCTATCAGCCCTAGAAAGGAGGCAATAGCAAACCACTTCTGAAAAACCTTGCTAAGAAAACTACAGGGTCTAGTCCAGGCAGTTTCTGACACCAACTGATGAAAAAAAAAATCTGGGTACTGTCTTTTCATGATTCGTACATTATTCAAGTTCACTACTCTTATTATAGATAGATGAACTGGCTAAACAGATTTGAAATTTTGGACAAGCAGATGAAATCTAAAAACTTTACTTATTCTTTATAGAAAAGAAATAAAAGAACACAGGCTATCTAGACAAAAGGGAGAAATTTAAGGTTTTTCAAAAGAGCAACAGAAATAGAAAGCAGCCAACATCCCCCAGTAGCTGATCCTGTAATGTGCCACTCTTTAGTGCATCGGTGCCTACCATTTTATAAATTGGGTCACATCAGTAGAGCACAAAAGGGAATTTTGAGCAGCTATTATGTACAGTAGCCACTTCTATGATTGCAATCAATGTTTCAAATTAGAATGCTCTTCTGGCTTGAGTTCTGTTACAGAAAAAAAGTATTGTCGTGTTGAGTTAAAGATGGCCACTCACAGTTCAGCCAGATTCCCAGATTCATTTCCAGGTTTCTTTGGTTTGACTCAGCTTAGAATCCCACAACAGTTTGAAGTCCCAAATTACTAGGAATTAATTTTAATTAAAGAACTGTGGACTGTAATGTGCACATTGCTAATGGTGTCAATAAAGAGGAAGAGGCCAGCTTGTATTCTAAGTGTTCTGTTCCCTCTAGAAAAATGCATTAAGAGGCCACCACTACTGATGAAATATCCTATTAGCGATATGCAGCAAGAGTGCATAGAGATTTGTCCCTATGTGGTATCAAAAAAAGTCTAGGAAAGCGTTTTGACATGGAACTTAGAAATGAACAAGATTGTACTAAGTATTGGGCCTAATACTTACGTTGAAGTCCCCAGAGCCTTAATTTAGTTCATTACAACTTCTAATGTGAAAATCTATTGGTTTGTCCTTTCTAAGATTATGATTCTTCTGGGTGCCTTATTCCATGTAATTTCACCTAGTAACTAGAATGTGTTGTTTGTGATATCTGGTTCATATGTTGTGGTATAGTTTGTTTTCTCCTTTGGCCCACTATTTTTGCTATGCTTAACAATGCAACTAAAGAGTATGAGGTTGCAACTATGTTGCTGATTTTTAGCATGGTAAATTTGTAAAGCCATATTTATATCTTTTGGTTTGAACATTTGAATAACTTTACATGCAATCTATTTTCATCTCAGCATCCTATTGGCATTATAATTGCAATATTATATTGTATATATTTAGAAGGAGATGCATGGAACTCAAGATTTGAAGCATAATATTACGCTAAAATGTAATGGAATCATGGTGCAATTCCAAGTTTGGATGATGAATAGAACAACAGCGTATGAAGAACCAGAGTGGGAAAGAAGGAGTAAGGGAAATAGGGACAAATCAATGTCCTAGTGTGACTGATGGCACTGGGTGAGTGAGACTTTCAATGGAACATTTGCTTCACAAATAGAGACCATGGATGCTTTTTTGTTTCTACTGTATATGTACAAATACTGTATATTTATAGGAATTTGGAGAAAAACTGAACTACACAATCCTCCCAGTAGAAGGCATTTCTCCTCTTCTATTACTTGAAAGGCTTGACCTTTTACTCCCTCTCTCCCAGAGCTATTTGCTAGCAACCACCCATTCCATTGCTTAGTTACAATTTTCCCCCTTTCTCCTCCTTCTTTGTTTCCCTGAGTTTTTCATTGACGGACAAGGAATTGGCTGATTTATGTTGGTGCATTCTTAAAATCTGTGCTCTTTTTTGGGAATTCTTGATAGTCTTCCCTCTACATTGATGCTGCAGGATGCATCTCCCTCTGGGCCTTCTGCTCACCCCTTCCCAGACTAAGCTTCCTTGAGGTTTCCAAGCATCGGTATTTGGGTGAAACGTGTCATTCTGCCTTGTTCTTCATTTCTCTATACTCCAAAATCTTTATTCTCCTTCTCTCTTTCAGGCCAGGAAATAACTGCTTAATCCAAAAGCCCAGCATACAAGCAGTGAAGTCTCTGTGAAGGTACCAACTTCCTGCACATGATTCCAAAACAGTCACTGTTCCAGAGGTACAGGCTTAGTGGCAATATTTCTCCATCTTCTTTGTCTCTCTTTTTATGGCTCAAACCAGTATTTTACCCCAGCAACTGAGAAGGTAAATTAATTTCCGAGGGCCAATCTATAAATTATTTCATAAATGGTGAAAATAAACCTAGGATGACGCATTTGAAATTATTCAAAGAGATTGTATCTTAATTAACTCCCTGTAAATAAGAAATTCCCCTTCCATTTCCAGGATTTTGTATTTACTCCAGGCTAGCATTAAAAATACATTATTAAAATCTGTTCTTGCTTCTTTAATCTTGCTCAAATGCACAGGGCTTAACACAATGAAGGCAGAAACAAAGATACTGAAGTATGACTGCACAAGGGTACACACTAGGGAGCTGTGCAACTAATGTTAATATCTAGGGTGGTCCTTGTCATTTGAACTTATCTACAATAAATAGTGTTCTCTTACCATTTTTTTGCTTATTTGACTTGCATTCCTAATCTGTATTTTACAGTATTTCTTTGATAGGTTGGACTGTTTTTTTTCTTTTGTGTGAAGACAGTACAAAATAAGTTAAGCAATACTTCTTTCTCCCTACTGCTAGTCACCTTGCTATTTTATCCCATTAATGGACCAATCATTTCCTTGACTTTTTATACTTCTCCTTTTTGTCTTTCAATTTATCAGAGATTTCTTTGTTCCTGTAACTTTAACATCTTCTATAATTTTATCTGTGTTAGTAAGAATTAAGTCTGGTATGGCTGACCTTCTAGTTCCTTTCTCTACCTCTTGGGGGACAAAGTTGTATGCTAGGTTTGTCAGGAATCTATTAGGTGCAGAATTTGTCTCTCAGTTGATGTCAGATAGTTAAAGTCCCATAATATTTTATCACCATAAAGCATTTTATGACATAATAGAAAATGTCATAAAACATGTCCTGATATTTGACTGCACTATACAGTTAAATATGGGCTATTTTAAGGCAAATAGATCTCTGAATATCTCCCCGAATTTTTAAGAACTTTTTCAGTGAAGGTAGTACATTAGAAACTCTTGTCATTGTTGAAGGCCTTAAGGAATCTGGCAAAATATCTATAAATCAATGATCCAACAGGTCACAGGTCATTATTAATAATTTCATGCTAACTTGATTCTAAGTCAGTTTGGTGTCACGGTTAAGGCTTCAAGCTAGAAACTTGGAGACCCTGCGTTCTAGTCCCACTTTGGCCAGCTGAGTGATTTTAGACCAGTCACTTTCTCTCAGTCTTAGGAAGGAGGGAATGGCAAATCATTTTTGAAAAGACTTGCCAAGAAAATTGCAGGGATTTGTGCAAGCAGTCTCCAGGAGTCAAAGACTGACTCAGAGAAACCAAAACTGCAACAAGAACAAGCAAGCAAACAAACAAAAAAATTCCAAACCATACTACTTGATTCTAAGCAAGATTTGAAGATTTAAAATGGTATCTGTACCTTTTTTCTACCTGAAGTGGTTGATTTGATCTGCTAAAGATAAACCAACCATAATTTCAAGTGTATCATGGCCAACAGAGAACGTCTCTGATTCTATATCAGTTGCAAATGTGCTTCTAGGCACAAAGCCAAAGCTATCAAAGGAGCACATATATTCATCAGAGTCTGTCAGGGCAGAAACCTTGTTTACAAATAGCCTCACTGGTGGCAGTGATTCAGTGGTGGATGAAAGAGTCTTTTCCTCTAAAGCTCTCATAGATAATGATACCTTCAGAGTGAGCTATGTTTGATCCAACTCATACATCTTTTAAAAGGCTTTAAAAGCTTATTTTGGATATGCTATTTTCTAGGCTAGTTTTTACACTGAATGGTCTTATTCTTTTTTGTTTAATGTGATAACCCATATTTTTGCTTTTATGGTTCACTATATTTAATATATAGTATTTTAAAAACTATGTGTGTTCTATGCAATCTGTATAAACAAATACATTAAATAGGATTTTTTCTTTATAATGTGTGCTTACATGTATGTACCTAATATAAGTCCACATTTACACAGAAGCAAATACCAGCTCATTAGCTCCACCACAGGTCACATCTTCTGGTTTTATCTTCTGAGAACCTTCTCATGCACTGGAGGATTCTGTCATCTTCCTCAAGAGTCACAAACCTGCTCCGTGTAACCCTACACAATCTGTTTCCAGTACGTACTATAGGGCTAACTATTGACTTTATGATTGCAGAATCTGAAAAATCTCAAAAAATATAATCTGTATGTTTAATAATAACAATGTGAATTAGTGAATGTCTTCATGTCCCATACCATAAAATATATCCATACCATAAATATAGTGAACAATTTTACAAACATCCAATTTTTGTTTAGCCTAAAACATTTGCTCCATCCTTGTGGCAAGCTGATGATTTAGCTGTGAAATGACATGATTTAAAGGACCATAATCACTATAAAACTTACATTAAATTCTGAAATTAAATTATAAAATGATTAAGCATTACAATGACAAAAATATTGAAAAATTAAACATATTATTATGAACAGGTGAAACTTATTTAAAACTTATAATGAGGCTTTGGGAGACTTCTTAAAGGTGTGTATCATTTTAACAAACTTCTAATGAATCAATGTATAAGAATGACCAATGTACTTAAAACTAACAATATAAATTTTAATTTTTTGCTTTGTTTTTATGAAAAGGTATATTCTAGAATTTATTTGAAATGTTTTCAGATTTGTTTGTTTTAATAGAGATTACAAACAGAGATTACTTGAACTCCTTTGGTCAAGATCAATCTAAGAAGATTTTAAAATCCTTTTTCCAGCATTCTATTTTTCTTTCATGTAATCTCCTCATTCCACCTGTTTTCTGACTCTTGTTTTGCCAACCAGTAATTGGTATGCTTCAAACACTCCTAAGCATTAGATGAACATCAACATTAAAGGGAAGCATTCAAGCAGGTAATTGAATGGCTCCACCATTCCTAAATTCTCAAAATTATAATTATGCTATTTTAAAGGTGTTACAACTGGAGCATTATATAATTTAAAGAGAATTCTAGTTCCATATTGTGCAAATAAACAGCAGATTAGTCTGTTTGTATTTCCTTCCTATAAGAATCTTACAGAAGATGCCATTTTTCCACTTTCTTTTGCTTCACTGAAGCTAGTGATCCCATGTTGAGTTAAATAGCCTATACTCCATGACCCGTTAGCCATTCAATCTTGTTAACTCGGCTTCTAAACCCCTAAATGTAACTCCCAGTCTTCAAGGTCTTCCCAGAAATACTGCTTAATAACCCTTTTCACCACTTAACTCATCACCACCTGTACAGAGAAAGCACTCCCCAGTAGCATATTGACTATTTAGTTAAAGTAATGGAATTCTTTTTTATTATTATTTACAGTTGAATTTTTGGTAAAGAAACTGACTCTGAGTGAATAGGGCAGGAGGGTGATTTCATACACAGATTTAAAAACCTGTGCAACTTTTTTCATTTTGCAGAACATTTTTATGAAAATATATGGTTTCAACAGTACTAATGTACATTTTTGTATATCTGTTTTACTTATAAGCAATAAATTAAAAAAAAGTAAAGAAACTGTAGGAAGGTATATGTTCCTATAAGTCTGGAGAAATATTCTGCCAGCCTGGCCATAGCATCAAGTGGCCTGAGTAGAGGAGCTACCATGAAATAGGATATCAGTCACAGTAGAAGTACTGCCATCTATTCTCTAGACCCCAACCCAATCTGCAGGGTTTCACATCTGTTTATATGTGGGGCAGCATCTATAAAAAATAGAATCTGACAGGTGACTATAATCATTCCATTGTCTCTACCCTGGAGTTGCAATTAATGCCACACTCAAAACTTAAGTACACATTTCTGAGAGGGACATCCACCTCCACCCAACAAGATCTGAGTAAAGTATCCCAGGTCAGCCCTCTTATCCACTATTCAGCCATGGATTTTGGAGGACTTATTACAGATTGATACG
Organism: Azemiops feae; assembly: GCA_023970755.1. NCBI lineage: Eukaryota > Metazoa > Chordata > Lepidosauria > Squamata > Viperidae > Azemiops > Azemiops feae. The sequence continues at coordinate 821,320 of JALGBA010004098.1, read as the reverse complement.
GTACTCAACAGCAGCAGCAGCAGTAGCAGTCAAAAGCTTGTGCCACTAAGGGTCTGTTGACTGGGCCTTAGGTCATGCTCAGAGGACTAGAATGCAGAATCAGTATAAAACACAAGATCACCTTCCTTAAGTACAACCTGTGTCCTACCTCCCTCCAAAGTATCTTTCCCCCAGTTTATAACCACTTTGATATTGTTGCCTGCCTCTTACCTCCAAAAACCTCACCTTTCTCAACCTCTAATGTTACATCCTCCATCAAAGGGCTCCATCACACACTCCAACAATCTAATCTAACCATAACAGCCAGCTGATTTGTATAAAAGTAATATGAGGTTCATAAAATGGAAATGAACTCTTCTAATTTTATTAAACTTTTGAATCAATCTAGCTTCACTGCACTTTTCAAAATAGGCACTTTCTCACATTTATATAATTTTCAATTGTATATTTTAAAACACTGTAAATGTATTACTGAATTATTAACTTTTTCTGAAAAAACACAAGTATCTATGAAATATCTCAGTGACAAGCCTGGCTCTTTAGAACTGTCAGATACTATATCATCTCATATGACAGGATCACACAAAAACTTTTACTAATCTAATTTCATATACCGTAGCTAAAAAAGCTTTATCACGAGCACTTGAGGTGCAGAATTTTTTTCTGAGAAAGATTTCAGAACAAATAGGTGAGGATTTAGGAAAAGGTCCTTCCTCAAGGTTAAGAACAGTTTGCAAAAGACAAAAAGTATGCTGTGTGTAATATCAATAAGACAAAATGATTTTGCTGAAAAGAAAATAATCTTTATCATACCTTCAATACTTAACTAAATTAGTGATATCCTTAATGGAAATTAATACAGGATTGTATTCATCATGCCAGTTTAATCCTGGGCAAAAATGTAATCAGCTATACATATTTGGATAAAGCAATTGTAAAATACATATTTTTAAACAAATATGATACATATTTATATAATATTAATATATCATTTATATAAATAAATACCTGAGGGTACATGAACATTAAGTTGTTCAAAAGTTGTTGGAACTCAGAAAAATCCTACAGCAGAGTTAACTAATTTTATACCTTAGAAGCCGTCGACTACAACTTCCATCATTTGGATTTAGACTGAAGAACAATGATATCAAACATTATTTCCATTACATATCAACCTGAACATATGTCACTTTTAAAATATCGTAAAAGAAACGAACACCCAGGCATTTAAACAATGTGAAGATGGGACATGTATGCCATGTTTTATATATTCTGTTTTAATTATAATAATGGTATGTCTAATTATTTCCTTTCTAACTGATATAGAATTGCTTAATGAAGGTGGTACTGGAGCTGTTGAAACTAATTTTTGCATCTAAATAATTTATATCTTGCTGTTTGTACACAGGGAACTAAAAGCTTCACAATGTAACAGCAAAATCTGCAAGCAAAAAATCTATATACTATTAAAACTCTTGGGTCTGTACTTTTAACTGGGCTAAATGGTACATCATAGGGCAAAACATGTGCAACCAAAGTACACCAAATGGGCTAATGGAAATGAAATTTGGAGAAATTGTAATCCTCATTTCAACATTCTCTGACAGCTTCCTGGCTATTTGCACAATCCCTCACTTCCTTTCCCACTCAGCAGTAGTCACATGCTTGCCTGCTGGGAAAAGGGAAAAAGGAAGAGAGGGAGGAACAGGAAAGGAGAGAGGGATGGAGGAAGGAAGGAAGGAAACCCTCCATCCCTCCCTCTTCCAGCTTCCCACAAGGAAATTCAATGGGGAGAATGACAGGAAGTCAGACATCACTCCCATTTCCACTAATTTGTTTGCCTGGTTGTGGTCATTCTGTTTCTCTGCTTAGGTTCTCTCATGCTTGGTGGACATGTAAAATAGCAAGAATATTCTGTATTCAAATATATACATTGATTCAGAGGATTTTAAATGATAACTGCCGCAAGACTATTGTATGCAAAAAGATGGAAAGTTTTGCCATTACCCACAATGGAGGAATGTTTGGTGAAGATGATAGAACTCCCTGAGATGGTTAAATTGTCTTCTTTCATGAAAGACAATATTTATGTTTATTGTTAACTGGAAACCCCTTATGAATTTTTGTGTAAAACAGAAAAAAACCTTACAATTTATGTTTTTGAGATTATACAGGATAGATTATAAAAAGAAGTTATGTTGTAACCATAGAGTAAGTAAATTATCATTGTACTTGTTATGTATTGAATATATATTAGTTGTGTTAATCTCTGCTAAAGTGAAACTAATTTAACTCCAACTGCTTGTGAAGCTAAAGTGAAATTAACTTAACTCCAACTGCTTGTGAAGCTAAAATGAAACTAAACTTTAGATGACCCTGACTGTTAACTCCAACTGTTTTGGAGGGAAACTTTGAACATTCATATTTGGGCGGGTTTTTCAAATATTGTATTTGGTTAAGGCCCTGTGGGCTAAGAGTATAAATTACAGGCAATTGCCTGCAGTTCTCCAGTTCTAGTTTGAGTCAATAAATAACGTTGTAACTATGCTGGTCTGCTCCTTGCCTACTGAAACCCACTACACAATAGTACTTATAACCAGGGCTTTTTTTGTCATAGAACGCCCAGAACGGAGTTCCGGCACCTTTTTTGGATGGAACCTTGTAGGGTAGGCAAGGCGGGTTGTATGACATGTGTGAGTTCTGGCACCTTTTCTTTTTATAAAAAAAGCACTGCTTATAACTGCTATAAAGAAGATCATAAGCTTTCTTTGTATCTTTTTTTTCTTTTCTATTTTTATTTGTTTTTTCCTTTCTTGCATTTTTAGCTTTGATTTGCTTTTTTTCTTTTTCTTGCTTTATATGTTTGTATTTTTATCATATACATATGAAATGGTTTGTGAGAAACACACATTAAATTTTGATGAGAATCCATTCCCAGCAATTTCTTTAGGAAACAAAGAGTTTTTCAAATTAAGTTACTAAGCATGGCTGAGATGAGAAAGAACAAGAATGATATTCCTGCTTGTTGCCCAGGTTCTTGAACCATGTTCTTGATGCAGAGAGAAAATTTAAGGGAACAAATCCAGACTCAAAAGTTATGCATGAGAAAAGTTCCCTTGAGTAATTCTGTTTTTTTTTTAAATTGCAAAATGAACTGCAATTACTTTGGCAGGATGTTCACACAAGGTCTTTTCAAAGCAGCAATTTATTGAATGTGATAAGTTGAGGTAAATGCATAATTGGCAGATCATGAAATAAGCACAACATTTAATAGTACCTGAATTTATTCAGACAATTATCAGAAATTACATTTGCTAGAGAGCTTGCAACTAAAAGTGGAAATGTATAAATCTTTTCATGGGTTTTATTTTTGTGCTTTGTATTCAGTGAGAGGAAAACAATCAGAATAAATGTAGCTTATGCAATATCTGAGTATTTACTATACTGAGAACAAAATTGTAATGATAGCAGTATTCTGATGAAAATAATTTGCATTGATATATGAAGGAAAATATGGATTTACTTTGAGGGGGGGGGTTGCATTCCACAATTATTAATATGAAAACATTCTTTTTCTACATGACACCATAATAAGTCATGTGTGTATCAACTATATTATCCAGAACCTGCAATCTATGTGATCTGCTGTGTTTATCAACTGATCAGAAAGTTGCAGGAAGTTATGAGCAGAATTGAGGAAACCATAAAGCTTCCATTTTCATCCCTACAAATGAATTTAACATTACTATATTTCCCCTGCTACTGGTAATGGGAATACAAAAATCTTCCCTTCTTTTATAGGAAAAGCTTTCCCTTTCCTCACAGTGAAGAAATTTAAAATTTATTTAATTGCCAATAAACAATACACATAGTTGTTTTTCTGAGTAAGAAGCAGACTGAGCAATCTTGACCCCTTTCTGTCCTCACTACCAGATGTTTATGCATGAAAAGAAAGTTAGAAATACTACTTTGTATTGAGGGCAGTTATAGAGTTTTCTACTCTACTTTTATTACCATCCTATGTAAGTATAAGTAAATATATTATTGGGTTAAACTCTCAGTGAAAAATATTGTTTCACATTCATAGTTTTATGTATCTCAATAAACATGGAATTTTCCTATACAGCCACTCCTTGTTTAGCAACTACTTTGATTAGAGACTATTCACAACTATGATGGTAATAGTTTCTGACCAATGTGCACATCTACAACCAAATTCCACGTGTCTGACAACAAAAACCTTCTGTATGAAATTGAATTAAGTTTCAGAAAGCAGCACCAGTCAGCCAGAGGGTTCTAATTAACTAATTAAGGTCCCAGAACTGAGCTTGTTAACTTGTGGTCATCACTTTTTAGGAAAACATTGCCTGCAGAGAAAAGTAGCTCAGGAAGAGATCACTCGTTTAAGCAATCTTTCCACTATGCAAGGGGCAAAAAAAAAAAAAAAAGGGGGGGGGGAAGGGAGTCAGGCACAGGACCTGTATGTAATTCTCATAGGATCTCAATTTAAGGCAAAATGCAAATTCATATAGCTGCTAGTTTTTATTTTAAAAAGGAGAGATCAGCCATTATTTTCTTGGTATAGTTCTAGGTACCACTTGTAAATGACTATGTTGGATTGCATATGTAAACTATTTGGGATATCTCTTATATATATAAGAATTATGTTTTAATTACAAGAAGCCCCAACTAATTTTTTTTAAATTGAGGCATTAATTAAATACTTAGTTGATGTACAAGAATAATTCTAATAAAGCTGCCTGAAATGTTTTATGTACTTCTTATACCTACGTAGAGGATTATGTGAATCTTGATTTTCTGAGCTTCACATTCAATGGACAACATTCTGTTGCAGTGTACATAATGATGTTATTACAAAAATGATGCATACTTCATCATTTGCATAAATTTACATCATTTGCATAATGATGCCATAACACAATATGCATCATTTGTGTAATGGTGCCATAACACAATCCACATCATTTGTGTAAAGTTATCATGCAAATATTTGCTACAATGATATACTCAGATATACTCTGATATTCAATGAAATACTCAAGAGACTTGTGAAATAATAAGACACTCCTCACCCTAATTTATCTGTTCAAATGTAGTTTCATTTCATTTTAGCGCATTTGTTATAAGTGTAGAAAATAATTTATGGGAAGCAAAATATATATATAGACAAATTCTTTATTATCAATAACTTATTCTTGTTCCAAGGAAGAGGTGAACTGCCCTTGTAATACCTCAAATTGTAGTAAATTCTAAAGAGTTTAAATACTAGGATTTATTGATTCTAGTTCTATAATCTACTTCATTTTAGGTCATAGAACACAGAATAACAAGCTTGAAAGATTCTGGAGGTCTTCTAGTCCAATCCTTGCTCAAGCAGGAGCCCTTATACCATTCTAGAAAAATGGTTGTTCAATCTTTTCTTAAAATCTTCCAGTGATGGAGCACCTACAACTTCTGGATGCAAGCCATTCCATTGATAGTTTTCATGGACAGTAAATTTCTAGGTTGGACTTCTCTTTAGCGATCTTCCATCCATTATTTCTTGTCCTGTCCTCAAGTGTTTTGGAAAATATGGACGACCTCCTTTTCTCTGTGAGAACCCTTCAAGTAGTGGAAGACTGCTATCATGCCGCTCCTAGTCTTTCTCTTTGTAACACTAGACATATCTAGTTCTCGGAACCATTCATTGTATGTATGGTTTAGCTTCCAGACTCCTTATCATCTTTGTTGCTCTTCTATGTAATCTTTCTAGGGTCTCAGCCTCTTATTTGTATCTTGGTGATCAGAACTAGATGCTTTATTACAAGTGTGGTCTCACCAGTGCAGTATAAAGTGACACTATCATGTCATCCTTCTGCTAATGCAGCCTAGGGTATATTGATTGTTTTTTGCAGTTGCAGCACATTGCTAGCTCCTAGTGGTGATCTCTCTCACAGTTATTTCTGTTGACCAGATACCATCGATTCTATTCCTGTATCTATTATACCTATATCTGTTTTTCATGCCTAAGTGTAGGACCTTATTTTTCTCATCTTATTTTCTTGCCTAAGTGCAAGGACCTTATTTTTCTCACCACAGAATTGCATTTTGTTGGATAGGACCCAGTGTTCAAATCTGCCAAGACCCTTCTAAATCTAGAGTTTATCTTCCAGAGTGTTTGCTATCCTCCCTAGCTTAGTGTCATTTGTAAATTTAATGAGTCCCCTTCTTCATCTAGATCATTTATGAAGATGTTGTTCTGAGTCTAAGACAGAATCCTGGGTGTCCCACTGCATACTTCCCTCCATGAAGATATAGTTCCATTAAGGACTACATGCTGAATGCAGTTGGTCAGCCAATTGCAAATCCATTTAGTATATACTATCTATCTCATATATTTCTATCTTACCAAGAAGTAAGCTTTAGTTTACTTTGTCAAATGCCCTACTCATGTTTAAGTAATCTATGTTTACACCATATATCTGATCCAGTAATTTAGTCACTTTGTCAAAGAAAGCAATAAGGTTTGTCTGGCATGATCTGTTTTTAATAAGCCCACATTGTCTTCTAGCAATCACCTTGCTTACAAATCTGCTGCTTGATTATCTTTTACAGGATTTTTATAGGTATTGGTGTTGGACTGATTGGTCTGTAGTTTCCTGGATCCACTTTTCTCCCCTTTTTGAAGATTGGAATCACATTAGCTCTTTTCCAGTCTTCTAGTAGTTTCCTGGTGCCTCAGGAGATCTAAAAGATTTGGTTCAGTGGTTCTAAAATCACATCTACCAGTTCCTTCAAAAGCCTGAGATGTAATCCATCTGGTCCTGATGATTTGTACTTGTCTAGACTGGATAGATGTTTTCTTACTATATTCTTGCCTATTTTGACGTGCTTTCCTATTTTTGTCTCCTATGATGCTACTTTTGATAAGTTGGATTATTTTTTCTTTTTGCATGAAGACAGATGCAAAGAATGATTTAAGTAGTTTCAGTTCCACTTTCTCCCTGTTACCTGTAACCCCTTGCCAACTTCTCCCATTAGTGGGTCAATCATTTTCTTGACTTTTTTCTTGTTTCTTACACATTGAACATTTTTAAAATTATTTTTTGGCATTTCTTGCAAATTTTAGTTTATTCTCAGTTTTCCTGATTCCATTCTTGCAGATTCAGGCTATTTGCTGGTATTCTGCTTTGATTATCTGTCTCTCTTTTCATTTTTTATACTTATCATTTTTCTCCCAGTTTGTCATATTTCTTTATGCAGCCAGGTTGATTTTATCTGGGGTCTTCTGTGTCAAACCTTCAAATGATTCTGTCTGCAGCCATCTTTACTTCGTTTTCGGTTGCCACAGCCATGAGAGGGGGGAGATGTGTTCTTTTAGTTTAGCCATAACAAATACATTCTTGTGGGAATCGAGGTCAAGTGACCTAAGTTTTGGCAGGCTGGAGATACCGTTAGAAAGCCCGCCAAAGTAGTTAATTGGGGATTGTGATTTATGACAACTGTAGGGGTGAGGAGTTCAACTTTTATTTTGTAATCTTTGGGGGGCGGGAACTTTCAGTCTTGGTTTCATCTTTGAACGTGCTGATACTATGTAGCCATTAAAAGTATTTTTTGAGGAATGCAATTGCCTCAGAGTTCTTATTCTGTTTTCTTTCTCTGGCGTATTGTGTTAGATTATGCTTTTATAATGTGTGCCAGTGTGCCCACAGTAAAACATGATAATAAAGGTTATCTTATAATCTCATTTTTCAGAGATTCCCAAACATCCTGAGTTTTTTCATTTTTAGGATTTCCAACCATGGAATCTTTCTTAAACTCTTAGCTTGTTGATGTCATCTCTCTTAAAGTCTAAGGCACTAGTTTGACTTTGTTTGTATACTTGTTCATACAATATGTCAAACAGTATAACATGGTTATAACATGATCACTCTCCCACTCTGTAACTTCAACACCGTCTATTATTTCATCTCTGTTAGTAAGAATTAAGTTCAGTATAGCTGACCAAAGTTCTAGTAACACAGAATGTGATTCTAATCCCAGAAATTATGTCAATCCCAGAGGCTATCATTCCAGTATTAAATCTTTCATCACTTAGACCAGAGGTCACTAACCTTTTCATGCTGGCGGCCTGTAGGGAAAGGGAGCAGCTGGGAAATTTGCGCACCCGTTTGCGCACCCGCATAGCACTATCAGCCCCGTTTGCACAAGTGCGCAGGTGCTAGCTGCCACCACTGCTAGCCCTGCATGCATGCGCAAATGGGCTGTGTAACCCCCATGTGCTAGCGGCCCCGTTTGCACAAGCGTGCAGGCACTAGCCACGCCACTGCTAGCCCTGCTTGCATGCGCAAACGGGTCTGCGGGCTGTAGCGCAAGTGGGAGTGAGTACCATGGCCCAGCAGTGGGCCGCGGACCATAGGTTGGGGACCCCTGACTTAGACAGTTATTATCCTGAGGATGAAGATTCTTTCTCCGAGCTTGTGGGTTGGTTTCTGAATGTTTCATTACCAGGCTAGGTAACATCTTCAGTGGAGTTTAGGGGATGTCAATGTCAGTATTCTGTTTATAAGGGCTTTGTGTGGTCATTAGGTCTTGTGATGGGTGAGGTGTGAGTCATCAGTGAGAGTCCTATGATGGGTCTTGTGATGGGGAGGGCTTCAATGAATTCACAAGTGAGGTGGGTGGTAGTGTGGCCAATGATTTTTGTGTTGCTCCCATTGAACTCATGTTATTCAGTGTTGGTGTGGGTAGAGATTAAGGATTTGGGATTGTGGTGCTTCACTGCCAGCCAGTGTTCATGGATCCTGGTTTTTAATTGACGTGATGCTTGTCCCACATAGAATTGATTGCAATGATTGATTTTGTAGATTACATTGTTTCTTTCATCCTTCTGTATCTTGTCTTTGGTTCTGGATAATTCCTGGCAGAGTGTGGCTGTGGATTTGTGGGCTATTGCTATTCCTAGGGGTTGGAGAATTCTGGCTGTCATTTCTCATACCACTTTTTGTGTAAGGTAGGCTTAGTTTTTGCGTGGTGGTTGACCTATGTGGTGTGTTGTGGTTTGGATGCTGTGTGATGGAATACGAAGTTTTTTGGATAGCTGTTATGGAGAAAGAAGTCAAGCAGCCATTTCTCTTCTGCTTTTCTTAGTGTTGTGGTGCTGCAGTGTGTCCTGGCCTATCTGAAGAGGGTCTGGACACAGCTTTTGTGTGCGGTGGGATGGTTGCTTGCGAAGCTGAGGATCTGGTCCCTGTGCATGGGTTTGCGGTAGATGTGGGTTTCCAGTTCTCTGTTGTCTAGTCTCCTTATGTCAATGTCAAGGAATGGGAATATGTTGTCTTTTTCCGCTTCCTGTGTGAATTTGATTCTAGGGAATATGTTATTCGGATGGTGTGTTTCTTTAATTTGGGAGCGTTTGATGATGACGAATGTGTCATCGACGTAGCATGTCTAGAATTTTGGTTGGATGGTGAGTAGAGCTATGGATTTGAGTCATTGCATGATTGCTTCTGTTATTAGGCCTGATATGGGTGTTCCCATCAGTATACCTTGTAGTTGCTTATAGATTTTCCCATTGAACTTGAAGTATGTGTTCAGGCATAGATCCAGGAATTTCATGATAGTTTCTGCGGACATGGAATGTTTTATGGTGGCATCATTTTTGTGGGTATGGTATTTAGTGAGTAGGTGGTGTATGTTTTTTTAACCAGGTCAATGTTAATCGAGGTGAAGAGAGCATGACATCAAAGGAGACCATGATTCCTTCCTTGTTGATCTTGGTGTGCTTGATGCATTGGAGAAATTGTCCTGAGTGGGTTGAGTGGGTTGAATCATTGACCAGGTGTCTGTGTTTCCTCTGCAGGGTTTTTGCTAGTTTGTACATTGGTGTTCCAGGTAAAGACACAATTGGGCGTAAGGAGATCTCGTTCTTGTGTATTTTAGGGAGTCTGTAGAACCTGGGTGTGGAGGAATCTTGTGGTTGCATGTGCTTTCTCTTAGTGGTGTTAGCTGTTTTTCTTTTCCCATTTTTCTTCGGGTGTCTTTTATTTTGTTCTCTAGCTGTTAGATTGGATCATTGTGGATTATTTGGTAGGTGTTGGTGTCATTTAGATGATTTTCAGTTTTGCTGATCTAGTCAGTTTTGTCCATTACTACCATCAGTCTGCCTTTGTCTGCTGGTAGGATGATAATGCTTTTATCTTGTTTCAGTGTCTTTAGTGCTCTCTTCTCCTTTTGGCTGAGTGTTTCATTTTGTCTGTCGCATTGCACGTTGGGGATGATTTTTCGTCTGATGTCTTCTTGTATTTCTTGGTCCAAGTGGTGCATTTTTGGAATGGATTTGAGATTGGCAAGGAATTCAATGGGGTCAGCATGTGGTTGAAATTGAGGCTGTGTGTGAGGACGGTTTTTTCATCGTCAGATAGAAGTTTGTTGGATAGCTTTCTGATTCATAGTTCCGAGTTGTCTTGTGGTTTTGGGGTGATAGTATTGTGTTTTTGGGTTTGTAGTTTGTTGGCATTCCCTGTGGCTCGTGTCAAGTCTTGTCCAATGGAGTTGAGGCATATGGTCTTTTGTTTGTCGATGATGCGTTGGTATAATTATCATACTTGCAGGGATCTTCATGACATCAATCAAAACAAGGAGCTCCCATTGCTTGAAACAGTTCCTCTAACAGAGTCTATAATAAATGGATAAATTACATTACAATTAGGTCAAAGCATATAGTAGATAATTCCATTAAATGAACACCTAAGTTTTGAAAGGAGAAACTAGACAGTATATTCTTTGTTTTTTAAAAAATAAATTTTCAGTAATCTCTTATCAAAGTTTAAGCAATTCCAGTGGTCAACTTTTAAAATCAGGCTGAAATATCTGATTATATTCACTAGAAAACACAGTGAATTTTATTCACTATTGCAAACTATTAAGAATAAACTGGAATTATTTCCCAGAAACATCCTGAAGATGGCATAGTAAGTACATTTTGATCTAGAGGATTTTTCCCATTGAGAATGGAAACAAAATCTTAAAAAATTAAACTGCTATAGACCATTCTCAAAGAATAAACAAAGAAAGATGTTCACTCTTTTTAAAACAAAATCACAAAAAGTGTTTTAAAAGCAGAACATTGGCTATTAATTTTATACTGTCTAAAAGATAAAGGATAAAAACTGTGGTAGTCTCATCATTGTCAGTTCTTACTGGTGAGTTATGTTTTTTATAACTGATAACCCAACATTTTCGCTACAGATATTATGCAGGATGCGCACATCCATTCCATTTGGGAAAATAATTTATTATAAAATGTATGCTGTTTCAATTACAAAAGAAAGAGTATTATTTTCTAATGTAAAATCAATGTCTGTTCTATGATTACCATTTCTAAAGACTATCTTAATCTTATAAGCTATATTTTATTTATTTATTTCTATCTTAACTTTCACTATTCTTTCTAAATTCTAACTTCTAAGTTTCTTAACATCTGTGCTAGCTTCAACTCTTATTAAGGTCTCCTTATCTAACTGTCCCTGGCTATTCTCATTGCTGGGTTGGTCTTCAGTAGCAGCCAACTTAGCTGTATTTAATTGTCATGGTATTAGAACTATTCTGGTGTTGCTTATCAGCATCACTAACATCACATCATGTAATGCTGACTCTTTATCTGGTGCTTCTATCACTGGTTCTATAATGATTGCCCTTTGATACTGGCTCTACTAGTTTTGTTTCTCTTGGCAAGTTAGTGCATCAAATTCCTTCTGGATTGACATTCTCTGGTTTGTCATTTTATTTTTATCTGTTGGTGTTATAGCAGGTAGTGCTGGCTGCTACTGTGGTCACAATTTCTGGTTCCCTGATGTTATGTCTCATGAGTGTCACCCAACTTTTTCAGGCAGTGTAAAGCATGTCTCACCATACCTTCTTGGCCCTTCTCTCCTATTTACATTTCTCTCATTTCATGCTGTGAGCTTAGCTGCATTCTACTCTCTCCTAATGAAACTAGCTATTGATTTGTATGATAGCTGTAGGCTCTGACTAACTGGCTGCACTACCATCAGCCCCACCTCTTGAGGCTCTTGCTAAGCCTGTTGGGTCTCCCTTCTTGGCACTCCATAGATAGGGAAACCAACCACTTTTCTCTCTCCTTCTTCTGGCTTTATCTCCTTTCCAGAGACAAAGCCTGTCACTTTTAGGCTTCTACTAATAACTTGATTTCCAAATAACTTTCTGTACTTGAGTTGTCATTGCACTATTGTTTCTCCCGTTTTAACTGGGCTTGCTGCTGTTAAGTTCTTCTGGAATATCCTATCCAATTGCCAGAGCCTTTTTTCCTTCCTGTTTTTTGCTATAAAGGTGGTTTTTACAATCTTGCATATGATACACAGAGATACACAAACATGTATCTAGAACCAGAGGGCAGGACAAAAAACAATGGTTGGAAACTGATCAAAGAGAGAAGCAACCTGGAATTAAGGAGAAACTTCCTGACAGTGAGGACAATTAACCAGTGGAACAGCTTGCCTCCAGAAATCGTGGGCGTGCCATCACTGGAGATTATTAAGAAGAGGCTAGACAGTCACTTGTCTGAGATGGTATAGGTCCTCCTGCTTGAGCATGGGGCTGGACTAGAAGACCTCCAAGGTCCCTTCCAGCTTTGTTTTATTCAAACCGCAGGTACCTCTCTCTTCTAGTACCTTTGGTCTGTACTTTTCTTCTTCTAGCCTTAATCCTCCAGTAATTTTCTTTTTAAGCTTTTTTTTTTCTTAAGGGCTTAAAGGTTTGTTATTTCTTTTGGTCCTTGGAAATCTAGTGGTTTTGAACAGCAAACAAGCCCCTTAAAATTGCATCTCTTTTAAGTGGAAGGGCCCCTTTTTCTCCCTGGTTCAACTCTTCTTAAACTTTTAAGGGAATAGAAATGAGAAAAAAAGAGCATTACATTTTTTCCTGACAGTCATTCTCTCGCGCCCCATCTATTATCTCTTGCTAATATATAGTCTTCATTTAAATGCCAATTTTTATTAGGAACATTATGAGTATGGCAGGAAAAAGATTACCTGCAAAATCTTTGTTTTATTAAATTATAGAAATGTTACTTTTTAATATAAAAGGAGAATGCTCAGTATCAGCTTGAATTAACAAGTTTTATTCAATATATGTTTAGAAAGACAGCATAAGTAAGCATTGTTCATCTATTGTCTGACTGATGAAGTTATTTAAATGCTACTTAGAAAAAATGTTATGATAGGAAGGAAATATGGACAAAGAAAGGACCAAGATCCATTGACAGTGAAAAAGTATAAAAGGTTAGAAGTCCAATATTATGAACTAAAAATCTTCTGAACATTAAGGACAGAAGCCCTTTCATTCAAATTTAATGTGAACCTGGCTTCTTAGGTGCTATTCTTGTTCACAACCCACATCCTTACCCAGGCTTTATGCTGCAAAATGAACATGTAATATTAATTACAATGGACTAACAGCCACAACCACTTACAATTTTTGAACAAATACAAAGGCAGACTCTAATGATAGATTCCCAGTGGTATAAATTCCTAGTGGTTCAATTTTAGTGGTTAGATTAGTGAATTTTTCCAGCTTGTACTATATTCTATGGTCAGAATCCAAACATAGTTCTGATGAGAATGTGGACTGTGATCTCAGGTTTCCCTAAATCAAGAAAAGCCAGCAGCAATTCTTTGTATACCTTCTCCATTTAACCACACAGTCTGAATATTCTAATAACAAACTTTACCATAGCTCCCATAGTGTCTGTCCATATAGGAGTTTCTGGGCCACAGTTTCTTTACAACAAGAACTAACAATAACAGGGATGGGATCATTAGTGTGCAGCCCTCAGCTAACTATAGTCAGGAGCTGGAAAAGCAGTTCTAAGATATCCCCTATCCTTCTATTTCAACATTCAAGGCTGCTTACAATACTGAATACAAAATGTTAAAGTAAAATTATTACATTTAACATCAAAACTAAAACTAGTTCTTAAAGTAATTAACAATTATAAAGGTTGACAAAAGAAATTATAATCATCTAAGTATTAGAAAAGAGGAACCTACCTGTTATCATCTTTGGAAACATAATCCCAAGCCTAAAAGTCATCAACAATGTACCCAAAAATTAAAAAAGGGTCTCTTGCTGATTTAAGTAACCAAGAAGGTTTATTTCAATACAAGCTGCCCAGGAGTTAATCAGGATCTAAGCACTTTAGGGTTTTAAAAGTCAACACCAGCACTTGAAATTATGCCTCATAAGCAACTGGTAGCCTTTGCATCATATTATCTATATCTTGTATTAATAAGCAGCATGACCATTGTGTACCCTAAACAGCTCCAAAATGTCAAGCCTCATGAGTTATAGTAATCTCAAAACATTCTCACTAGCACATGGAACTATTATTGTACTCAAGAAAGTAGAAGGATGAAGTCTCTATTCACAGAGACTCCACTTGGGAAATTGTTTAGCTATTTGGTTCTGCAAAAATGTTATGTTCTGCAGCTTCTCTCTATGCTGGAGTTTGCAATAAGCTCTCCAATGCCCTGGCAGTTATTGTGGCCTACAGGAGATGAGGTCTGCTTTGTCTGGTCAGTGTGAATATCTTTCCTGAATTTTTCAGCCAAGGTAGCATGTGTAAGTCTATTTCCTTCATTGTCATATAACATGGTTGGTTCAGGTACTTAGATCACTTTTAAAAATTTCCTCTTGTTATACAGATAATAGCCAATTACTGGAAAATGTAACTTGCACTGTGACTGCTACACACATTTAAAAGTGGGGCCACAAATATTCTCACCAGAGCGTCTCTTCACATTCATCATTCACAAGGGCATTTTCAGCTCCATTTTGAATGTACAGGAGACAATTATGTCATTTTAGGCAGCAAAACTGGTTCCAGAGATCAGAAAGACTTGATTGATATGCCTATGAACTTCCTAATTAAGAATTTGCAGCATTCCTGCCCTACTGTACTAATTTCCATAAACAAAACATACTGGAGAATATAAAAATCTAGTTCACAGAAATAAGTTTAAAATGATTCCTTCTTCAGTGTCTTGTTCTGAGCCACTCAAAGACTTACACTCAAAGACCTACAAAAACAAACTATTCTCTCTATGAAAGCATGGCACTTGCTATATTATTTTACTGATAGCTCTTCAGGTTCAAACTTAAGTAAATATGAAACTGTATGTACTTTAAAAACAATTCAGAAAAGTATCTCTTGGTTCTGTTGTAACCACTTCTTTGTTCTTCATTAAAACGGCCTGACTTTTGCCAGCATTGTGGATGAGCGTAAATAAAAGGTGCCATCACTTTAATATAATTATAGAATTTCTTAAAGCAATGACATCTCTATTAGTTTCTAGATTCAGCCAGAAGTCTGAAAAAAAAATAGGATATTTTAATAAACGGCATTAAAATATTGAGTTCACAGGAAGTTCACTGCACTGGTGATATTACTTAGTTAGGTAATGAAATGTCTGCCAGCAAATAACCAAGAGAGCATCAAGCAGCATATGCATTTTTATTGATAGCAAAAGACCAGGTGTTACAATGTATGGTATATAACCCAACTAAGGCAAGCAAGTTCATTTTCTCTCTCTCATTCAAAGCAGAAGGCACATGGGAAACTAGCAGGGGAGGCAGAATTCTTTGTTAAGAGTTGAACAGAGTAAACACTCAGCTAGAGGCAAGGCAAGGCAACATCAATTGGGATTCAGTTTCCTGACAGAGAACTTGCTTTGATGACTCCTAAAGTAAAACTAACCCTTGGCTAAGTGCTACATTTTCAGGAAAGAAGGGATCTTATAAAAAGGCTGCACCAGGAACCTGCCATTCATTTCATTTTTTAAAATACATATATGAAGGATTTGGAAATTGTTGAGGTGGCTGATTAGAAATATTAGGCTGTAAGTATTCCAGATGGTAATTCTAAAAGTTTTGATTGTAAGGATGTTCATTCAGACAAATATAGGTCTCTCTTCTCTGCTTGTTTGCAGAAGATTCTAATCCAGGATTTTCACAAGGATGAAATGAATGCAGCTCTTAAACTGAAGCATTTCATTCATTGCTTTTATGGAGAAGGAACAGTTATACTGATAGAAAAGAGAAAAATATATGTATACAAAGCCCTGAGAATAAAAACAGCATATTGGGAAAAAAGAAGACAAAGGAAGGTGATGATAAATGTATTTGATATATTAATTCTCTCTGGGCCTTATTATTTATATATTTTAAATTTTCAATAATATTTTAATTTTTAATAATGGTTTTTATATTTTTATAATGCTTTATAAAAACATTTGTTTTATTCAATTATTGTATACTGTCTAAGTCACTTTTTCTGAGATGGACAGCATATAAATTCAATTAATAACTAAATATGTGCATTTAAACTCCAGTAACAGAAAACTATTGTGAAATTATATTTTTAGCATCAGCTTTTAATATAAATATATGCTCCCAGTTTTCTCACTGTGCACACAGTTTTATTTAAAGAAATTAGAACAATATATTTTAAAAAGATCATGTATTTAATTGTATATACATAAGGACTTTTTCATATTAAAGACTATAGCTGTGTAGGGAAGTTTGATTCATGAAATGTTTTGCTATTATGTTATGTGCTATTAGTGTCATGGTTCTGACAAACAGAGACAAAGTAGAACTTCGAGGCTTGGAAATTCCTCAAAAAACATGTTTATTAGATACATAGTATCGGCACGTCAAAAATGAAACCAAGTCTGAAGACACACGTAACAATTCCCCAACACAAAGTTAAGAAATCCCACCCCTAAGGCAATGCAAGCATCCCCAATACATCTTTTTGGTGGGCTTTTCATGAAACGCCCAGCCTGCAGTCTCGGGAGCAGCCAATGACCTTGGTTCCCATGGGACAAAAGTTTATTTAGACTAGCGAAGCACCTGACAACCCCCCCTCCCTCCTTTCAATGTGTCAACCGAAAATGAATAAGGAAGATGGCCACAGCCATGCTCATTTGACAAGTTGACAGTTGGCTCCCCATTGGAAAGAAAGAGTCTCCTGCAGGGAAAAGAAAAAGAAGGTTAAGCTTTCCCTCAAGGCTTGTGAGGGTATTTATTATAAAACTTCTTTATCAATCTATCTGCTTTCACATTTGTACATGTCACCCATGTAGCTTCCGAAACTGGGTAACCTTTCCACTGAACAAGGTATTGTAACTTTCCCTAGAATCGAGAATACATTTTATTTCATAATGTGTCTCCCCCTCCACCACCATTGGACCAGACGGCTTCTTTGGGACAGGTCTCAAAGAGGATTCTGACACAGGTTTCAATAGACTGCAATGAAACACAGGGTGAACTTTCCCCAACAATTGTGGTAGTTTCAATTTCACTGTGACAGGGTTAATGATTTTAGTGATAGGAAAAGGACCAAGGAATTTTGGCCCCAATTTTCTACTGGGTAATTTTAACCTTAAATATTGCATTAAAAGATAAACCAATTGTCCAACATGAAAAGGTTTATGAGGGGAGCGTCATTTATCTGCTTGCTCTTTGTAAACCTTGGTAGCGTTGGTCAATGCCTTCTTCACATTCACCCAAAACCCCTGGAAGGATGTCACCCATTGGTCCAGAGTCTGGGAAGTAGGAGACTCCTGTGGGTACTCAGGCATGGGCACAAAATCTCGACTCGTTACTATTTTAAATAGGGCGAGTCCAGTGCTACTGTGCATCATATTGCTGTAGGCTACCTCTGCGAAGGGCAGGAGGTCAGCCCAATTAGTCTGCTGGTAATTTACATAGCATCTGAGGTACTATTCCACCATTGTGTTAGCTTTCTCAGCAGCTCCATTAGTATTCAGATGAAAAGCTGATGATAGCCCCTGGGTGGACCCTATCATTTTAATGAACTCCCTCCAAAATTTTGCAGTAAACTGGACCCCTCTGTCAGAAATAATCCACTTTGGGGCACCATGGAGTCAGTATATGTGCTTCAAAAATAGTTTGGTTAGCTTCTGGGCAGAGGGAAGTCCCAAGCAAGCGATGAAATGTGCCTGTTTGGAAAATAGATCAATCACAGTTCATATTACAGTGTTTCCCTTGCTCTCAGGTAATTCCACTATAAAATCCATGGCTATCTCCTCCCAAGGTTGAGAGGGATCGACCACCTGCTGCAATAAACCTGGTGGTTTTCCAGGATACCTCTTCATGGCAGCAGAAGTGGCACAACTCTTAACATAACTCTCAATGTCCTTTTTCATTCCTGGCCACCAGAATTGCCTTTGCACCAGATGCAATGTCTTTAAAAATCCAAAGGGACCCGCTTGCTTAGCGTCATGACTCCGTCGCAATGCCTGGAGCCTGAGGCCATCTGGGAGGTATAACTTAGAACCCTTCCAAGCTAGTCCTCCCCTTAAAGTTAATATAGATTTGTTATCTTTAAACCAGGCATCAGTCTCTAATTTCTCCTTCAATTCCTTTAGCGAGCGATCGTCAGGACCAGCAGGGGGTCTCTGTGTGTGCGATCTGGTTGTTATTTGAGAAGCGGATTGCGGTGGAGGAATAATGGAGTTAATTACTTCCTCTCGGTTGCTCTTGAACTGGGTCATTCTAGACAAGGCATCAGCCAAAATGTTCTTACCGCCAGGAAAATATTTTAAAGTGAAATTAAAACGGTTGAAGTACTGAGTCCACCAAACTTGCTTGGGGGATAATTTATGGGGGGTCTTGAGAACCTCCAAATTTTTGTGATCGGTCCATATCTCAAAAGGTATCCCCCCTTTCCAAGAAATGACGCCATGTCAGCAAAGCCTAATGAACTGCAAAAGCCTCTTTCTCCAAAACAGCCCACCTCCTCTCAGTGTCAGTTAATTTCCAGGAAGTAACTCCCCTCTGTGATTTTTTTGTAGGAGAATGGCCCCCACGGCCACGTTGCTTGCATCAGCTTGAATGATGATTTGTTGTCCAGGGTCAGGGTGTTTAAGCACTGGTTCAGCTGCAAAGAGTCTCTTTAGCTTTCAAACACTGCCTGGCACTCTAATGACCATTGCAATGGCTGACAAGGTCGGGGTTTTCCCCCTCCTTTGCCTCTTTTGAGTAAATTGGCATGGCTATCTTTGAGTAAATTGGCATGGCTATCTTTGCGAAAGAGGGAATAAATTGACGATAAAAGTTGGCAAACCCCAGAAAACTTTGAAGCTGCTTGCGGGTGCGTGGGGGTTGCCATTCCAATACTGCTTTAACTTTGGCAGTGACCATCTCTACCCTGTCATTCGAAATTCAATACCCTAGATAATCTAAGTGGGTCTGGTGAAATTCACTCTTTGACAGCTTTGCATACAATTTGGCTTTCAACAGTTTCCTTAACACCTCACAGACCATTTTGATGTGTTCATCCATGGTTTCAGAGTAAATAAGGATGTCATCAAGATAAACCAAAAAACCCTTGTATAAATGATCATGGAGCACTTGATTTATCAATTGCATAAACACAGCGGGGGAGCCTGCAGTCCAAAAGGCATCACTTTAAATTGGAAACTCCCCAATGGGCAATTGAATGCTGTTTTCCACTTGTCCCCCTCCTTGATCTGGATCTGGTAATAAGCCTCTCTTAAATCCAGCTTGGTAAAGATTTTTTCTTTAGCCAGGTGGGCTAACATGTCCTTCATCAGGGGGAGGGGGTACGTATTTTCCATGCTGACAGCAATGAGGGATTTAAAATCCACACATAATCTAAGAGAGCCATTTTTCATTTCCTTGAAAAGTATGGGAGTGGCCACGGGTGATTTAGCTGGCTGAATGAACCCCTAGCTAAGTTTTTATCAATGTACTCTCTCAGTTCTTTCATCTCTTTGGGTGTCATAGAGTACATCCTTGGTTTAGAAAGCTTGGCACCAGGCAGAATTTCAATAGCAGAGTCCGTAGCCCAGTGTGGGGGGAGGACGTCACATTCCTTCTCACTAAATGCTTCTGCCAAATCACAGTACTCAGAGGGGACAAGTTGAATCCCTAGCAGCTTTTCGGCTACAGTCTTTAGGGTTTCATGGGGCTCCCCTTGCATCTCGCAGATAGCCAGTGTCTTTGTTTTATTGTCAGTGTCAGGTGGGAGGGGTCCTGTCCCCAGTCTTAATTTCCGCATTCCCTCCTCTCGCCAGATGCTAGGACGCCATTTATCCAACCATGGTAGCCACAAAATTACTGCTTCGGTCACCTTCGGAACCACCACAAAACAGAGGATTTCCCAATGCCGACCCATTTCCAAATGCACAGGTTTGGTTAGGTGCATGGCAGGGGCACCTCCGATGAGAGACCCATTGGCTTGCTCAAACCTCATGGGCAGGGGCAATAGCTTGGCTCGGATTCCCAGTTTGAGCACAGTGGATAAGTTAATTAAGCACCAAGTGCAACCCGAGTCTATTAGGATGTTAAAATTCATGTTTTGGGCACTATCAGCCTGGCAGGAATGGCAAAAGAGGGAATGGGCTGACTCACCATGGGGTCCTCCTCATCTTCCTCATCACTGTCGTACAGTGCCGACATCTGCTGTGCCTCGGATTGGGGTTTGGCTTCGAGCTCGGCAGGAGGGGAGGTGTGATGATCCAGGGCACAGCACAGAGGCAAAACAGTCAACTGGCAGTTCAAACTGCCCTTTATTTGCTCCAATTTTCCCCAAATGCTCCCACGTTTCTGGCAAGCCACAGAACAAAGTAACACACACACACCTTCAGCAGCCTCTGGCTGCAAGTAGTTTCACAAGTTTTTAGCTCTTCAGGCAGGGAAAGTGTGTGTATGGAACAAGCCATCCTCCTTCAGGTTTCAACTCACACACAGTTAGATTAGAAGAGTAATTTACTCAAGGCCACGTAGATAACAAGGAAAGAAACATACATCCAAAATCTAACGAGTCTGTGGAAATACAAGCTTGCCTAAGCAGTTTCAGAAGAGAAACCAAAATTCAATCCAAGGTCTTTGAACACCAAATCAAGTTTATCAGCCAGTCCAATGGTCAGAGTTTCAGGGTTTCCAAGCAGAAATCACAACACAGAACAAGAGATCAGAGAATTGTTTCCAAGATCAGCAACGGTATACAAAACTCCAAGCATTCAACATTTGTTCCCAACAAATGCCCCTCCCCACAACGTCTCCTTAAGTCTCAGTCTCCAGGTGTACCTTGTGGAGAGGAGCGGGTGCTCTCCTCCCAAGTAGTTGAGCCTGCCTGCTTTGTTCCCTCCTTCTCTCCACTCTTTGTGCTCTAGGATCAGGAGGGGGTGGCCCTTGCTCATCACCTGAGCTCTGTCTCTCATGTTCATCCTGTCCCAATCTGAAAGGCCCTGGCCTGCCTCAGCCTGCTCTTCCCCACATTCCTCTGAAGCCACAGACACCCCTCCCTCGATCTCTATCGGCTCCAGTTCCAGCTCATTTTCCTCAGCAGATTCAGGCTCCGACGGGGGGCATGACAGGAGGCTTCCACACCCAGGCCTTGACATGCCCAGTTGGTTTTCTCTCTTCCCCCTCTGGGAGCTTTTCGCAGTTTTGTGGCCATGACTGGCACACTCTTGGGTTGAGGATGAGGAGTTGGGCACTCCACAGCACAGTGACCCATCTGACCGCACCAGTAGCACTTGATTGGAGCCCTGGCTGGTGCTTGGGAGACGTTGGCGGCTGCAGAGGCTTGGGGATGTTGGCCATAGAGCCATTTTTCTTGGACATGCAGCAGGTTGGGTTCGGTGGTGCTTGATTTTCGGGGGCAATCCAGCTCGATATCCAGCATCACTGCCACACAGTACCACTCACACAACAGATTGGAAAGACCTTGAATAATGCAGGCTTGAAGCAAGTTGTGATCTAACCCCAGTGACCGCTCAGGCCACTGCCCCAGGTGGTTAGCAACTCTCCTGAATTAATGGACATACTCCTTTGTGGGGCAACCTCTTTGCTTCAGGTGGTGGATTTCTTTCTCAGCCAGCAGGACTTGGGATTCATCTTCAAACTGACCCCTCAGTTGCTCCATGAATAGATTAATGTCATGCCATTCAGGAGCCCCTTCATCATGGAGGTTGGTCACCCAGTCAGCCGCTTTCCCCTCTAAATTTGCTGCCACAGAATTCACCATCATAGCCCCATCCAGATAGGCATAAGTGTAGCCATCCAAATGAGCCCACACCTGGTTTAAGAAGAAGGTCAGCTTCTCAGGATCCCCATCTCTTAGTTTTTGACATTTTTTGACTGTTTTTGACATTTTTGCATCGACTCTTATGATAAAATACGTCACTGTGTGATAATTTATGAAATTCAAAATTTATATGTAATTTTTTTCTGAGTGATATTTTGGATTTCATTTTCAACTTTTATGATGATTTATAAGCTTTTTTTAAAAAAATGTGAATAAAATCCAGGTCCATGTTGTCAAGATGGTCATCAACTTTTTCACAATATCTCAAGCTTTCTGCGGCACAAGAGCTGTCAATCCCCTAGGCATTGTGCATACTAGTAAGGAGAATAGAGCAAATATCAATAGTAACTTTTCAGATACTTGGACATGAACTATTGTTCCACAATAGTTGAAATTGATACCAGTCCAGCAATGAAATATTTATTTTTCTAATAAAAGTAATATCAACAAAATCAGTACCAAATCCTGTGCAGATTTAGGGGGAAAAAACCCACATTGTTCCCAGAGTCTAAACAGATCATTTATTTGCTTTGTATGACTTTTTATATTCAGTGTGGCAGACATTCATTTGAAATAGAATATTTCAGGAAAAAGCCAAAATTTCACTGTTTTGTGTCAATGATTTATGAGCAGATATCAGCATTATGGCAAAAAAGCTACTTTTTCATTTAGAGGGATTATTTGAAGAGGGCTTTTTTTAACCTGAATTTTAGAATACCTGCATGGTGTTTTCTTTATCTTAGAGGTGGCTGAAGACATTTTCCTCCCTAAGGAAAAAAAGACAGCATTCTATTCCCCATTATTTATATAAAAGCGAGCAAAGCTGAGACTTTGATCTTGCTTTATCACTGATGACAGGACCTTTCATCCTGTCTTGGATCAACAGGCTAACCAAGGGAGCTCAGGGCAAAATAAATGCACAGTTTGTTCCTTGGTTCCTTGCTGCCACTCCCTGCCATCCGGCATCTGTTCCCAGAAGCAAAGCAGTTTCCTTACTTTGACTAATACTCACTACACTTTCATCCAGATTAGGGTGCATTATAAATCCATCATTTTCTACTACGCAGGTTTCCCTTGCTTTATGAAAGGTTTTTGTGGAGGGTAACCTTATGAAGGTGAAGGTTCATTCTCTGAGCTTGTGGATTGGTTTCTGAAAATTTTGTTACCAGGTTAGGTAACATCTTCAGCAGAGTTTAGGGGATGTCAGTGTTCTTCTGTTTATAAGGATTTCAAGTGTGGGTATGTCAAGTGAGGGTCTGTGATGGATCTTGCGATGGGTCAGGTGTGAGTCTTCAATGAGTCTTGGGATAGGGAGGTTACATCAGGTCAGGATCACTGGGAAATGAAGTGAGGGGGGGCTTGCATGGGTTGGTTGAGGATTGGTACTGTCTCTCGTTGGCTATGTGGTTGATTTTGATTATGAGGGGTTTGTAGGCTGGTTGTAGATCAATGTGTCTGTTGATGGAATTGTTTGTGGAGTGCCAAGGTTTGATGAACTCATGAGTGTGGTAGGTGGTAGCGTGGCTGATGATTTTTGTGTTGCTCCAATCGAACTGGTACTGTTTGGTGTCAGTGTGGGTAGAGATTAAGGATTTGGGATCATGGCATTTGACTGCCGGCTGGTGTCAAATGCCGGCCGGAGTCAAATATGGATGATCCCATCAGGGTACCTTGTACTTGCTTGTAGATTTTCCCATTGAACTTGAAGTATATGTTGAGGCATAGATCCAGGAGTTTCATGATGGTTTCTGTGGACATGGAATGTTCTGTAGTGGCATCGTCTTTGTCAGTGTGGTGTTTAGTGAGTAGGTGGTGTATGGTTTGTTTACCCAGGTCGATGTCAATTGAGGTGAAGAGATCGGTGATGTCGAAGGAGACCATAATTTCTTCCTTGTTGATCTTGGTGTCTTTGATGCATAGGATAAATTGTTCTGGGGAGTTTATTGATTGAACTGAGTCATTGACCAGGTGTCTGAGTTTCCTCTGCAAGGTTTTTGCTAGTTTCTATATTGGTGTTCCTTGCAGAGACACATAAGGGCATAAGGGGATTCCGTTCTTATGTATTTTGGAGAGTCTGAAAACCTGGGTGTGGAGGAGTCTTATGGTTGCATGTGCTTTCTCTTAGTGGTGTTAGCTGTTTTTCTTTTTTCATTTTTCTTAGGGTGTCTTTTATTTTGTTTTCTAGCTGTTTTGTCGGATCATTGTGGATTATTTTTCATAGATTTTGGTGTGGCTGAGATGGTTTTTGGCTTTGCTGATGTAGTCAGTTTTGTCCATTACTACCATCAGTCTGCCTTTGTCTGCCAGAAGGATGACGATGCTTTCATCTTGTTTCAGGGTAACCCTAGCATAAAGTGAGAGAAGCAAATACAATGGTTTCATTGTGCATTCATCTATGCCAAACTGATAGACAAAACTGATGAAAAGGGAACTATTTTAAATCAGTTCTGTATGACTCTCATATTTATATACAGATTGTTATTATAGTTCCTTGACCCAAATAGCATCTGATTAAAAATCTATTCTTTCATATTATAGTAATAATGTGTACTATATAGTGTGTGGTATGATGATTTTTTTTGTATTTCAATATAATAATTACTTTTTTATGTTTATATTCTCTATTCTCCATGAATGAGCTTCATGCATTATTGGATCACTTTTAAAAATATAAGTATTACACAAAATAATAAAAATAATGACAGAAAACAATCCAGTATCCAATACCATTATTCACAACCAGAAAGCTGAAATATACATGGTTTAAAAAGTGGTTTATTTTATTAAATAAATGTGGCAAACATGTGTACCATACTCAAGAACATTGATATAGCATTATGACATCAGTATTAGACCACGATTACTAAAAATATTCCATTTTCCTGATGCGCTGCATAGAAAGGAAAAAAAACCTACCAGTTAACTTTTCCAATTTGGAAATCTCCAGAATTACTCAAAATTTTCAAACAACAACCATGTTACCTATGAAATGTGGAAAGCTTATTCCAATACAGCCAAGGAATATCTGAGATAAGAAGCCATGAACTTTGTTTATCACTACCATTAATGAAATCCATCCATTTCATTAGAATCTATTGGTAGGAGACAGGGGTATCTATTAATTTGGTCAAAGCTCCTTGTTACTATATATGGCTGCTCTCCTAGAACTTCCTTGACAATGGCTGTATTTGACAATATTTCATAGCATTTTCTAAGATTAATAAAGTCTTCCTTCCTATTAGGGTATAGAACTGATTTATGTTCTGTATAGTTTGAACAATTTCTAAAGTTGTTACTAGGGAGACAGAATAAACTGTGAATGGGAAAGGTCAGGAAATGACAAAAATATTGTTGAAGGACCAACATTTTAAAAAAACCAGACAACTTGCCCTCCACCTTCTATGTTAAGGCTGCTTTCTAGTAAGGTGAACTATGTGTGGTCCTCACCTGTGAGAAAGCTAGTGTGAGGCAGTGGTTAAAATGTTAGACTGAGGAGATCCAGATTTCAGTTCTCTCTTAGGCACAGAAGCCATCTGGGTTACCTTGGCTCATTCCCTTTCAGCCCTAATCAGTGTCTGGCCTGTGACAAGGTAGCTGAAAAACAAAATCTCTAATCTCATCATATGCATTCCTAGCTTTGTTATGTGAAGTGCAATGAGTATAATACAAAATAAGTGGACTCCACTACTAAGAAGAACAAATGCTAGAAAGAGCATCACTTGCATTAAAGTGATGACTTGTTATCACTTGCATTGAGGCAGAACAGGACTTAACTTCTAATGTGGCTTGCTAATGGAGGTAAAGTGGGAATGGGAGTCAATTAGAATAGAGCTGGAAGGGATCTTGGAGGTCTTCTAGTCCAATCCCTGCTCAAGTAGAAGATCCTATATGATTGCAAACAGGTGGCAGTCCAGTCTTTTCTTAAAAACCTCAAGTGATGAAGCACCTACAGCTTCTGAAGGCAAGCTGTTCCATTGGTTAATTGTTCTCTCTAATTGTTAGGAGGTTTCTCTTTAAGTCCAGGTTGCTTCTCTCCTTGATTAGTTTCCATCCATTGTTTCTTGTCTTGTCTTCTGGAAAATAAGTTGACACCGTCTTCTTTGTGGCAGCTCCTCAAATACTGGAACACAGCAATCATATCACCCTAGTCCTTCTTTTCTCTAGACTAACCATGCCAAATTCCTGCAACCGTTCTTCATATGCAGTATTCCAGGTGTGGCCTTACTAAGGATTTATAAAGCGGTACTACTACTTCACGTGATTTTGATTCTATACCTCTGTTTATACAACCAAGGCTTGTATTAGCTTTTCTGGCTGCTGCTGCACACTGCTGGCTCATGTTTAAGTGATTGTTCACTAGAACTCCAAGATCCCTCTCACAGTTACTGTTTTTGAGCCAGATTTCACCTAATCTGTACTTGTACCTCTGGTTTTTCCTGCCTAAGTGTAGAACCTTGCTTTTCTCCACATTAAATTTCATGTTGTTAGATAGGGCTCATTGTTCAAATCTGTCAAGATCTTTTTGGATCCTGAGTTTGTCTTCTGGGGTGTTTTCTATTCCTGCCAGCTTAGTGTCATTTCCAAATTTGATGAGTTCTCTTTCTATTCCCTCATCTAAGTCATTTATGAAGATATTGAAGAGGAGGCCTAAGACGGAACTTTGTGGTACCCCACTGCTTACTTCCCTCCATGTATATGTAGTACAATTAGGGACTACTCATTGAGTATGGTTTGTCAGCCAATTACAAATCCCACCTAACATAATTATTTCATTATATTTGTCTCCTGAGATCAAATAGAATAAAATTTTCATTGGGGAATTGTTTATAGTATGTGCTAGTGTAGTTTCATTCCTGGTAAAAGCTACAACTTGACTTATATTCTGTCCTATATAAGTGCACTGTAATAAACGGTAAATAACCTTCCAAGGGATTTTTAAACCATAGCCATTAATGGTACTATATAAATAATAAATCCTACAGCATTTATTCCAGAGATATCCTTGGAGAAAGTTCAATAGAAAGAGAGAAAGAAGAACAAAAAGGTCAGACCAAGATTTTACAAACTGCCTGCACTCTTAATAAATCTGAAAAGTCTTCTATGCTGTAAATAGCTGGCACACTAAAGCCAATAGCAGTTAGGTCAGCAGGTCAGTTCAGTGTAAAATTTGACAGTGAATTGTCTCTTGCTCAGGTCACATAGTCTGTCTTAAGCACAGCACATATGCATATAAAGGAGATGAATATTCCTAAGTTATTGAAGATAGATAAAACATTCAGGAGTGATTAAAGGAAGAACTTAAAATTGTCAGCCAACTTTGACAGTTGTAGAAGAGGAATAATACAAATTAAATTAATTAGGTAAGGTTATTCTTAGCTACAAATGATGTATGATGCCATACAGGAAACTATTGCAGTTACTGCTAGATTGGCCCTTGATACTTACTATATTATGTAGAGCCAATCCTTTCAACCTAGTGTCTTCTGTGTGTGTGTGTGTGTGTGTGTGAAGTAATGATAGAGACATACAGAAACAAGACATACCTTTTTCAAATTAGTCTATAAATACCAGCGGCATGTAATTTTTAGTACGGATGCATAACATTATTAAATCCATTTCCATCTCCCACGCTTATCTTAACCTGAAAAAGAGCAACCATCAGAGAATACTCAATTACAAAGTTTGTGCACCCAAACTGAACCAAACCGAACTGAAAGTGGTTAAGTTTGAAACTTTTCTTTATTACAATTTTCCTTTGGCTTTTAGATAGTATTTACTTACTGGCCATTAATTTAGCAACTATTTGAAGTTGTGATGGCACTGAAAAAAATGGCTTAGACCTACAACTGTTGCAGTGTCCCCATAGTCACATGATCACAATTTGGGTGCTTGGCCACTGTTGTGCATTTACAATGGTCACAGCATCATGAAGCCACATGATCATCATTTGCAACCTTCCCAGCCAGCTTCAGACAAAAGTCAATAGGGAAGCCAGCAGGAGGTCACAAACTGCAGTCTCATCAGGGACTGCCAGAATTGCTGTTGCTAAGCAGAGCAGCCATGTGATATTTTGCTTGATGACTGCTTCACTTAACCATGAAGTTACCAGTCCCAATATGGTTGTCAAGTGAAGACTACCTGTATTCTGAAATATTAGTCATTCCATAAATTTTAGTAACTATATTTAAAAAGTTAACTTCCTTCTCTGCTTGGTATATGAAATGCTAACAATGTATAACGCTTCAGTGACTTACATTTGAGGCTTTATATCCCTTGACTATAGCTCAATATTGCTTAGTGATATGCTAATGTAAATGCAGGCACTAAACCATTGGTAGCTTTGTAAACCCTGATAATGGCAGTACCTAAATTTATGATTACTTTGGCACTGTTTGTGGAATATGCGGCACTAGGACCATATGCTGTGGGTTTAAATAATAATAATAATAATAATAATAATAATAATAATAATAATAATAATAATAATAATAATAATAATAATAATAATAATAATAATAATAATAATAATAATAATAATAATAATAATAATAATAAAGTTGGAAGGGACCTTGTCTAGTCCAATCCCCTGCTGAGGCAGGAAACCCTATACCATTTCAGACAAATGGCTGTCCCGTCTCTTCTTAAAAACTTCCAGTTTTCTGGAGGCAGGTTGTTCCACTGGTTAATTGTTCTAACTGTCAGGAAGTTTCTCCTTAGTTCTAAGTTGCTTCTCTCCTTGATTAGTTTCCATCCATTGCTTCTTGTCCTGCCTTCAGGCACTTTGAAGAATAGCTTGACTCCCTCTTCTTTGTGGCAGCACCTGAGATATTGGAACACTGCTATCATGTCCCCCCTCGTCCTTCTCTTCATTAAACTAGATATACCCAATTCCAGCAACCGTTCCTTATATGTTTTAGCTTCTAGTCCCCTAATCAGGGCTTTTTTTCTCATAGAACACTAAGAACGGAGTTCCGGCACCTTTTGTGGATGGAACCTTGTAGGGTAGGCAAGGTGGGTTGTATGACAGGTGTGAGTTCCGGCACCTTTTTTTTTTTTTACAAAAAAAGCACTGTCCCTAATCATCTTTGTTGCTCTTCTCTGTACTCTTTCTAGAGTCTCAACATCTTTTTTACATTGTGGTGACCAAAACTGGATGCAGTATTCCAAGTGTTGCCTTACTAAGGTATTGTAAAGTGGTATTAATACTTCACGTGATCTTGATTCTATCCCTCTGTTAATGCAGCCTAGCATTGTGTTACTACTATTGAGCAAGGTACCACCTATACTATACCTGTACATTTGGTTTTTCTTGCCTAAATGTAGAACCTTACTTTTTTCACCACTGAATTTCATTTTGTTAGATAGTGCCCAGTGTTCAAGTCTTTCCAGATCCTCCTGTATCTTAAGCCTGTCTTCTGGAGTGTTGGCTATTCCTGCCAGCTTGGTGTCGTTTGCAAATTTGATGAGTTCCCCATCTATCCCCTCGTCCAAATTGTTGATGAAGAAGTTGAAGAGCACTGGGCCTAGAACAGAGCCCTGAGGCACCCCACTACACACTTCCCTCCATGTAGATGCAGTTCCATTGAGGACCACACGCTGAGTACGGCCAGTCAGCCAGCTACGAATCTACCTGGTGGTGATGCTGTCTAACCCACATTTTTCTATCTTATCAAGTAGTAGGTTGTGATCTACTTTATCAAATGCCTTACTGAAGTCCAAGTAAATTATATCCACAGCATTCCTCTGATCCACTAATTTTGTCACTTGGTCAAAGAATGCAATAAGATTTGTCTGGCATGATCTGTTTTTGACAAACCCATGTTGGCTTTTAGTAATGACTTTGTTTACCTCTAGGTGTTCGCTGATTCGTTGTTTGATTATCTTTTCCAGAATCTTCCCAGATATTGAAATCAGGCTGATAGGTCTGTAATTTCCTGGATCCATTTTTTTTCCTTTTTTGAAGATGGGAACTACATCAGCTCTTTTCCAGTCTTCCGGTAGTTCCCCAGTGCTCCAGGATCTTTGAAAGATATAGTTCAGTGGTTCTGAGATCACATCTGCCAGTTCCTTGAGAACCTTGGGGTGTAATCCATCCGGTCCTGGTGATTTGAACTCGTCTAGGCTGGACAGGTGCTCACTTACCATTTTCTTGCCTATCTTAACTTGTATTTCTAGTCTGTTTTTTATGGCACTATTTTTGATAGGTTGGGCTGTTTTTTCCCTTTGTGTAAAGACAGATGCAAAAAACAAGTTAAATAGTTCTGCTTTCTCCCTGTTGCTTGTCACCTTCTTGCCGCTTTCCCCCACTAATGGTCCAATCATTTCCTTAACTTTTTTCTTGTTTTTTACATGTTGAAAGAAGCTTTTTTTAATTTAAATTTAAATATTAATGGGAAACTAATTAGGACGTTGATTGTCTAAAAAGATTGAATGTTAAAACAACTAGGATATGTATAAACAAAAATTATTGATAAATGTAAGAAAGTTATTTTTATTTAATCGATATAATAAGAATTGTATTAATTTAAATACGAAACAGTAAATACCAAGGGGAAAAGAGAGGAAATATTTAATGTAATAGTTTGAGACCTGTACTAAAGATATTTGTATGTTATTGAACAATTGACCAACTCAGCCGCCACGTTGCTTTTCAAATATTTAAATGTGAAATTAGAAAATCAATAATTTTTTTCCAAAAAAAAAGGAAGCTTTTTTTTTTGTTATTTTTGACTTTGGTCGCAACCGTTAGTTCATTTTGAGCCTTAGCTTTCCTCACTTCATCTCGGGCTATTTGCTGATATTCTGCCTTAGTTATGTGCTTGAGAATGCTTGAGAAAGTATGGGATGTGAATGTACGCTAAGTGTAACTTTAAAGCAGATCTGTCTTTTCCTTGACTTGTGTGAAATTGGAGAGGCAACAACATCTTTATGACATTGAAGTGGAAGACAGTGCTATTTGTCATTTGTTTCCCATAAGGCTGGACACTAAAAGAGGAGTTTATTGTGCATTTACATGAAACTGCGTTCTCATTCTTGACAGGCAACAAGAGGCATCCAAAACTTTGATTCAGCCCAAGTGCATCAGTATTCTGTTTTGGAGCTGCAGAAAGGCACGGTGGAAATTGGGAGCTTTTGGGAGTATTGGAAAACGAGGAAAGAAAACTGAAGAAAGAGGAAAGGCCACATAAGGAAGTAACAGGACAAAAAATTAGCAGTAGACTTGTAACCTAGGGAGTTCCAAGGCAGGCTGTTTCTTTCAACAAGGGCAGAACAGAATTAAACTCCTGAGTATACAGCTTATCTAAGATGCTCTCTCCTCAAAAGGAAGACTAACTGGGACTCTCTCATTAGCATCTGCTCTCTTTAAACAGCAGCTGCATTTTTAAATAGTAGCTGCCTCTATCTTGGGACCCTTCCCACCTCATTAATTGGTAAAGATAAATACATAAAACATACAAGCACATATATACACACAGCCTATTTTGCCTTTCTCCTTACCTCTACTACTTTTGTATAGTATATTGTATATGGGGAAATAAAAGGATGAAGAGATAGGAAAAACTGTATCACTGTATTCAGTGAACTTTCCACTTCAGTCAGACATTATAAAAACTTCAGATTAACTTTAAAACACATGATTGGACCAACCAAAATGAAATAAAGTGCAGTTTTCTAATTTCTGCAGAATTTTTGTTCAGGCAGAAGTTAAAAAAATAATAGAGAGGAAAATTTGGAAAAAGAGACCTAGCATTTCAGTTCTGCAGTTCAAAATCAATCTGAGATGAAGCTTATGGACTGAATAAATGTATTATTGAAAGAAATAGAAACTGAGGTCCAGGTTTCCTCCTCCTCCTCCTTCCATAGTGTTCAAGTATGTTTTTACCTTCTCTCCCCCCCTTTTTCACTTCATAAAGAAGTGACTAATTATGCTCCTTAAGTGAGAGGCAGGGACTTGAGGACAAGGCTTCTATCTTGGAATAAGAGAACAGTGAGTGAAGAGAATTCTGTCACTCTTTCCAGAATGGATGACAGCAAGGTAGGAATTAGAGAGAGGAAAGGAATTAGATAGAGAAGGTAGATAGGAAAGTGGTTAGTTGGTTCCCTAGGAAGACTGAGTGTATTAACTGAAAATCGCTGTCAGATATAATGATACTGTTGAATTTTGTGTTGTTCAGGGCTAACAGGAAATAAAAGTTTAATTAGCTAAGGTGGATGGCAATAGATGGGAGGATAATGATGGTGATGGGCAGTGAGTAATACGGCAGGAGGTTGGGGTGGTGGGATTATTATTATTATTGCATTGTCTTTATTATTTGGTCTTGTACGATCCTTATAATCTTTTTAAATGTATAAATAAAGCCATTTGTACTGCAAAGTATTAATTCCTTTATGATATATTTTCAGGCATAAACTCTATTGAAGCTAAATGCAAAATTCAAGTGTAAAATTCACTTGATTCAAAAGATAGAAACACTTTTTTTTATAACAACACCTGAAAATATAATAATCAAGAACTGAGTTCAAATGAATTATTTATTTAGTAATATATTTTATATCTACCTTGGTATTTGGATCAGATAAGCCCTCAAGGCAACCTAAACAATTTTAAAATGTAAAACAATAAAATCTTAGTAGAAAAGTTGCATCTTTATAAATGTCCTAAATGCTAACAGAGTCGTGTCTAAATGAAATTCCTTAAAGAGAACATTCCACAATCAGAGAACAGTTCAGCAGAAGACTTTAGCCTATATGGACTATCTGATGGCAGAAGTCTCTTCAGGAGGACCCTTACTGCAGATTTTAATGTCCAGACAGGTTCACAACAGGACAGACGCCTATTATACGGACAGGCCTCTTTAAAGAACAGTACCAACATATTAAATTGTGCCTGATAAGCATCTGGTGACTAGTGAAAGTCTTTCAGCATAAGTATCTAGTGATCCTTGTACATGCACAGAGAGAGATACATAATAACAGCGTCCAGAGCTTTTCAAAAGAAGCCCTAAAGAAAGCATGCTGTAAGAGTCAAGGTAGGATGTAAATAAAGCTGTCATCAAATCTGTCTGCCTCAAACATGGGTTACAACATGTGCATTAGCTTAATTATGTAAAAGAACTTCTTGCTAAACTGCAGATTAAGCATTCCCAGATTGTGAACTTACTCCCTCACAATGAAAATTATCTGATCCAGTTACATGTATACAGAGCTTATGAACATTCAAGCACTGAATATAATATCACCAATCTTAATATGGACATATTGATTGATATAAACAGTTGACACTTTCCATAAATTTCTTTTAAGAATGTTTTAGCCTGCATTTCATCATGAGGCCTTAATAATAATTCACTGCTTCCCTTATTATTATTATTAACATCATTATTTCAAGAGATTTTCAAATCACTGTTCTAGAATTCAGTGCTGTCCAGGCAGGAGTGTTTCTTTGTTGCAAAGAAAGAAATGTTGATATTCACCAGATAAATACCAGCTGTCAAATTATTCACCTTAAAGCAGCCTTTTAAAAATTAGAGTACATCTCTTAAAAAACTAAAGCTATGAAGTTCACAGATGTTATTGTATAAATTGCGAGTGATCAATTTTCCTTATGGAAAGGAATAACGAATACATTTCCTTGTGGAAAAATCACATATCAGGAGTTTCCTTTAGTACTAAAATTAAAATAAAAAAATATTAGTAAGTTTAAAGAAAAGACCAACAACTGGAAATGTTAAAGGATCACACACTAAAAAAGGAAATATTTCTTTTTTTATTTGTTGTAAACATTGAGAGAATTCAATCATTTAAACATCAGGATAGAATATAGCTAGGCACATGACTTATCATACCATGAGTATTCAGAGAAGTCAGCCACCAACGTTACTCTCTGATTACTTAGAAATAAAGGAGCTGTTTCCTCTTCTCTCATAAACCATTCCTGATTACCCCAGTGTGATATAAATACATTTATTTTTCCTTATTTTTGATTTTCTTAAAAGCATATTGAATAAGCAAATTCTACCTGAATAAGTAAAGAAGGAAAACAATGTGAGGTAACACAGTTATGAGCTTGAGGAATGTTAACTGCTAAGAACTGATCTATACATTGCATCGACATACTTGAATATGTGCCTAGTACTGTTACGTTTATCAGGAAGACAAGGTGTCTTGGGCTAAATTTAATGTTACACTACATATGTTTGGTAGATCGTTACAGTGATTTCCAGCCTCAAGTTGCTCCACAAATTCTACATGATATTGAAGATATTGTTTACTACAAACAACAGTCCAATGGCATATGGTAGAAAGCAACGGGATAGGTTTAGTGAGAATCCAACATATAAAAGTACACAACTGAGTGAAGAACAAAAACATCAACTATAAAGCTAACCAAACCAAAACAGGAGAAAAACAGGTGAGATGGGGGTGGGACTGTCCTGAACGCCTAACAGGCCAGGTCTTTTATGATTTCCTAAACAACATAAGAATAGAAGCTATAATTACTGGTGATGGTGCAGTGGTTAGAATGTAGTACTGCAGGCTAACTCTGCCCACAGCCAGGAGTTTGATCCTGAACGACTCAAGGTTGACTAAGCCTTCCATTCTTCTGAGAGGTAATTGCTGACATTTGTAATATTGAGGGTAATATGCTGACATTTGTAAACCACTCAGAGAGTGCTATAAAGCGCTATGAAGCAGTGTATAAGTGCTATTGCTATTGCTACTGTACATTTTGATACATGGGTGAATTTGTTGGCATCATGACTGGCCTTTGATGCTTGGGGAAAATTAGTTTGGGCTACAGTTGATAGTGGATGCAAGAAATACCCAAAGTAACTAAACTTTTGACACATTACAGACATAAGTATCTTTTTCTTTGTGAGCCATGTGATGTTTCATTTGCTTCTTCTCTATTTCTTTCTTTTTCACAGATGCATAAACAGGAAGAGACAGTTGAGTGAGCAAGATGTAGCTTACAACAACAGGAAAGCTACAAAGAGCACATGTTTTGCGTGCAAAAGATCCCAAATTCTCTATCTGATATCCTCCGATTCGTTTTTGGGAATCTATTCTGCAAAGCTAAGTGGACAAATAGGCTTAATAAGCATATAGCCATTTCCAGAAAGCCAAGCAAAGCCGCATGTTTTAGCTTGATCTTTTATCCCATCAGGACATGGGCAGGCTGTATATAATTTAAAGAAACATATTTGCCTAACATAATAAGCAGAACTCTTTTTTATATTTGTTGCAGCCAGCATTATTGCTAGTGTTTGGTGGCAGAGTGGTACAAATCAAATTAGAAGAAGCCCTTTATAATGTGTTTGGAAGTAATAGTAATTATATTGTAATGAACTATACATAGATAATAAAGCTATTTAAGTAGACATGTATGTTGGGGTTGTGTATCTATATAGCTGGATTACATGCAGATGTGTATGTGCGTGCATGTAACTCAGTGATGTGCAAGGAAATTGGGACAGGCTAAAATTATCAACTAATGATTGGAGGGCACAAGAAACAGGATGGTAAATATGTGAAGGGAGGTACAGATTGGGAAGAGTAGGACCCCAGATTATAATTCAATGAACACCTGAGTTGAAAGCAAGGCAATGGAAAGGTAGGGAATAGAGAAAAGGAAGCTAGTTTGGGAAGGGACAGTAAAAGCTCAGAATACATATAAGACTTTGAGTGTGGTAAGAAGAGAGAAAAAAGGGAGGCAAGACAAATGAAATAGAAGAAAGGAAGCCTTTTGGAACTAGTAGGGCGCCTTCCTGGCATAAATACCTTGTGGGCAAGAGCAGAATTAGAAAAGGTATGTGGTTTTGTACAAGAAATGCCTGAGAAAAACTTGATAGCTGAGTCAATATTTGCTGGAAGTTCACGTATTAGAAGAAGCTGAGAAATGGATTGAAGACTTGACCCAAGAAAAGGAAAACAATGTTAGGAGAGGAGAAGTTGGGAAAAAAGAGATTAAAGACCTGCAGAACAAAGAACTATAGGAAAAGTTGGCAGAGACAATTAGAATGCAAGTGGAGAAGAAAGAAGAGTTTTGGTTACTGGACTATTCACTTAATAGTTTTTTTTAATAGTGGGTATATTGTCATATGGCTATATTTTGTTTCCTGATATAAGTAAAACCTATTAA
Source organism: Azemiops feae (assembly GCA_023970755.1). NCBI lineage: Eukaryota > Metazoa > Chordata > Lepidosauria > Squamata > Viperidae > Azemiops > Azemiops feae. The sequence goes on along the minus strand of JALGBA010004098.1, from coordinate 785,015 downwards.
AATTCACAGTTAGACCTGGGATATTCTTTTTTTTCTTCTTGGGTGGCTCAGGAGAAAACAAAGTACCTAAGAAGCCCTGGTAATAGAAGATTTAGAAGCAGGCTTCATAAGAATAAATTCAACAGGAGCTGAAAGAGATTCTTTTTCATATGCCAAACTTCAGTGAAGAGAATGATGGAAGACTTACCTCCCTTTTCCATTTACAAAGTTGTAGCTAATTGAATGCTGTCTTCCTTGGCACCAAATAAGATTTGTTACATTATGAAACATGTGGACCATCCTTTGCTTCTCTATACTCTGATGCTGATTTCCAACATCTTCCTTCCAATATCTGTGGTCTGCATCACTACCCTGAATGATAATTCTGTCCCAGTTGATTAGAAAGCATATGAACCACTGAGAACAGTTATCCATGTTTCTAGGGAAACTGGTGAGACATTGTGTTCTGTAAGTAGTCCATAATCCTAGCAAAGATTTTAATCTAAGCACAAGGTCTAGAATATATTTTATCAAATAGAAATCAACTATGTTTATTTTAATGTTCAAAAAGTTCATAATTGTAATTATATGGATTCCCTCCCTATATAATTTACACAGAGAAGAAAAAATTGCACAAAAATAAATAAAAGTTTTATCCTCTATATAAATTACAAGCACTGAAAGCTTCAAGCCAGATGGAGAACATAGCAAAGCAAATAATTAAAGCTTTTCTCCCTTCCATGCTCTAACTTTTAATCTAGAACACGGGTGTCAAACTCGCCGCATCACATGACATGTTGCAACATATCACGATTTTTTTGCATTGGGCACGGCCTCCGTATGATGCAACCAGCCCCCGAGCCGGCAGTTTGACACCCCTGATCTAGAACTTGGCATTCCTATTTACTTCTGAATAAGAACTACAGGTGGAACTATATATTATCTATTAGATTGTATGTAATTTTCTCTAAGTTATAATATTTCCTTTACTTCCTCCTTGTAAATTGACAGGGTTTGCAACTGTTCTGTCTTAATCCTTAGGAACTGATTAACACATAGCATATAACTGAATTTAACTAAATATGTTTCTATGAAATCTATAAATATTAGAGTTGCACCATATCTAGTAGCTTGCTGATTGGAAGGTGTTTTTGTGTGATATGGACCATTGAAGAGCCATGGATTTTAAAAGGGATATATTTCAGCAGTTTCTATAAGTCTATACTTTGAATGTTTTCTTTTCCAGTTGGTTTATTTTTATCCTGACATTTTGCCCATCCTGCAGAATTCATCCTGCGGAAGAAACAGCAGGTTTGTCTCAGAACAGTTCAATTTCAATCTCCAGGTGACAAGATGATATTTCTTCCTTTTCTGAAGAAACTTTTAATATGGTGCGTTAAAGGTCATGAAAACTCCGCAACATCAATTGAACTTTACTAAGCTTATTTCTCTTAATATTGATGATGTATTGACATTTCCCCCCCTGAAAAATGAACACTTCTAACATATGTCAACTCTTAAGGTCTTTTCTGTATGCACCCTGTAATTTTTTTTGTCACAATGATGGAAAATGTTCCTAAATCTTCTCATAAAACTTCATAGCATAGTGAGCACCTACATTTCCCCTCTTTATTCAAAAGTAGGTACACTTACAACATCTAGATCATAGTTTTGGAAGTTGAAAGCTTTAATTTTTCTCTCTGCTGCAATCTGCTTGGGTTGGCTTTCTCCATGTTTAATGTTTATAGTACCAAAAAGAATCCACTGCAGTGTTTGATATGGTTATGCATACTATTGTTGTTGTTGTTGTTGTTAGTTGCGAAGTCGTGTCCGACCCATCGCGACCCCATGGACAACGTTCCTCCAGGCCTTCCTGTCCTCTACCATCTTCTGGAGTCCATTAAAGCTCACGCCTACTGCTTCAGTGACTCCATCCAGCCACCTCATTCTCTGTCGTCCCCTTCTTCTACTGCCCTCAATCTTTCCCAGCATTAGGGTCTTCTCCAGTGAGTCCTTCCTTCTCATTAGGTGGCCAAAGTACTTGAGTTTCAACTTCAGTATCTGGCCTTCTAAGGAGCAGTCAGGGTTGATCTCCTCTAGGACTGACCGATTTGATCGCCTTGCAGTCCAAGGGACTCGCAGGAGTCTTCTCCAGCACCATAGTTCAAAGGCCTCAATTCTTTTGCGTTCAGCCTTTCTTATGGTCCAACTTTCACAGCCATGCATTGCAACTGGGAAAACCATGGCCTTGACTATACGTACTTTTGTTGGCAGGGTGATGTCTCTGCTTTTTAGTATGCTGTCTAAATTTGCCATAGCTTTCCTCCCCAGGAGGAAGCGTCTTTTAATTTCTTGGCTGCAGTCCCCATCTGTGGTGATCTTAGAGCCCAGGAAGATAAAATCTGTCACTACCTCCATTTCTTCCCCATCTATTTGCCAGGAATTGAGAGGGCCGGATGCCATGATCTTGGTTTTCTTAATGTTGAGTTTCAAGCCAACTTTTGCACTCTCCTTCTTCACCCGCATCAAGAGGCTCTTTAGTTCCTCTTCACTTTCTGCCATTAGAGTGGTATCATCTGCATATCTTAGGTTGTTGATATTTCTCCCGGCAATCTTAATTCCAACTTTTGATTCATCTAGCCCTGCCTTTCTCATGATGTGCTCTGCATATAAGTTAAATAGGCAGGGCGACAGAATACAGCCTTGCCAGACTCCTTTCCCAATTTTGAACCAATCAGTGGTTCCGTGTCCAGTTCTCACTGTTGCTTCTTGACCCGCATATAGGTTTCTCAAGAGACAAATAAGATGGTCTGGTACTCCCATCTCTTTAAGAACTTGCCACAATTTGTTGTGATCCACACAATCAAAGGCTTTAGCATAGTCAATGAAGCAGAAGTAGATGTTTTTCTGGAACTCCCTAGCTTTCTCCATGATCCAGCGTATGTTGGCAATTTGATCTCTAGTTCCTCTGCTCTTCTTCGAAATCCTGCCTGTACTTCTGGAAGTTCTCGATCCACATACTGCTGGAGTCTACTTGTAGGATTTTAAGCATAACTTTACTTGCATGTGAAATGAGTGCAATGGTGCGATAGTTTGAACATTCTTTGGCATTGCCTTTCTTTGGAATTGGAATGTAAACTGACCTTTTCCAATCCTGTGGCACTGTGAGTTTTCCAAAATTTGCTGGCAAATTGAGTGTAGCACTTTTACTGCATCGCTTTTAAGATTTTGAATAGCTCAGCTGGAATACTATCACCTCCACTAGCTTTGTTGTTGCTCAGCTTTCCTAAGGCCCATTTCACTTCACATTCTTAGGATGTCTGGCTCGAGGTCAGTGACCACCCCATCGTGATTATCAGGGATGCTAAGCTCATTCTTGTATAGTTCTTTCTGTGTAATTTTGCCACCTCTTCTTAATCTCTTCTGCCTCTGTTAGGTCCCTGCATTTTGGTCCTTTATCATGCCCATCTTTGCATGAAACGTTCCTTCATATCTCCAATTTTCTGAAGAGATCTCCTGGTTCTCCCTATTCTATTGTTCTCTTCTATTTCTTTGCACTGTTCATTTAAGAAGGCATTCTTATCTCTTCTAGCTATTCTCTGGAATTCTGCATTCAATTGGGTGTATCTTTCTCTTTCTCCCTTGCCTTTTCGCTTCCCTTCTTTCCTCAGCTATTTGCAAAGCTTTCTCAGACAGCCATTTTGCTTTCTTGCATTTCTTTTTCTTTGGGATGGTTTTAGTTGCTACCTCTTGTACAATGTTGCGAACCTCCATCCATAGTTCTTCAGGCACTCTGTCTATCAGATCTAATTCCTTAAATCTATTTGTCACCTCTACTGTATATTCATCAGGGATATGATTTAGTTCATACTTGAGTGGCCTAGTGTTTTTCCCTACTTTCTTCAATTTAAGCCTAAATTTTGCAACAAGAAGCTCATGATCAGAGCCACAGTCAGCTCCTGGTCTTGTTTTTACTGACTGTATAGAGCTTCTCCATCTTTGGCTGCAGAGCACATAGTCAATCTGATTTCTGTGTTGACCGTCTGGTGATGTCCATGTGTAGAGACGTCTCTTGGATTGTTGGAAAAGAGTGTTTGCTATGACCATCGTATTCTCTTGACAAAATTCTTTTTTTTTTTTTAATATATATATATATATTAAAACAACAAAACATAACACACATAACACACATAAACACACAGTGTATACTTTTTTTTTTAAACAGCAATTTCGTAACGGTAATCTTCTATTATTTACATTTCCCCCCCTTATTCTTCTTTAAAAAATATTTGTCCTTGTTGTCCCGTTGTTTCTTATTTCCATTTTCTTCCTTCATACTATACTTCATACTTAGAATAATACATATTATTACTATACATTATTATACATTATTATACACATATTTTCCCTTTCTTGACCTTTCCATGTTTATTTTCATTTATTATTTCTAATCTCCAACCAATCATACCACTTATTCCATATTACATAGTACTCTGTGTCTTCCTTTTCTTTTATCTCTTTTGTTAATTTGTCCATCTCCGGACAGTCTAAGATTTTCCTTATCACTTCTTCCTCTGATGGTATATTCTCATTTTTCCAGAACTGTGCGTAAACTATTCTTGCTGCCGTTGTTATATGTAAGATTAAGTACCGTATTTCTTTACTATATTTTCTATTTAAAATACCCAGCAGGAAGATCTCTGGTTTCCAGTCTACAGGTTGATCTATTATTTCTTCCATCCATCTTCTTATTTTAGTCCAGTATTTTTTCGCAACGGGGCAAGTCCACCATAGATGATAATATGTTCCATGTACCTTTTTACATTTCCAGCATGTCGGCGAGTTGTTCTGGAACATCTTGGCAAGCTTTGCTGGTGGAAGATGCCATCTGTAAAACATCTTCAACTGGTTTTCCTTGAATGCCGCAGACATAGTCAATTTTATGTTTGTTTCCCATATTTTTTCCCATTTCTCCAATTCTATGTTGTATCCGAAATTTTTTGCCCATCTAATCATTGTGTCTTTGACAACCTCGTCTTCCATTTTATATCTCAGTAAATATTTATATATATTACTAATTAATTTTATTTCTGTTCCGTGTATAATTTTATCCAATTCTTGCGGCTCTTTTTGTATTTCATATAATTTTTTGTCCTCTGTATATTTAGATTGAATTTGTGTAAATGTCCACCAATCAATCTCTCTGCCTACATCTTGTTCCAATTCTTGTTTTGTTTTCAGATTTCCCTGTTCATTTACCAATTCCTTGTATCTAAATATCTTATTTATGTCCAGTAAGTTTGGGTGTTTCAGAGCTTCTGTTGGGGATAACCACATTGGAATTCTTATGTAATGTTTTTGTTTTATTTTTTCCCAAGTCTGTAGCAATGCATCCCTAACTATGTGTCTTTGAAAGTATCTGTGTATTTTATATTTTTCGTCCCATAGGAATGCATGCCAACCCGCTTGCAAGTCATGTCCTTCTAGTGTTAAAATTCTGGTATTTTTCAATTCCATCCATTCTTTTAGCCAAGTTAGGCTTGATGCTTGGTAGTATATTTCCCACTCTGGTAATGCCAATCCCCCTTTATCTTTCGTATCTTGCAAGAGTTTTAATTTAATCCTAGGTTTTTTCCTTTGCCATATAAATTTAGTAACCAATTTATTTAATTCTTGAAAGAATGTTTTCCCTAGTTTTATTGGAATAACTTGGAACAGGAATAATATTTTTGGCAATATATTCATTTTGGCCGTTGCGATCCTCCCTAAAAATGAAATTTGTAGATTTTCCCAATTTTCTAAATCTTTTTTTATCTGATGTAATATTTTATCATAATTATCCTCCTTAATTGAGGAGCACTTCGCTGTAAGCCAAATCCCTAAATATTTTATTTTCTTAGTTACGCTTATTTTTGTTTTATCTTCCAATTCGCTTTCCTGTGCCTTTGTAAGATTTTTGGTTATCAATTTGGATTTATTCTTATTAATCTTAAGTCCGGCTACTTCACCAAATTCTTCTATTTTTTGAATTAATTTATGGCCGGTTTCTAATGGGTCTTCCAAAATAAATACCAAATCATCAGCGAAGGCTTGGACCTTATATTCTTCCTTCTTAATTTTTAAACCCTTTATTTCTTGATCCTCTCTGATTTTTGTCAGAAGTATTTCTAATGATAAAATAAATAGAAGAGGAGAAAGTGGGCACCCTTGTCTTACTCCTTTAGTTATATCAATTTTTTCTGTCATTTCGTCATTCATAATTACCCTAGCTGTTTGTTTAGTATATATTTTCTCAACCATCTTTCCAAATTTTGTCCCAAATTCCATGTAGTTCAATTGTGTTATAATAAACTTCCAATTCAAATTATCAAATGCCTTCTGGGCATCAAGGAAAACCAGTGTAGCTTGTCTTTCAGAATGGACTTCATAGAATTCTAAGGTGTTCATTATTATCCTCATATTATTTTTTATCTGTCGTCCTGGTAGAAATCCATTTTGATCTGGGTGGATGTAGTTATTCAAATTTTTTTTAATCCTTTCTGCTATTATTGTTGCAAATGTCTTATAGTCTGTATTCAGTAAAGAAATCGGCCTATAATTTTGAATTTGTTGCAAGTCTGAGTCTTCCTTAGGGATGAGAGTAATAATTGCTTCAGTCCAAGATGCCGGTATCTTCGCCTCCTCCAGCACCTCATTACAAATCTCCAACATTATCCATTGTAGTGACTCTTGTGTATTTTTATAAAACTCAACCGGAATTCCATCTGGGCCTGGTGATTTATTATTTTTTTGTTTTTTCAATGCTGTTTCTAGTTCTATTACGGTTATTGGTCTATTCAACATTTCCTTTTGTTCTTCGGTGATTTTGCTCATTTTTGCTGCCTCTATATATTGTTTAACTTTATCATCTGCTATATCTTCCTGATAGTATAGCTTTGAGAAGAAATTTTGTATTATGTTCTTTTTCTCTTCCCATCTATATTGTACTGTTCCACTTTCATCTTGTAGTTGATGTATTGTTCTTTTGCCTTTTTCTTTTTTTAATTTATAGGCCAACCATCGACCAGTTTTATTCGCGTTTTCAAAATAATTTTGTTTCGCCATCCTAATTTTCTGTGCCATTTCTTTTTGTGTTGTCAGATTAATCTTGTGTTTTATAATATTCCATTTTTCTTTTATCTTTTTGTTTTGTGGATCCTTCTGTAGGTCACTTTCTGTTTCTTTAAGTTCTTTTTGTAGTTTTTCTTGTTGAAGTCTCCTATCTTTATTTTTCTTAGAGTTGTATGCAATTGTCAATCCCCGAATGTAGGCTTTTGTAGTATCCCACAAATTTTGTGTTGATGTCTCTTCCTTTTTATTTACCTGAAAAAATAATGTCAACTCCTTTTCTAGCATCTGTATATATTGTTTGTCTTTACATAGTCTTTGATTCATTGACCATCTTTTTCTCTGTTTCTGGCCTTTCCATTTTATTGTTATTGGGTTGTGATCCGCCCAGTCATTAAGTCCTATTTCAATTTCCTCTATCCCGTTCTGTACTTCTGTTGTTACCCAGGCCATATCGATCCTAGACCAGGATTGATGCGGATACGAATAAAACGTGTATTGTTTGTCTGATCTGTGTGTCTCTCTCCATATATCCTGAAGGTTAAGTTCTGTTACCATGTTAAAGAACGATTTTGGTAATATATTTTTCTTCTTTTTGCTCTTTTTACTACTCTTATAGTCTTTCTTAACATCAACTATTGCATTTAGATCCCCAATCATACAAATACTTTCATAATCCAGATCCACTAGTTTCTTATGTAGCTTTTTAAAAAAATTCATGTTGGTTATTATTTGGTGCATATACTGCCGTTAATAAAATTTGTTTTTGCTCTAATTCTATTTCCAACATTAAAATTCTCCCCTCTTCATCTGAATATATTAATTTTGATTTTATTTTTTCTTTGACATATATAGCAATTCCTCCTTTCTTGTTTTGTGCTAGTGTTGTGTATAGTGTTCCTAATTTTACGTTCTCTAGTAGTTTTCTATAATCCTTTTTTATATGAACTTCCTGAAGACATATCACGTCTGCATCCAATTTCCTTAATTTATTAAACGTTTGTACTCTTTTTCTTGGTATGTTTAAACCATTAATGTTTACAGAAAAGAGCTTAATTGCCTCTCCCGTTTTTTACTTGATCTGTTTTTTTTGTGCTTCTTGTCTCTATTACCCTTCCTTTTGCTCCTTCTCTTTCTAACCTTTCTCTTTCTTGTATCTTTTGCGTTTCTCTTTCTCGTTCAAATTCTTCTAATAGGTCTTCCTCCTGGCTTTTACTCTCCGGCTCTTCCCTACTTTCTTGTTCTTCTCCCTGCGCAAAGTGACATTCATAAAAATCCTGCGCTTTCTCGAGTGTGTCTATCTTATATTTTTTTTCTTGCCATGTTACAAATATGCCTTCAGGTATTAACCATCGAAACATAACTTTGTATTTAGTTAATTGGGTTGTTAGAAATTGGTATTCTCGTCTCTGATTTCGTATTCTACGTGGTATTTGCTTTAATACAATTATTTCTTTACCCTTATAAACTATCTGTTTGTCTCTTGTTTTTTTATATATTTCATCCCTTATTGATCTTCTAGTAAACCTTATATGCACCTCTCTCGCCAATCTGTGCCTTCGTGCATAATTTGTATATACTCGATATATTTCATCTATGTCTCTTCTTGTTTCCTGTTTGTCCTTTCCTAATATCTCAGCCAATATCTCCGCCATCTTCTCTCCCAAATCTTCTTCTTTTTCCTCTACGATATTTTGAAATCTTAGGAAGAACGAAGCCTTTTCCATTTCCAAGAAGGCAACAGATTCAGTCAACTCTCTGTTTACTTGTTTGGATTTCTGATCCATTTTTTCTATTTTGCCATCAACTTGATCTATTTTTGTTTCGACTTTTTGAATTCTTTGTTCGTTCTTCATCATTGTTTGTTGTATACTCTCTATCTTGTCATTCATGTTTTTAATTTCATTTTTGATTTCTTTGTGATGAGTTTTTGTTTCTTCATGATTATTTGCTATTGCCTCTTGGGTCTTCATCATTGTTTCCTGCATCATTTGTAATGTTATCTGTATGCTCTGTTGGTTCATCGCCAATTCTACTTTTACTTTTTCTTTCCCCAACATGGTTCCTATCATTCTTTGACCTATAGGAGAGGCCATTATAGGTGTGGGATTTGTCGCTGTTTTTTTACTTATTTTAGTTGTTGCGGTACTTGTCATTTTTATTACTTGAATAATATTTTTCCACCCTTGCATATATCAATTTTATATAACGTTATTCTTAGGGTTAACCTTAAAAATAAGATTACAAATAGAGTTATACCTTTTCTTATCCCACTATTATATAATATAATTTATAATACTCTTAACACCTCTTATATATATTTCTATAACACTACACACAATGCATATACATATACTATTCTCTAAGTATTATCACCGCTCTTAACTTCATTCACTATCTCTCTTGTTTGACTAATCACCTTTCTCTATATTTCTTTACTATGTTGTAGTTACTTTCTCAATTCTATTTAATTCAATTACTCAATTATACTTATTTCTATACATTAACTCAATTCATTTGCTTCATTCCTTTTAATACATTGCCTGCAGTCCCTTTTCTTCTTGTTACTTGATCACTACTTGTTAACAGGTGCTGCAATATTGCATCAGCCTTTTTTCTCTCTGTCTCAGTTTTATGTGTCCACAAATCCACCAAATGTCACCTTATTTCTTCTTCTGTATATCCAATGTATCCAAAACGTCCACTAGTCACTTTATCCAGATATATGTCAATTAAGATTCAAATTTCAATGCTATTTGCTCTTCAAAAATAAGATCCACTAGTTAGTATTAAGTTTCTCCGTTGTCTCACTTCAACTTTTAATCCTTATGTTAATTTTTTCAAAGTCTCTTAATCACCTTTTGTTGCCTCCGGCCGTCTTTTCTCCAGTCCTTTCTCTAGTTTCAATCTCTGCTTCTTGCAGCTCTTAAATTCCAGTCTTTCATGTTTTATAAACTTTACTGTGGGCTCTCTGCTTCTTCTCGCTGCTCTCGTTCTGCTCTAAGGCTCACTTCTCAGCTCTATAAAATTTCAGTTGCCGCTGTGTCTCTCTCCTTATCGCTTTGCTTTTTCCGCGCCTTCTCTCTATCAAATCTTCCTCACCTCCTTCAGGGGTTTCCTCGTCTCCCGTGCGAAGCTGTCAGTTCAACTTTTCACTTCCCTCTCAGGCTGTCGCCATCGCTCCAGGCCGGCCTTAAAGACCGGCTTCTTCTCCGCCAATTTTAGGAGTGCTGCTCCTGTCTGCTCGGGTGTTTGCTTTCCACCCGGCTTCTCTGAAGCTTCCTCTTTAATTTACCAGTCTCTCCGGGATCGGTAAAGCCCTTGCCGGGCTCTTAGCGAAGAATTTCCCAGGATTTAGGAACAGAGATCTGTTCCTTCACCCGCTCCACGATGACGTCACAGCCGGAAGTCTCTCCTGACAAAATTCTATCAGCCTGTGCCCTGCTTCATTTTGTACTCCAAGGCCAAACTTGCCTATTATTCCGTTTATCTTTTGGCTTCCTACTTTAGCATTCCAATCCCCCATGATGATAAGAACATCATTTTTTGGTGTTGATTCTATAAGGTGCTGTAGGGCTTCATAGAACCGGTCAATTTCATCCTCTTCAGCACCAGTGGTTGGGGCATAGACTTGGATTACTGTGATATTGAATGGCTTGCCTTGGATTCGCACTGAGATCATTCTGTCATTTTGGGGATTGTATCCCAGTATTGCTTTTCCTACTCTTTTATTGTCTATGAAGGCTACTCCATTTCTTCTGAGGGATTCTTGCCCGCAGTAGTATAACCTGATGGTCCTCTGAATTAAATTCACCCATTCCTGTCCATTTTAGTTCGCTGATTCCTAAGATGTCGATGTTCAGTCTTGTCATCTCTTGTTTGACCACGTCCAGTTTGCCTTGATTCATGGATCTTACGTTCCAGGTTCCTATGGAAAAAAAATCTTTACAGCATTGGACTTTCCTTTCACCACCAGATGCATCCACAGCTGAGCGTCCTTTCGGCTTTGGCCCAGTCGCTTCACTCTTTCTGGCGCTACTAGTACTAGCCCTCTGCTCTTCCCCAGTAGCATATTGGACACCTTCCGACCTGAGGGGCTCATCTTCCAGCATCATATCTTTTTGCCTTTTAGTACTGTCCATGGGGTTTTCATGGCAAAGATACTGGAGTGGGTTGCCATTTCCTTCTCCAGTGGATCACATTTTGTCAGAACTCTCTGCTATGACCTGTCCGTCTTGGGTGGCCCTGCACGGCATAGCTCATAACTTCATTGAGTTACACAAGCCCCTTCACCACGACAAGGCAGTAATCCATGAAGGAGATGCATACTATACAAACCATGAATCCTGAAAAGAATCTGGGCAGTTAAGCTCTAGTTTTGAAATTATTTGAGTGGAATATATATCTTTAATTTGCCATGCCTCTCATTCAAAGCTGTCTCTAAAGCTCCAGCTCTGATAAATATTCATGGAATATGTAACGTACAGCATGGAAGGCATCCCCTGCTAAAAATACTGTCTTTTAGAGCTTTCTAAAACATTTGGTAGGAAGAAAAAGATGTTGAGCACTAAATACTGTGATTAGCAGAACTGACCTGATCACAATGATTCGTAAAAGCTAATTTATCTTTGACCAATCAGAGCAACTTAGGATGGGAGGACCTTGAGAAAATTTACCTTTTTTTCTCAGAATTTATAAGAAATTAGATGGTTACACTGCATATCTACTTTTTTCAAAGGTTGTGCTTCTTGAGAAACTTTTGGTGGTTGTGATAAACCCCTTCAAACTGAATATAAACATAATTTAAGAATGTCTGTATCATGTAGGAATCCTGAGAAATATGAAATTAACTTTTAATGACTATAATGTATTTAATCACAAAATGTTTCCAACACACTGCATGAGTTCAATGGGGATAAAGGGTTTTGCTGCTGATTTTCATTTGTCCTTGGTGTCCAATGCCTTTTGCTGCAGAGTCCAAAATAGACAGCCAGCATTGATTGATTCCAGTTGTCCTGTTACTGTTTTTCCAATATAGCAATGTCCTGGAGAAAATTTCACCATGTTCATCACTCATTGCACCTAGATTTTTGGAAGAAGTCCAAATGTGAATGCAGAAAATGAATCTTCAGTGACATGTTGGATTTCATGGTCTTGTATGCTGTAAGAGGTTTGTCAACCAGCTGAATGTAGTTTCCAAGAAAATTATCAATGACATTACTACTGCTACTACTACTACTACTAGAGTTGGAAGGGGCCTTGGAAGTCATTTAGTCCAACCCCCTGCTCAGGCAGGAAACTCTATACCATTTCAGACAAACTGTTGTCCAGTCTCTTAAAAACTTCCAGTGTTGGAGCACTCACAACTTCCGGAGGCAGGTTGTTCCACTGCTTAATTATTCTAACTATCAGGAAATTTCTCCTTAGATCTAGGTTGCCTCTCTTTTTGACCAGTTTCCATCCATCCACATTCTTGAATGCTTTCCAGGCAATTTTTTATGGCCCAACTAACAGGTCTTTGAACCACTTGTCATTGATGATGTATCTGATATGGACCAACAAAAATGATCTCCTTAATCTTGACATTAGTTGTTCTTAGAAACATCTGTCTCAAAAAATGAAAACCTTCACCTTTCCTTTTTCATCACTTTCAAAAAAAAATTCATCAGTCCAAGTTTTATGTGAAGCAGTGGCAAAAATATTTTTGTTGGGTCAACAACTGATTCCCATACCACATTTTTCTTTCCTGGAAGTAAATTATTTCTGAATGGCAGTTTTTAAATGTAATTCAACTCTCTTGCATGGCTGTCCCATTTGCATGTATAACAGCAGTACTTAGTATATCCAAGCTGGATTCCAAGCAGCAGAGACACTACTTTCAGATCTCCAGAAATATTCCAGTTGTAGTTGATGTACTATATGTGCTTCAACAATTATTCATATTTTTGTATGTTTCTTTTCCTGTAAGCAGCATAGCCAATAGGTACTGAAGGATTTACATTGGCATTGTGTAAAAACAGAGATGTCTATAAAATAATACAAGATAGACTAAATTACAGGTTGTTTTCATGATTAGCAGCCCAAAATTTATAAAATACACCCAAAATTGTTCAGGAAATCTTTGTTGTCCAATGTTATTTATCTAATTGGAATAATACTTTTCTCCATATACCATGTTCAATGTTCCTATCACAGTACAATAAGAAACTAAATATTATAGCTGTATTTTCTCATGTTCGGTAATGGAAGAGCATGACATTACATTTGCTAGTATTAAAGAATGTAAAGAATGAATGACTCCGCCTTTCCTGTTCCCCCCTTCCCCCATCACCCCAAGGCAATACAAATAGATCAAACTATTTTCTGAACTGAAAATCTGGCCTAAGGTAAGTTTGCAATACTTGGACGGTTCTAGTGTGTAGGTCTATTTGGTAATGACGGTGTACAGTGTTCACCTTTGAGTGAGAGAGGTAAACAACCTCCCTACATGCATAATAAATTGCTTGATTTTCCTGCAAGCTTAGAATCTGTCCATCCCTATGACCAAGAAGAAATAAAATGCAGTAGAAAAAGCCAGTATGGCACACTCTATAGACCTTCAGATCTCTGCACATGTGATATCGTGCCTGACAAAAAGAAAATTACATGATACTAAATTTGGTGTTTTCAGAAACAATAATGTTCCTATTTTGTTTTTACTTCTCCAAGAGAACCAGAATAATAGACAGATCCCTAGTTCATTGATGCAAACAGTGTGGTAGGCCATTTGTGTAAAATATTTTCTACATGAATTTTGCATCTTCAATTAGGCTAGCAACAGTTGTTTTCAGAATTTTATGGTGAGCAAGAAAATGCCACTTTAACTAGTACTAATAATTATGATTCTGATTTAGGATTCCAACTATTTTCTATGTACGAACTTGCTCTACAACAATACTTAAAAAAATCTTCTGAAATTGTGACCTGTGAAGATTGATCTATTTAGTTTTAAAAATCATAGGAATAGGAAGGAATTAACCCAATCAATGGTTCCTCTAGGTCGGAGGACAGATTTCTATTCTGATTTTTTGGTTAATATAATATCTATATATTATATATATAGTATCTATATAATATCTGGATAGTGTCTCTTTATCCATTAATCCACTTTAAGAATGCAGAAATGAATTTTCTTGTTTTGTCTATGGAGATTCTCAGACATCCAGATCATAGTTGTCCCAAAGATGCTTTTTCATGAGGCAACTGGTCTTTCTTTTTTTTTCTTTGAAAATGTAAAGAAAGCAACAGAAAAAAGGGTAACCATGAATCCTCTTTCATTTTGTTGCTGGATTTATGAGTAGTTGCTGCATAGTCATTATAAACAATGTTTCTGATTTTTTTTCTTAGTAGATGCAGCATTTCTATATGCTACCTTCCATTGAGTATTTATCTTGTTTAACTGTAGTAAATATTTTATCATTCATCATCATTGGTTCTTTTTGCATGAAGTGCATAGGGCAGCAATGAATCCTATTCTCAGCAGTGTCTTGAGAATCTTCCCAATTGATGTCCACTGTGCATAAATCATCTTTAAATGTCTGATGCCACGTTTCGTGTGGTTTACTTCATCCTTCTTTCCCTCTGGTAGCTGCCATCATACAACATTTTTCAGTTATCAATGTTCTGGCAAGCAAAGAATATGGCCAGCTAGGTGTATTTGACATTCGGTAACAATGGCCTGCTTCCACTTCCTGGATCCACTCCATTGCAAAATTTCCTCATTGGAGATACATTCACACCATGTGATGCCCAGAATTTTCCATAGGCAAAGTTGATGGAACACATTGACCTTTTGTGCTGTGTGTGCTGTTATTGCCCATGTTTCACTGGCATAGATCACTGTCGGTACAACAATTGTCTTATAAAGCTGTAACTTGGTCTTTTTGTCTATTATTGGAGCTGACCATATAGATCATAAGTTCTGGAATACTGCTGAGGCTTTACCAGTTCTGTGTTTGAGATCTGCATTATGCTGCCATTTTGTGATAAGATGCTACTGAAACATGTTGGACTTGTTCTATTGGCTGTTGGCCAGTTGTGACTAATGTGTTAGCAGGGTGGCTCCCAATCAAGATGACTTTGGTCTTATTCGCATTAGTATATAATCCTACTTTTCTAGTCTCAGTATGTTGGTAATCATGTCCTACAGGGAGGCTCTAGTTTCTGACAACAATGCAATATCATCAGCAAAATTAAGGTCAGTGAGCCTTGTGTGCTTATTCCAGTGTTTGGCTCATTCATTGCTTTCTGCATAACAAAAATCTATGGTGAAGAGAAACAGAAAGGGTAATAAAATGCAGCCCTGTCTAACACCAGTATTGATATTGAAAAGGTTAGTGGCTTCACTGTCAATCTTTACATAGCAACTGCTGTTATGATAGAGATTTTTGAAGATGTTAATAAATTGATCTGGGATTCCATATATCCATATACAGATATTCCACAAAGAATCCCAATGTATGCTATCAAAAGCTTTCCTGAAATCTATAAAATTTATGGCAAGTGGTTGCTGGAACTTGATGCATTGCTCAATAATGTTATGTAGCATGAGAATTTGTTCAGGCCACGAGCAGCCATGACAAGACCCAGCCTATTCTTCCCGCAGCATTTGGTCAATTGCTCCTTGCAGGCACCTAAGGAGAATGATCAAGAATACTTTGTCAGGTATGGAAAGAAGACTGATACCTTGCCAGTTATTACAGTCACTGAGGTTCCCTTTCTTGGGAGGTTTAACAATAACTCCCTTCTTCCAATTGTTGGGAACACATTGTATGTACCAACACATATTTAACAACCAGATCAGCTTCATTACCAGATCATCCCAACCAGCTTTCAAAAGTTCCACTGGGATCTGGTCTATGCTCGTGACTTTATTATTCTTCCACACACTAATTGCATGTCAAACTTCATTAGTTACAATCATGCTAAGTTCAATGTCCAGTAGTGCAATGGAATCAACATTACCAAAGTCATAGGCCATACTAGGAGTTGGCTGATTCAAGGTTTCTTTGAAATGTTCTGTCCATTTTGGCTCTTGTTCTTTCCTTGTGAGCAAAAGTTTCCTATTCTTGTTTTTAATATGAACATCAAGCCTGCCTCTTGCATTGATTAAATGCGAACAATATGGTATAGTAATTTTATATCACTCCTATCTTCTGCCTCTTGTGCCTCAGTGCCCTTGTGTTCCAGCCACATGCATATTGGCCTGGCAACTCTGCTTAACCTTGCAGTCCAGTTCTCTGTATTTGTACTCTGCTGCTATTCTTTCAGTCAATGTCTCAGCCTGATTCCCTTGATGTTTCACAATCCTGTGTTTGTCAATGAGTTTCCAGGTACCATCTTGAATCCATCATTCTCTCCATGAACTTTCACATCACCCAACTGTTATGTCAGCACTGTTGACCATGGCCTGATTAAAAGATATCCACTGATCTTCGATATCTATGCTGTCTTGCAGTAGCTGATCAAATCTGGGCATTCAAGTCTCTGATAACCAATTTGATGTCATGTTTGGGAGTATTGTTAAGCGTTTCTTAAAGCTGATCATAAAAGTCATCTTTATCTGCCTCTTTGGCCTCTTCTGTTGGTGCATAGACTAGATAATGGTAAATTTCTAATGCTGGGATTGGAAATGGGTAATGATGATACAGTAATTAACAAGCTTCCACCCAATCAGTGTGACCTTTTTGCTTTGTAATAGCTATCTTTTTTAGTCCTTTACCAGTCTTATTTCTTCATATTCAGCATATGTACATTCCCCCCCACAACTATTTAAATGTATTCACTATGAGTATCAGGTAGAAGCTCTGTGAACCATACATTGTACATAAATACTTTGTACATAAGTCTTTCTTTTGTGGTATGTCAGTTGTCAGAAAGCAATTTTATTATATTTCAAGCTATAACAAGTCTACTTCCCAGAAGTAATATTTTTAATAGAGAGTAATTAATATTCTTCAAAAGCTATTTAGTGCTGTCCAAAGAATAATTTTCCTAAAGGATACAGAATTTTATAGCAATTCTATGTTGTACACACCTCATTATACAGGTCATTTTTATTATTGGATTTAGAAATTAAATGTCAGACCTTCCAAATAGCATGACAAAATTGCTTAAATTTTCTCAGATTTCAGAACATGTGCCTTTTCATTCTCAGGAAAAAAATGCAACAATTATTTATTTCCTAACTGGTTTCTGCAGTTCTGCACAAACCATTTACTTTTCTTCAGAGAATCAAACTGATATCACTTTACTGAATTACAATTAATTTTCCAATAATTTTCCATTCACAAATAGTCCTGCAGAAAACATTTTAGTACTTAAATAACTACATGGTAGTGTTTTCCTGCATGCCCCTAATTAATGACCCTAGAAAATTCAGTAGGAAGAAGTCAAATTAAGGACATACTTTCGATCAAAAGTATTTAGAGTATGAGCTTCATAATCATGCTGCCAGATAATGTTATACTACAGTTCTCAACGTTTTGACTATTGGGTGTGTGATTACAGATATTAAAATGGAACATCCAAATAACATTTCATCAGCTTCTTTGTTGTCTAATTCTTTTATCTAGCTAGTTCAAAGTATAGCTGTAGTATAGTTTGTCTTCCTAGTTCACACTGTAGATTCTTGACACTTTCTTTGACTGCATCACTGGAATTGTACTGCTGATCTTGTTGATATGGAGCATGAAAAATGGAGGAGAAATGCAATAATTATTAGAATCTCTTCTAGACTTTTCGGGGAAAATATAACCAGCTCTTTCCCAGAATGAACAGATAAACAATTCAGCTATTGTGATTCAAGATCAAAAGTTCAAAAGGCAGATTTATCTACAAATTAGCAAATAACAACACTTCTTGCAGTGCTTTGGAAGCAGAAATTTACTGTGAGTGAAGGAAATAGCTAAGTTAATATTAGAAGGAAGAATGAAGACTGTTATGTATTGGTGTGAAATACTTGGAAACTGTTGGAAACAGTCAAACGGCTGCATTTGTTTAAACTCCAGACTGTCTGTCTACATACTTGTTAACTTGTGTTTAAGCGGGAAATACTGCTTTAATTCTATTGGCCGCCACCTAGCGGTGATTGTATAAATAGAGTTTAAGTGGCAGTTAGGCTGCTTCTGTCTTAACTTAATAAATGAGTTGTTGTTTGCACCTGCTGCCTCGTCAATGCCTCACCGGGCCCAAAACATAACAGTGGCAACAAAGGTGGGATGTGCTGCTTAGATGGAAGAGCTGAGTCACTAAAGGGGTAAGACCAGGCATCAGCACCCTGGTTGGAATCACGTTCCCCTCTTCTGCCTGCCAGTATGAAAACGCTGGAGGTAGCACATTCCCAAGGGACCCGTCCCTGGGAAATTCACAGAAGCCTTAGCAGCACAAGGCATTGAGAGGTTGGAGACAACTCACCATGGCCAAGCTCGGAAAACTGTCGGAGTTCGACGTTGCGCATCTGGAGAGGTGGAGTTCATACATTTCTCGAGTCGAGAACTATCTGAGAGCTAACCAAGTTAGTGAAGATGGCTTAAAGGCCGCAATGCTGCTGTGCGTGTGTGGCCAGGTGATGTTCGATATAGCCGAAAACTTGGTTGCGCCAGCCATGCTTGAGTCGGTCGCCTACGCCGAGCTCAAGAAAATGCTCAAGGAACATTTCAAGCCAAATCTCTCTGTTATTGCCTGGAGACACGCCTTCAAACAAAGGGAGCAACAACCAGGCAAGTCTGCTGCTGAGTTCATAGCCGCCCTGCGACAGGCGTCCCGGCTCTGCAAATTCACAGACCTCGAAGAGAGACTAAGAGACCATTTGGTGTGCGGGTTGAGGAACAGGGACCTTCAACAGAAGTTGTTCGTGACGGAGACCCTGTCGTTCCAAGATGCCCTTAAGGAAATTATGGCCAAAGAAGCCGCCGGGGGAGCCGTTAAAGCCTTACGGCCCTCCAAGAACACTCCCAGCCCAGAAACCGTCCACCATGAGGACGCTGAAAGGGACGAAGACCCCGACATGGACCATGAGATCGATCGGTTGCAGAAGCCACCAGAAAGAGCCCAGCGGCCATTTGACAAGACAGTTCCCTTCGCTCGATGTGTGGGTTGTGGAGGCCGACATAGACGTTCGGAGTGCAGGTTCCGCACAGCAACATGCCAGGTGTGTGGCAAACAAGGCCACATCGCCACCATCTGTAAGGGTTGCCAGAGAGAAATTCCACAAGAAGAGTTCCCCAGGAAAGGTACCAGGGCCCCGGGGCAACAGAGTCGGCTATTGCTTCAGCCGAAGGAGCATGTTTAGGACAGGTGCCCGTCACCCCCTTGAGACTCAAAGTCAAGCTTCAGGGAGTTCCATGCAATATGGAACTGGACACGGGGTCAGCCCTATCTATAATATCCCAAGGAACCTTTAATCACATTTGCAGTCGCAGCGGCAAACGAGTTAAACTCAAGCTGTCGAACCTCTTGCTAACGGATTTCCAAAACTCCCACATAGCGGTTAAAGGAGAAGCTATGCTCAAAGTTCAGTTCAAAGAGTTTGAGGGTTCCCTGGAAGTCATGGTGGTTGAGGGCAACCACAGAAGCCTCATCAGGCTAGACTGAATTTGATGCATTATGCATCCATGTGACTGGCATAAACAGAATGCAAGCAGCGGACCTGTCAGTAGTTTGCCAGGAGTTTGCTGATGTTTTCAGCCCTAATTTAGGGAAGTACAAGGGACCTCCAATAGCCCTCCACCTTGATCCTACCGTAACCCCAATAAGGATCAAGCCTCGTAGAATGCCTTTTGCCCTCAAACAAAAAAATCGATGCAGAGCTGGACAAGCTGGTGCAACAAGGCATGTTACAGCCAGTAGATAACAGTCAATGGGAAACCCCCATAGTTACGCCACTTAAGGCCAACGGTGAGGTGCGCATATGTGCAGATTATAAGTGCACTATTAATAGAGCACTTCAACAACATTCATATCCAGTGCCTGTAGTCAGCCATATTTTGGCGTCACTACAGGGGGGTCGCATATTCGCCAAATTAGATTTGGCTCAAGCCTACCAGCAACTGCCTGTGGATGATGCCACGGCAGAAGCTCAGACCATAGTTACCCTCAGGAGAGCTTTCAGGGTAAGGCGCCTACAATTCAGGGTCAGTGTCGCCCCAGGGATTTTCCAGAGCGTGATGGAGTGCACACTCAAAAATATTCCAGGTGTGTGTCCTTATTTCGATGACATC
Organism: Azemiops feae; assembly: GCA_023970755.1. Lineage (NCBI taxonomy): Eukaryota > Metazoa > Chordata > Lepidosauria > Squamata > Viperidae > Azemiops > Azemiops feae. The sequence goes on along the minus strand of JALGBA010004098.1, from coordinate 764,670 downwards.
CTCATAGCTGGATGAAGTAGAAATATTGGCAGAAAGGCTCAAAGCCGTCCTTCAGCGTTTCTGCAAAGCAGGGCTGAAACTGAAGAGGGGAAAATGCAAAATAGGGGTAGCTTCAACAAATTTCTTGGTTTCCGTATTGATGCCGCAGGCATTCACCCTGCTGAATCCAAGCTCAAAGCAATTCAGCAGGCCCCCAGTCCTAAGTCTAAGGGGAAGCTTCAGGTATTCTTAGGCCTATTCAATTTTTATCATGCCTTCCTTCCCCACAAGGCCGCAGTGGCAGAGCCGTTACACCGGCTCTTGGACAAAAAAGCACAGTGGCAGTGGACGAGTGTCCACGAGAAATGTTTTGCAGCAGTCAAATCACTGCTGTCTTCAAACTCGTTACTGACGCATTTTAACGAACAGCTGCCTATCAGCATTGCGTGTGATGCGTCCCCATATGGGGTAGGGGCTGTGTTGAGCCATTTAATGGCTGATGGGAGACAAGTTCCCATAGCCTATTATTCAAGGACTCTGTCCTCAGCAGAATGCAACTACGCCCAAATAGATAAGGAGGCATTGGCCATTGTGGCTGGCATTAAGAAATTTCATGACACTTCCGGTTCCGGTAGCAGTGCCTGCGGTCAGGCAAAGAGTATGCTCTCTTTGCCGACCGGTTTCCCCCCGCCGGTAGACCCTGGACAGGGTCAAAAGTCGCCCCGGAGAGGCGACTACCGTGGAGGAGGGCACTCGTTGATCGCGGAGGGAGCGGCAGCTCCCTCTGTGATCCAAGCAATCACCTTTGGGCCGACGGGGAAAAGATCGGCCAGTAACATGGCCGATCACTTAGCTGCTCCAGCCGAAAGTCATAGCAACATCTAAGCAAAAAGAACCACCGTGGAAGATCCGGGTGAGACCTTTCCTTCCCTCTTGATATTTTACTCATTTCCCTGTGAAAAGCTTTTAGAAATTACTTCCCCCCCTTGAGAAAGCAGCGTTTGAACACTCGGGGAAACGAGCTGCGGAAAAAAAACAAAACTAATTTTTATTGTTTATTTGAGCTGCTGGAATTCGGGGGACCCTGAAGAAAAAAGAGAAGAAAAAATTCTTACTGTGACTCTCTTTCTCTGCTTGCTTGTTTTCAGCTTAAGTGGAAACCTTTAGGGAGGGGGGTGGAGTGTTTTTCTTCTCCCCCCCCCTTCTGAACAGTGCTATCTACTTTAAAAACAACAACAACTCTACGGCTTCTGGGCGAATTTATGTGGATTGTATGGTTACAATGTAACTCTGAACTTGGCGTGAAGCCCAGAAAGCACCATTGCAACATTGTAACCATTTTGAACTTTTACTCCCTGCATTTGGCATGACGCCCAGACGCTTGTATCTCTTTTGGAACTTTTTAAAGTTTCTGCCTGTTGTTTTTGATTTTATAATACAAAGTATACTCTCCTGAAAAATGGATTTTTTCACTTTAGGATCACAATATAATAATTGAGACACCAGCTGCTATTATTTATTTGGATTATAAATTAGATATTCATAACATTGATTGGGACTTTTGCTGTTTTTATTTTTGTACTTGCTTTTTCCTATTTCTGTTTGGATTTTATATTTTATAAAATTGTAACTCAGCTTTTAAGCTGAAATTTTACTAAAAAAACGAAGAATGGAATCCCACTCACAGCTTAACTATGGATTTATATTAGAAAAAATCTTGGAAACGAAGGAGGAATTAAAAGAACATTTTAGAATGCTTTGGAAAAGGGATGTTCCAGAGTTAAAAACTGAATGTCAACTTATTGGATATGATACACAACTAGATCTACAACTTAATGATAGGGAGGAAACACATTTACAATCTATTGAAGAGGAAGATACTACATATTATATACAAATGATGGAGACTTTGGATGACCAAAGGCAGAATTCAACTAAAACATCTATAATTCTAAAAGCAACAGGAATAGACTTTCAAATACGAGACGTTAAAAATGCTGACAACATGAACAAACAACGAACAATCACCATATTGATTAAGACTGATTACATAGTGCAGACAACATTGGAGAAAAGAGAAGAAGACTATGACTGGATTTAATTGTGGAAAAATGTGTATGGTCAAATACTATGGGAGGAATTAGAGGCCCTATTGTGGAAACCTGCTTGGCACAAAAAGAAAGCTAGAATTAGGTTTAAAAGTGAGAGCTAAAATTTTATTGGATGGGTAAAAATGGCTTTTAGAGACTTTGACTGAACTAATATGCTTGAGATCTCTAAGGTTCAAGACTTTGATCTGAGTTAATATTGATGTAAATTATTGATTTGATTATGGTCCGGAATGGCAAGATGGAAAATTGGAAAATCTAAAATTAGGAGTTGGATAGAGATTGGTGAAACATTTAACTATGATTTATAAAAATAGTTGATAGAGTACAGAAAATAGAATATAGTTGAGAGATATTAAAATACATACATATATATATATATATATATATATATATATATATGTCTTTAATAATTTTAAATATTGGAATCCCAGGTATGGACATTTAAAGTCAATTAAATAAAATAATGAACTCTGGGATATTAGAAAAAGGCTTCTTTATTGCTGAGCTTTCGTTAACAACCTGTTAACATCATCAGAGCAACTTTTAAATCTTGTCGGGAGACTTTCTACTGTATACCTACTACCGTCAATGTGATTTTTCTAAACGAGCTTCCTAAGCACGCTATGTGCACATGCCACAATGTAACCGTTTTCCAACTGTTATGTGAATTTATGCACATGCTCCCTTGCCATTTAGCCCTTTGCTCATTATTTTATTTAATTGACTTTAAATGTCCATACCTGGGATTCCAATATTTAAAATTATTAAAGACACATATGGACGGGCAGCACTACAACAAGCCAGATATTGGGAGACTTTATCCAAACGCAAGACCACCAGCTATGAACAACTAGCTTTTTTACATAACTGCATCTATAACAACATCCCACCAAAATCTTTACGCAAGAAGCCACCAATTAAGTCACCAGAAGGGTATGCAGCAGTTTGGCAATTTCAACGCCGCATCATGCGTGCCATGATTAACCACCACCACAGACGCATTTATGCCCAAACCACCAGAATCCAGCATCATCGTGAACAATGCCGATCCATCCTCACCCAAGAACATTTCAACATCCTTAACCTCTTAATATACCACACAACCAAAAAAGCACGAGATCACAAAACAGAGATACTTCAAAGAAAAACTGAAAGCTTAACCACCTCAAGCAAGAAAGAAGTTGTTGAGAAGTTAGTACATAACCTTTCATCGAGGACCTTGACCACTCAACAAACCTCACTACTACGACGTGATGCTGGCACTAACCTTACAGATGCCAAACACCTTGATTTTGCAGCAGCATTCGAACCGATCATACACCGCATCGATAGTAATGATAACATCAAAAACACCATCAGACAACGTGTATCAGGACTACTCATCAGTCACAGAACACACCATACATTATCAAAATCTGAGAGCAGAGCCTTGGAAGATTTAAGAAAAGATAAATCCATTGTCATCCTCCCAGCCGATAAAGGTAGATCTACAGTGATTTTAAATAAACATGAATATGACCACAAAATCCTTGACCTACTTGGTGACACAACTACATACCACGTCACCAACAAAGATCCTATGACATCACTCACCAACAGACTCAACAACACTTTAAACAGACTAAGGAGACAGAACAAAATAAAGGAGGAAGACCACAGATCCATCCGACCCAGGGATACGGCCATGGCGCGCATATATGGACTCCCAAAAATCCACAAGGTAGGAGTCCCCTTAAGACCTATCGTGTCTTTCAGAGGTACACCCACTTATGGCCTAGCAAAGTGGTTGAGCCTAAAACTTAAACACCTGATCAGTGACTCTCTAACCATGGTTAAATCCCCAGAAGATTTTTTGATGAGATTACGTCCATTAAAGGTTAAGGATGATGAGATCATGATCTCATTCGATGTGGTATCCCTTTTCACATCTATCCCCCAAGACCTAACCGTCTCTGTTTTTAGAAAACTTTTACAGCAAGGAGAATTTCAACAACCCAATTCTCTCAACACGGAGGACTACATACAACTACTGGGTTTCTGCCTTAAAACCTATTTTACTCATAAAGACACCATATATGAGCAAGTAAAAGGCACACCCATGGGGTCTCCTATCTCAAGTATTATAGCTGAAATTGTGTTACAGGATCTAGAACATATTGTGATGACTGACTATCAACCCAGCTTTTGGGTTAGATACGTCGATGACACTTTTGCGGTCATTAAGCGGTGTGACACTACCAGATTCTTACATAAACTAAATTCATTCCATCCAGACATCCAATTTACCGCAGAAGAAGAGAGCAACAACTCCTTACCTTTCCTGGATGTGCTAGTCCATCGCCTCCCAGATGGAAATTTATCAACCTCCATATATCGTAAAACCACCCACACAGATAGAATCCTTCACTATTTAAGCAATCATCCCACATCACACAAAGTCAGCTGTATAAGAACATTATTCAAAAGAATCAAGACCCACTGCAGCACAGAAACAGCAAAATCTAAAGAGAAAGCCCACCTACTCCGCATATGTAAACAGAATGATTACCCACTAAGTTTCATTAGGCGTTGCTGCAAGGATAGGACACCACACTCAATCCACAATTCTTCAGCTACTACGACTTGGGCAACAATCCCGTATATCAATGGAGTCTCAGAAGCCACTGCCAGAATTCTTGCCCCATATAACATCAACATCGCACACAAACCCAACCAAACATTACGCTCCAAGCTGATGCGGCCCAAAGAACCATTACCAACCAGTGATTTATCCTCCATCATATACAAAATTGAATGCAATACATGCCAATGTAACTACATTGGAGAAACATCAAAAAGACTTAAAACAAGAATACATGAGCATGTTTTAGCAATAAAAAGGCAGGAACAACGCTCCCAAGTCTGGACTCATATATTCGAACATGGCCACACTTTCAACTTTAAAGAGGCAAAAGTCATAGCTCAAGATTCCACCAAAGGCGGCCGTCTTCTAAAAGAAGCTTGGTTTTCAGACTGCCATTCCATCAACAGACACATTGACCTACTACCCCCTTACCAAACCCTAAAAAGTCACTTACAGCAACACAAAACACCTAAACACTTCAACTCAACCAACAACAACACGATAACACCACCTCAGCCACATGCCAAACTCCTAACCAACATAACAGACACCCTTTCTTCAACACAACTCTTTTCATCTAATCCAAATAAAGAACACAACTCTAACACAACCATGACAACTTGCACAACCAACACAACACATCCTGACACTTTCACACACAGAAGCAACAACACTACTGACCACTGCATCCATGACACAAACATCCAAAACATAAATCCAATCTCACAAGACACTCACACACAACAAAACATACACACACAAGACCTGAACAGAAGCAGAATATTAAGACCTAGACCAGAATTGACACCTGCAATAAAACAAGCTTTTACAACCCAATTCCAAAACTCTGCAAAACCACCCACAACAGACAAACACAACAAACAACCACACACAAACATTCTAATTGATTATACACAACAATACACACACACGCAGCAACCTTACTCTGGAAAAACTGCAAAATCCAAAAGAGTGACTCCTATAACAATAACGATTCCACAACGTTCCAAAAAAAGGGGGGGGGAAATAAGGACAAGCAAACCACTTACATGCCCTACGAGGGCATCTACTTTCTCTCCCTGCAGATCCGGTCCCACAGCACCTGCACGTGAGAGGGCAAGACGAACATCAAAACTGCCCTCTACGGAAGGAATCCAGCCGGCACAAGACTTCACGCAATGCCACGAAAAACCTCGCGCCGAACAGCTGATGAGAGCGATCCGACTTACGCGCCAAACAGCTGACAGATCCAGTCCCACAACACCTGCACGTGAGAGGGCGAGACGAACATCCAAGCTACTCTCCACTAAAAGAATCCAGCCGGCACAAGACTCCGCGCGGCTCCCTGTTAACCTCGCGCCGAACAACTGACAGGCACGCTCCGGCTTGCGCGCCTGACAGCTGTCAAGCGCGACTTTTAAATCTTGTCGGGAGACTTTCTACTGTATACCTACTACCGTCAATGTGATTTTTCTAAACGAGCTTCCTAAGCACGCTATGTGCACATGCCACAATGTAACCGTTTTCCAACTGTTATGTGAATTTATGCACATGCTCCCTTGCCATTTAGCCCTTTGCTCTGATGATGTTAACAGGTTGTTAACGAAAGCTCAGCAATAAAGAAGCCTTTTTCTAATATCCCAGAGTTCATTATTTTATTTAATTGACTTTAAATATATATATATATATATATAATAGGCATATTATAAGTATATTTTAGAAATAATTATTGTTTTATTATTTTAGGCTTAAATGTAAAATGGTTTTAAAATACTTAAAGTTATGTTTATCCATAAAATATGTATGTAAAATAGAATAGAATAAGAGATAGAATTTAACAGAGAAGTATAAATTGAATAATTGGAATAATATGTATATCTTAAAAACAATCTATACTATATGGGTACCCGAATTGTATACTATATGTTTATATAAGGCCAAATTGGAATATGTTAATTGTGAGTTAGTTAAGCCTGAAAACGGGTGGAAATATTATTGATATTGTGTTTCTTTTTTCTATTTGTTTTTTCTTTCTTTGCTTAGAGAGGGAACCTTTAAAGAACTAATTCAAATTGTTTATGTATGATTATATTTTTTACTTTGTTGTATGGAGTCCCCTATCTCCACGATGAGTTCCAAGCACTTGGTTGTAAAACAAAAAAATTCAATAAAACTTGTTATATATATATATAAAAAAAGAAATTTCATGACTATTTGTATGGTCGGCCATTCACGGTCTTTACAGACCACAAGCCACTTCTGGGTCTGTTCACGATGGACAAACAAACACCTCAGATCATCTCTCCACAGATGTTGAGGTGGTCCATCTTCCTTTCAGCCTATAGTTACAGGCTAATTCACAAACTGGGCAGAGAAATGGGCCACGCAGACGGCCTGAGCAGGCTGCCCCTGCCTCAATTAGAGCCAGACCCTACTCCAGCTGCTCGCATCCTGGCTATCCAGGATTTGCTGGAGTCTCCCCTTAACGCGGGGGACGTAGCTGCCGAGACAGCTTCGGACAAGACGCTGAGCCATGTGTTGAGCTGGGTGCTCACAGGATGGCTGGACATTAGTCCGGGGCCTAATTTTCAGAGCTTCAGTAGGAGAAAGGACAAGTTGTCAGCTTACAGAGGGTGCATTTTGTGGGGAAGTCGGGTCATAGTCCCGAACTCATTGAGGCCCAGTCTCTGTATGAGGGACATCTGGGAATGAGAAGCTAACTGTGGTGGCCTGGGCTGGATAAAGATATTGAGGCCCAAGTACACAGTTGCTACATTTGCCAGCAATCCAGACCAGAGATGCCTCAAGCCCCAGTCCACCATTGGGAAACCACACAAGCCCCGTGGTCAAGAATCCACATCGATTTTATGGGGCCCTTTCAGGGACAGCTGTTCCTCATTGTGGTGGACAGTCACTCTAAGTGGTTAGAGGTCACACCTGTCCCAATTATGACTACTGCCAGGACCATCCAGGAACTGCGCAGAATCTTTGCCACGCACAGGTTACCCGACGTGATAGTCTCAGACAATGGGGCTCAATTTACTGCTGCAGAATTCCAGTCCTTTTTGAGGGCTAATATGAACAGGCACGCCACTTCGGTCCCTTTTCACCCAGCCTCAAACGGCCAAGCAGAACGCATGGTCTGGACAACCAACGAATCCTTAAAGAGGATCATAACTGGCAACTGGCAGCATAGGCTGGCTGACTTTTTACTCTGCCATCGCACGACTCCCTGCACTTCCACGGGCAGAAGCCCAGCAGAATTAAGATGGGGCTGTCGCTTAATCACTAAGCTGGATTGTCTGCATCCAGACCAAGTTGCCTCAGAATCAGTACAGCCAAAGCCACCGCGGAGCTTGCAAGTTGGCGACCCGGTTTGGGCACGAAACTATGCTCAAGGGGCACTGTGGGTGGTAGCTGTGGTTGGTAAGGTGTCAGGGCCACTTTCTTTTTTTTTTAAACAAGTTTTATTAATTTTCCAATTTTACAAAGCTCCAGGTGATAGGGAAGCAACATGGTGATTGGGTAGTCCATAATCAAATAACAAGCTCTTTCATGCACATATCAGGTTACATCATCAAAAATTTCCTCTCTATTTCCCTTAGTTATTGTATCACATTGAAATTAATACATTGCTAGTTATAGCTCAGTCGGTTAAGAGATTTATCAATATATTTTAACTTATACGTCTTCATGTCCTGTTTTGAATTTTACCTAGTTTCAGTTACAGTATTCCAATTAGCTTAATATCCAAAGTCTTTAGATTTCGGGTAACCCAAAGTTCCCTTAGTTCATTACAGAATAATTGTCATATCTAAATACATTTATTATTTACTCAGATAGATTCTTACTTTATTTCACAAACATATTCCATTTCTCATCCTAATACTTCATCACTTACTAATAAGATAACCTTTATCATCTCAGTCCAACTCCTATATTATAATCCAAGACTATTATTCTAGTGACTATTTTTTTATTTCCCTTATAGATCTAAATCCTAAATATTAAATCAATTAGTAGCTTTTAAAATCTCCTTAGACCATTAAATAAGATTTTAATCTCTTCCATTATAGGTCACATAAAAAAAAACATTTTTTTTAGTCTAACTCTAGCTTTCTTTTTGTGCCAAGCAGGCTTCCATAGCAGCGCCTCTAACTCCTCAAGTGGATCTCCCTTCATTCCTACACATGTTGTTTGAATCAAGGGAGATCATCCAATTATCAATTTTTCAAAGGAGCTGGCCCCGTCATAATCATTAGATTGTTGGTCCAATAGTTCGAATCTCCATATTTGGCTCAATACATCTGTCATCAGTTCAGTCTGGTCCTCTTCTTCTTCTGGTTTCAGCTGGTTTAAGTAGAAAGTCGTGTTCAATGTTGTAATTGTTGTTTGGTTGTCTGGTTTTTCTGGGTTCTCAATGTGCTGTACATGTAAGTCCTCAGCACTTTCCATCTTAGTGTTGCTTTCTTCAATTTCTGATGCTGTTAAAGTTGCAGGTTTTTTGATTAAGATCAAAGTTTGGGTATCAGGGTTCTCAGTAGGTTGTAGCTGGTATTTTTTGAAGTCCACTTTAATATTAATTCCTTCCTCTTCTGTTGCCTTTTGGATTGTAGGTTCATCAGTTGGAATCTGGGCTGCATTTTGTAGCTTTGAGGTGGCGCCTTTATTTTTCAGTCTGGAATTCATTAGCTCAGTGGCCTCAAGACTTTTTTCAAGTATCAGTTTGTAGTTAAGTTGTGGGTAATGTTCCTCCATTTCTATGGTGTTTACAGATAGTCCTTTACGGGAGGCTATTTTTAATAAGAATCAATAAGTGTCCACCTCCACTATAGAAAATTGTTTTCACCACCCAGCTGTTTCAAGTTCTTACCTTTTTTGATAGTGTCAAGGCCAAATCTTAGTCTTACAGGTCTCCCAGTCAAAAAGAAATTCACTTGCTGTACCAGGTTTTGGCACAAGATGTCCCCAGTGACATGTAAAGTCGTTCCCAAACTCAGGCTAGGGTTTTGTCCGGTTTAAAAAATATTCTTCCCCCCCCCGCCCCAGCTTAACAGATAAGTAAAATAATAGGTCCCTGTAAGAATAGGAATCTTTTGGGGTCCCAAATATCCCAAATTATAAGTCCAACTGTTTAGTTGTTTAGTTTAATTGTTCTTTTTTTTATATATAGCTTTATGTTCCCAGAGTAGGCAGGAGCCGCCAAGTTAGAAACGGGGGAAAAATTTCCAAAGGCTTTTACAGGAGAGTGGTTGGATGCAAGAAAGGTAAGGTAAGGTCTCACCCAATTCCTCCACGTTGTTTTTGTCATGTTGGTAGTGCTTTTGGCTTTCGGCTGGTACGGCTTAGTGATCGGCCATGTTAATGGCCGATCTTTTCTTCGTCGGTCCGGAGGAGCTGCCTCGGATCAAACGGAAGGGCTGCCGCCCTTCCACGATCTGTCGAGGGTCCTCATCAGTGGTGGTCGCCCCTCCAGGGCGACGTTCGACCCTTTTCAGGGTCTTCCAATGGAGGAAAACTGGATGGCGGAAAGAGTGCTCTCCCTGAGCGTCTGCTGGCACCGCAATCGCAAACCGGAAGCCTTTCTTACGAAGTGGTCCTGGAAGACAGTCGCGTGATACGTAGGCACATCAACCAACTTGCAGGACATTAGCGAACCAGCCGCTGGCTCATGACTCTAGCAAAAGGCAAATTCAGGGGCAGCACAACAGCAGCCATGCATTGGAGTCTTCGAGCATGGGCGAGAATCCTCGACGAGGAGACGTGGCACTAGCGGAAGATGAGTCGGCCCTGAACACAGAGACTGCACCCACTGAGCAATTCCGGCAGATGGCTCCGATTTCCAGCCCGGTCGAAACTGTTCCACCAATGGACACTGGCTCGGGTCTACCAGGACAGACCAGCCACAGAGACTCAGGTTTACCCGTAGTGAACGGGTCCCAAGGCCCCGATCTACCCAGCCTGGCAGGCGAGCTAGTAGACTGGGGGCCTCCAGCGGTGCCAAGGTGCTCGGAACGGTCGAGAAGGGCACCAAAGTATTTACAGGACTATGTTTAATACTTGTCATTGTGAACTATCTAGGGGGAAGGGGTGTTATGTATTGGTGTGAAATACTTGGAAACTGTTGGAAACGGTCAAACGGCTGCATTTGTTTAAACTCCAGACTGTCTGTCTACATGCTTGTTAACTTGTGTTTAAGCGGGAAATACTGCTTTAATTCTATTGGCCGCCACCTAGCGGTGATTGTATAAATAGAGGTTAAGCGGCAGTTAGGCAGCTTCTGTGTTAACTTAATAAATGAGTTGTTGTTTGCACCTGCTGCCTCGTCAATGCCTCACCGGGCCCAAAACATAACAAAGACAAAAAGATTTACAAAGTTATAGTTGAAAGTGAAGGACCTAAATCTTTAATCATGTTATTCAGATTTTACCATTTCATCATATTCAATTAATTTAATTTTAGTTTAATATTGGGCAAAATTGAGTCTCTTTTCTTTCTTATGTCCTTTAAAACAAGTTAGGGATAGCTTGTGTAAAATTAATTTTTGTTAGGACAGCAATTAATAAGCATATTGGTAGGAAATAAAGCTATAGTTCTGTGTTACTGAAAATGACTATGCATAACCAACTTGAATCTGTTCCATTTGTCTGTATTATCATTAAGGCCCACCATCTGGCTCTATTGCAAGAAAGCATAATTCATACAAGATGTAAGATCCATTCATTATTCTAGCTATAATTATAGTCAGCTGGTTCTTGATAAATCTGCAGAAGTAATAATTGTTCTGGGGAAAATGCTTTGTGGCCTTTTTAATAATATAGTAAAGATCTTGTATCTAAAATCAATCAGACTTTCTAACACTGGAAGAGGTTGAAATAACAACAACAACAACAACAACAACAACAACAAACAACAAACAACAAACAACAAAAACAAAAACAACAACGACGACGACAACGACGACGACGACGATGATGATGATGATGATGATGATGGAGTTGGAAGACAGTTGGAATAATGGAGTTGGAAGCTTCTGTCTTAGGCCCAGTGCTCTTCAATATCTTCCTAAATGACTTAGATGAGGGAATAGAAGGGGAATTTATCAGATTTGCAGATGATGCTAAGCTGGCAGGAATAGCCAACACCCTAGATGATAGGCTCAAGATAACAACAACAATAACAACAACAACAACAATAATAATAGAATTGGAAGGGACCTTGGAGATCTTCTAGTCCAACCCCCTACTCAGGCAGGAAACCCTATACCATTTCAGACAATTGGTTGTCCAGTCTCTTCTTAAAAGCTTCGAGTGTTGGAGCATTCACAGCTTCTGAACACAGGTTGTTCCACTGATTAATTGTTCTAACTGTCAGGAGTTTCTCCTTAGTTCTATTTTTATGTAGGCTTTCCCCTCCAGGACTCAAACCCTTCTATCACGCATGCAGTGGCAAAATACTGTGTTGCAGCAATGTCTGCAAGAAAAAAATTGGTTACAGATTTATAGCCGTCAACTTGTGCCAATTTTTTGGAGATATCTCTAATAATTTTTGGAACATTACATTTACTCCCACACTTTCCACTCACGTAAATTAGGGAGTGACCCCAACATTTTGAGAACATGTATTTTTTTAACAGGGATGTTATTATTTATTATTAATGTCAGTACTATTTTTATTTTATTTTTTTCTTAATATATTGTAAAAAGTGATGTCTATTGCTGGTCTATGACCGTAATAAAGTTATTATATTATTATTGTTCTAACTGTCTGGAAATTTCTCCTTAATTCTAGGTTGCTTCTCTCCTTGATTAGTTTCCATCCATTGCTTCTTGTCCTGCCTTCAGGTGCTTTGGAGAATAGCTTGACTCCCTCTTCTTTGTGGCAACCCCTGAGATATTGGAACACTGCTATCTTGTCACCCCTTGTCCTTCTCTTCATTAAACTAGACATACCCAATTCCAGCAACTGTTCCTTATATGTTTTAGCCTCCAGTCCCCTAATCATCTTTGTTCCTCTTCTCTGTACTCTTTCTAGAGTCTCAATATCTTTTTTACATCGTGGTGACCAAAACTGGATGCAGTATTCCAAGTGTGGCCTTACCAAGTCATTATAAAGTGATATTAACACTTCACGTGATCTTGATTCTATCCCTCTGTTAATGCAGCCTAGCTCTGTGTTGGCTTTTTTGGCAGCTGCAGCACACTGCTGGCTCAACACTTTTGCACATAATTTCAAAAAGTTGTTTCATGTGAAAAATTAAAAGCTAACAAGATACAGACTCCTCCTTAGTTCGTATTGGTATAAGAAGTGAGAGGCAATATAGCACAATCAGATTTGCAAGTTTATGCTATTACAGCAACTCTAAATAAAAGTAATTTTTAGCCTCTCTTTGGAGTTCATTCCTTGTATGGCCTACCAGATGGAGCTGACAGTTTAGGATCCACAGATTTACAGGTAGTCCTCGACTTACAACAGTTGATTAGTGACTATTCAAAGTTACAACAGCACTGAAAAAGTGACCTTACAACCATTTTCCACACTTACGACCGTTGCAGTATCCACATGGTCACGTGATCAAAAATTGGATGCTTAGCAACTGACTCATATTTACAACAGCAGCAGTGTCCTAAGGTTATGTGATCTCCTTTTGTGACCTTCTGACAAGCAAAGTGAATGGGGAAGCCAGATCCACTTAACAACTATGTTACTAACTTAACAACTGCAGTGATTAACTGTGGCAAGAAAAGTCATAAAATGGGGCAAAATTCACTTAACAAATGTCTCACTTAGCAACAAAAATTTTGGGCTCAATTGTGGTCGTAAGTCGAGGACCACCTGTATTTTGATATAATAGATAACAGACATGATTGATATATGAACCGCTCAGTGATAAGTAAATATATGGATTAATCTGTCTTTCAGTATATTTTTCTTAAGAAAGAGCCTTTTATTTCTAAGGGTTTTTAGATGTTTTAATTTAAGTGAAGTATGGGAATCCAGGGAGTTGGTGAAATTATCACAAGTCTGGAAACGTGCAGAAGCACATCTTGACTGTTATTGCCCATATGAGAAAATTCCAGTGACTTTTTTTGTTGTTTGGAAAAAGAAATATTTTTCATTAAAACAAAAATGACTGCTTAAAACTGCATAACTGTTTAACAAACTGTAATATACCCAAAGAAACAGACTCTCACATACAAGACATACTCATCCCAAAACATGTTAATAGATCTACATCTGCTGAAGCAACCATGCATCAAATTCAAACTTTATCAAACTTAAGGAAGTCGTTTACATATCCAAGACCGAATTGTCTTGCACATATAAACAGATCTACTTCGATGAAAATTAATTCTGAATCCAACACAATAATTATAAGGTCACAAAACTGTGTATATCATTATGATTGCCATATCCTCATCTTTGTCTGTGTCCTTGATGCTTTCTCAGCTAGGAACTATCACTATTATATATTATGTGGAGCAAAGGCACGTTAATCCTTTTGCTTCTCTAGGAAGTAATGATATGACAGATATCTTGTCAACCTCCGTATATCTTGGTTTAGCAGGAAGTTATCTTCCTTGAAGATAATCCTTTATCTACAGATCCTTAAACAGTTTAGTAGTTTTCCAGGCATGATGACAGAACTATGTCTTCAGAGCCTTCTGAAAGGTCAGCAAGGGGTGTGTGTGTGTGTGTGGGGGGGGGCAATCTAACTTTGGGGAGGAACTATGTTCCAAAGGGTGGATGCTGAGCCATGACAGGCTCTTCTACTGGGTCCCATCAGATGACATTCCTTATCAAACAACCTGTAACATGCCTCTCTTCTGCTGGACCTAATCAAGCTGGTAAATGTAACTGGAGAAAAGTGGTGCAATGGGAGAAAGGTGATGCCACAAATAACATGGCAATTCTAAAATGGAATAATATCTAATAAGTAATGAAGCCTTAAAATGGGTTATTATAATATAATATCAGAGATCTCCAAGATGTCTGCGACATGATATTTTCCTCATTTTTTTTCCTTTTATGCTGTAAATGGCTTCATTGCAGCATAGGCGTATAATGGCCATGAAAAGAAAACTAAAAGTATATGCTTCCCATGGCTAATGATATTTTAGCAGTTATTCAATTGGTGGTTTCCTTATTAAGCATACAATTGCTGAAACAACTAGATTTAAGCAGGGGCAAATTATTTGCAGCAGTCCTGAAAATGGAATACATTATGATTTATGTAAACTTTCCTCCACTCCTAACTCCAAATAACAAGGGTTCTTGCCTGTTACTTAAGTAAAGGTCCACTTCACTGAACTCCATTCAGACATCACTAATGGTCTCCATTTTCCAGTTTTGACTGGCAAATTTACTGAAGCATCCTAAAGTTGCTCTTTCTTGGGCGACAGAAGAAACTACTCTGATATTCCAGAGAGTAAATTGCAAATCACCATTTTTAATATTGCTTGAAACCTTTTCTGTTTTTGAAACTGCCAACTTATATCAAGTTTATGTTAACTGACTACATAACGTAAATTATCAGTAACAATTAAGTGATATTAAGTAGTTAACCTGGTTCAGGACAACTGAATGTCTTTTTATATAATCCTCACATTAACATTAAGCTCCTGTACAAAATATGGGATATAAGCCTACCAAATAAATTTTATGTATATGTCTGTGTGTGACTGTGTGTGCACACAGAAAGAGAGAGAAAGGGTATATTTTTAAATTGTATTAAAAATAAAGGTTTTTTATATATATAATGGTGAATTTATTTAGTTTTTCTTTCTTTCTTTTGGTACAAACATCATCAGTAAATAGTAATGACTTAAGGAGGTATGGAATTTATGTGATTGTATACATTTCCTATGAAATGATGTTTTTGAAAATGCAAAAGTGTGGAAGTTGAAATCCTAAACGAATTAATAGATAAAGAGGCTTGCATGGTTAGAGATAATGTGAAGCACTATCTCCTGAAATAAAATGAACTTCAAGCTAAATAGATGATTTCCCTGGGGTTTTTGTGTTCAATATATAATTTTAGATTGTGAAATGAAAGCAAATATTTATATTGTCGTCCCCCCCCCCCAAAATCAGTGCATTTCATTCAAAACTAGAGAGAATACAAAGAGGAAGCTTTTTGTCTAAACTTTACCCTGCTGGGTTTTAATGCTTTTAATGTAAGGAAATATGGAAACATTAATTGACATAATCTATCTGAAATAGTGCAAGACATATTATATGATTAGTACCTTTTCCCTGCATGGAAAACTTCTAAATGCTTGTTTATTTGTTCATTGATATATGTAATCTTTACATGAACATACAGACCCAGAATGCAAACCTAAATAACATTTCAATCAACATCAAACAATTTTAAAATTAGCCCTATTTTGGGGTTTCAGCTGAATATTATAAACAGAAATCCCATTTAATATTGGCAATGTGTCCATTAAAATAAAAGTAGCCATATTCTACAGACATACGAAAAAACAGTGAAATGAATCCTGGTAGACTGGAAAAATAAATTTATAATGTGACAGGTACCGAACTCTGGGGACTAAACTTGATAACAGGCCTGAAATTCTCTTCAACAGCCTATGAAGACTGATTATACAGCAGCATGCTTATATCCTTTATTGTTGTTTTATTTATAGAAACAAAATGTCTTAATGCTGGAGGACATACCTTTAGAGATGGTCCTAAATCATACTTTCAATTTCAGCAGTCGAAAACCTTAATGGTTTCACATACTGAGATTTATGCTCTGAATAGATTAATACAACCTGAATTGTGCATGACTTTATATTGTGTTGTACACACAGAACAGTCCACCTGCAAACGTTTTTTCATTCACTCTTGAAAAAGGACTCTGCCACATATTCCTTACATCAGTATGAATATCAGCTTACTGAGCAATTCTATACTGCATGAAAACTGGAACTCACGGAAATTGTTTAGCAAAAGGCAGAATATTAATAGTATCTGTGGAAGAAAAAACCATCCAAACTTGCTTTGATTTTTTTACAATTCATTACACAATGTAAAAGTCAAGATCAACCTTGAAATTTGTTGATAGCCAACATTTCCAGTTCAATACAGAGAATACCATCCAACCATTTCTCATTTACACTCTTTCAGTAGGTCAGTGGCTGTGTGTACTGACCACAGCCTTTGCAACTTCTTTCCAAAAGGAATAGCAAGTAAATTTCTACTTTTTCTTGCATCCTTCCATCCCCATCCCAACAGATATAAACTTTGAGTTGGGTACATGCAAGTAGTACATTTAAGTGGTAGTTTGCAAAATGTATGATACATTATTAAACAGATAGATGCAAGAAAATAATTTTTCAAATTAATATAAAATGTACTGAGAAGCCACAAAGATCTTTTTCTCAGTATCAGATCAGAATTGTAGAGGCATTTTAGGAAGTCATATGTGTATGTCTACAAATTTAAATATTGCTATATTGCAGCAACTCTGAGTTTTGCATTCTCTGAATTTTGCAAATTCTGAATTTTGCATTTCTACTAGCTTGACTATGTAAAATGGGAGACAGGTAGTGTAGCAGGCAATTTCTTTGGTGAGAAAATAAATATTCATAAATACAGTATATTTCATTTGTCTCTGAAGCAAGGGAGAGAAAATGCAAACAGGTTTTCCAGGGATGGTTAAGAATTGGAGGTTTTGAAAATCTGCATTAGCACTGGTTTTCATGTGATGAAGAAGGGAATATGTAGCCTGAAATGCAAGAAAAAAATAACTTGGTAGCAGTGCTAATCAAAATAGATTTCTACTATTTCTACAAATTAATATAAAAGAGATCATTTAAAAAAATAAACCAACAGAAAAATGAAGAAATCTAGGAATCTATAACACATTTTTATGTCTGTTAAGCCATAGAATAATTCCTAAGGGCATAACTACAAATTATATTTTGTTTTCTTTCTATGTTTATCAACACTTCAGAGGGATATCCAGTCATTTTAAACTTAATGGCTGTAATCAAAAGCTAATCTAACCTGTAATTTGAAGCATCTGCTCAAAGTGACCCAGAGTACAAAAGACCAATAAGAAGATTGAATAGATTTAACACTTAAGATTGTCTGACAGTGTGGAACAACTGTTTCCATTTTGAAAGTATGTATGTAGCTATAATTCAAAGGAAAGAATTTAAATAAAAGTAATGAAAAAGCAAAGTTCTAAACTGACCTAGGTTTTAGTTGTAGTTAACATTACTTACTCATAATAACTTCCATCAAAACTTTTGATTGTCCATATAAAGAATTAAGAATATTTTCATCATGAAGTTAGTTGTTTAAAATACAAAGATGGTAACAATTTTATAATATTTGAATATTTCCTATTTTGAAAAAAATAATTTTGCAGCTATAGTATTTTGTTTGGATTTATGCTTTATTTTTAAATTGTTAACCATGTAAATTAATGGTTATGAACTCTATAGCCTAGAATGAGTAGTGAATCTTCCTTAAATGGTGAAAAGAAATGGTTAAGTTACAATAGATCTTTCACTTCTCCAATAAGCAGCACAGCCAAAAAGCCGCAAAGGTGGCTGTGACTGTTTTGTTTCCCTGTTAATGAACTGGGTTAATCAGCAAAATATCCACAATGGAGTTAACTTGTAGTTTTTGTGCTAAATACCTTGATCAGATCATTAGTTTTCTACAATTTATCTTTAGATCAATCTACAATGGAGAAGGGAGACAGGGAATTCTCTCTTGGTCCTGCTCCACATGAGTACCTTTTTCCAATACATATGGCAGTCGTATACTTTGATTGAAGAATTGCGCATTACTTTCTGGGATGAATATCCTCTGTTATTAAGTGCACTTCTTTGGGAGAGATGCACACTGAGCACTGAGGTGAAGATGAATTCATCTCTTTGGTCAATCACATAAAGTAAACTAATCAACACTGGTTATGTCAGCCTCACTAGGTAGACCTGACCAGGAAATCAACTCCACAGAAAAGTTAAAATTACTTTTATTGAGATTGATTATAATATCAGAATTTTTAAGTCTGATTGTTCTATACTTCTCTCTCTCCTTATACTCCAGTGAATCAGGAGACATCTGCCTGAGCCTCTTTGCAATGCTCTGGACTTAAAAAACATTTCAGCCCCTTTTGCTAGAAAACAGGTCATGTGTATTTCTACCAAGGTCATCTTCCTTACTTTACAGGCAATCAGTGGGATGAAAAATGTCACAACCAAATTGCCCTCACACCTTCTGGGAATTGTTATCTGTAATGTTGCTGGGATAAATCCAAATCTAATATTTTGGTCATTAATTTACTATCTGTTTTAACATCTTATTTTTACAGATGACTTGGCTTCTGTATGGCTTAACATATGAAAGGATTTGATTCCCATTCTTTCAGTGAGACTCCAGGAGTTGGAACAGGAAGCAAAGTTTCTGCTTTCTATCCTGTTGCCTTGAAAGTGTCAGACCCCAAAACTCCTTGTCTGCTCTCTCCTTTTCTTCTATTCTTTTGGGGCCTGCCATTCCTGTTGGGGGAGGGGGTGCATGGGGGATTCATAGTGGTAACTTTCGCTTTCTCCTTTCTTTGTCTGGTCTCCTCCTTTTGAGAATGGAATGTGTCTCCTTATCTAGGAGACAGTTACAAGGAAACAAAAGCTGGAGAAGATCTTGAGATGCGTGCCTACCATACCAGTCAGCCGCCCATCAAGCCACCTGTGGATTGGCTGGATTTTATGACTTTCGTGGGAGGGGCATATTGCTTGCTTTAATTATATCATTCACATGGGCTTTTCTTCAGATCTCGCCTTACATTCCCTACTGTCACTAGTCCCTAATAAAAGTTTCCTTTTGAGACAATGCCTGTTTCAAGAGTTCTGCTTTCTTGGGTGATTAGTTAAAGTGGGTACTGACAGAATGATTCATCTTTAAGAATGCCATTGTTAAAACATAATGCAATGGCATTGGTATCAAAATTTAGAAACACCATGGCTAATTAGTGTGCATATCATACATGATATGATTTAGTACGTATGACCTAAGGGAGAATATTATTTTAAATATTTAAAATAGATATATGCATCTAGAGAAGCCCCACTCATAACAGTGGAAGATGTTAACATAATAATGGATATCAATTACAAAATATTATTTGAGAAGTTCAGTCCCTATCCCAATGAAAATGAAATAGTACTTCTCTTCCTCTTATGACATTAAATACAGAATAAGTAATTTTGTGGGACTATGTTTGAGTCAAACATTTGGTAATTTAGATTTATATATCTTAAGTGGTACTGTACTTGTTGTTATCCAGGTCAGTTTACATATTGGGCTGGAAATAGAACCTCAACTATAGATTGTGTAGCTGTTTGATAATGCATAATAACTCTGCTAAAGCAATATAAAATATAATAGTTGGCATATTAGATAATAAGTTCTTCCCCAAAGAGCTTGACTTATAGTATACGCTTTCACAACGTAACTGGATTTGTAACTGGCTGACAAACCATACTCAATGAATAGTTCTTAATGGCACTATGTCTACATAGAGAGAAGTAAGCAGTGGGGTACCACAAGCTTAGGCCCAGTACTCTTCAATATCTTCATAAATGACTTAGATGAGGGAATAGAAGGGGAACTTATCAAATTTGCAGATGATGCTAAGCTGGCAGGAATAGCCAACACACTAGATGATAGGCTCAAGTGAATAATAATAATAATAATAATAATAATAATAATAATAATAATAATAATAATAATAATAATAATAATAATAATAATAATAATAATAATAATAATAATAATAATAATAATAATAATAATAATATAGAGTCGGAAGGGACCTTGGAGGTCATCTAGTTCAACCCCCTGCTCAGGCAGGAAACCCTATACCATTTCAGATAAATAGTTGTCCAGTCTCTTCTTAAAAACTTCCAGTTTTGGAGCATTCACAAATTCTGGAGGCAGGTTGTTCCACTGATTAATTGTTCTAACTGTCAGGAAATTTCTTCTTAGTTCTAGGTTGCTTCTCTCTTTTATTAGTTTCCATCCATTACTTCTTGTCCTGCCTTCAGGTGCTTTGGAGAATAGCTTGACTCCCTCTTCTTTGTGGCAACCCCTGAGATATTGGAACACTGCTATCATGTCACCCCTAGTCCTTCTCGTCATTAAACTAGACATTCCCAATTCCAGCAACTGTTCTTTATATGTTTTATCCTGCAGCCAACTAATCATCTTTGTTGCTCTTCTCTGTACTCTTTCTAGAGTCTCAACATCTTTTTTACATCATGGTGACCAAAACTGCAGTATTCCAAGTGTGGCCTTACCAAGGCATTATAAAGTGATATTAACACTTTACGTGATCTTGATTCTATCCCTCTGTTAATGCAACCTAGCACTGTGTTGGCTTTTTTGGCAGCTGCAGCATGCTGCTGGCTCACATTTAAATAATTGTCCACTAGGACTACGAGATCCCTCTCACAGTTGCTACTGTTGAGCAAGGTACCACCTATACTATATCTGTGCATTTGGCTTTTCTTGCCTAAATGTAGAACCTTATGAATTGCTCAACAAAATAATCATATATATATGATATAGTTCTTAAAAAATAAAGAAGGGAACTTTGATTTGTGGAACAAGTTAATTTCTGTTGTATCAATCAAAAACTCATCCCTATTCTGACAAGTATTTGCCTGACTGTCTTCTAAGGATCCCTCATATCTCAATGTGAGAAGACCATTTTTGTAAATGATGTAATAAAAAGCAAGAAGAAATCTTGCGAACCAGTTGACTCCCTACATAAACTTTTGATAGTGCATTAGTAACCAAGAGATTGAAATCAGGCAACGCACTAAGTACTTACTTTATCCGTCTTGGAGCAATTTAGAATATTCTCTATTGGTGTGCACTAGTACTGGCCTCATTATTTACATCATCCAGTCCAATCTCTAGAATAATAGAGAGTTTTCTTCAAATTATTGTTCTATTAGTTTTTTAAAACCAAAATTAGTAAAGCATAGACATTGTTTATGGTATAATTTTGAATTGAACAGAAGCAGAAATTATAGCAGATGAATGTCATTGCAGTAAGTTTTTATCATATTTGATGGAAAAATACTGGTCCAAATCAAGCATTGCCTTATATCCAGTATCTGTTGCAAATAAATTTGCTTTTGATTTAGTACCATATTTCAAAAGCTTGTGAACTCCACAATTGAATGGCATATGGTTCCTTTGATTTAAAGTTTTATAAACATACCTATTTGAAAGTCCACTGTAATGCAATGGGTCATGCTATAAGATAAATTCTAACATTAAAAACAAAAACAAAATGGCTTCCGTTTTTGACATCGCGGTGTCACAGACGCAGGAAGACAGGGCTCCATCTTTCGCGTTCAATTTCGCTCCGCTGGGGGACCCTGGAAAGGGTCAAAAATCGCCCCGTAGAGGCGACAAGCAAGGAGGGGACCCTCGTTGATCGCAGGGGGGTGGCAGCCCTCCTGTTTGATCCAAGTAAGCCCTCCAAACCAGCGGGGGAATGAATGGTTGCATTCGCATAGCCAGTCCTAAGCTGCTGACAATGAAAGATAATAAGCACTAACAAGCAACATTACAGCAACATGGATGAAGCTGGGTAAGACCTGATCCTCTCTTTATGATTTTAAGACCTCTTCCAGACTATATGTATATATAAAATTTGGGGACTAAAAGTGCTTTTAAGACCTTTATTTTTTTTTAAAAAAAGAGACTTGAAAAGTCTGCAATATAAGTTTTGGATTTTAGGAAAACAACAACAACCCTGGAATGATGTTAATGACATCTAGTGGTGAATATATGGCACTACAACTTATTTTGCCTAAAATAAACCTGGCTCAAAGCCCAGATGTAGATAAGACTCTGGCTGACCTTGGAAACTTTTACTTTTCCAGCTGAAAAGAAAAGGCTTGGGGGCTGTTTATCTGTGTGGCAGAGATGATAAACATTTTAAAATTGACCTGTCTGAACTACGAATACAAATACTGACTTTCAGAACTGTATTGTGGAACTATTTCCCTGTAGAAGAAATATACACTATTGCTTGATATGATGGAACATTTTGGATTATAAATTTTGACTCATAAACAACTTTTAATGGTTCTTTCTTCTCCCTGGACAGAAAGGATATATCTCTCATTGGACAGAAAAACTTGAATTTTACTTATATCTGCTTAGGGGAGGTTTAAGAAAAGATTGATAAGTTGGTTGGATAATCTGGAGCTCCAATAATAACTTCCTGAGTTTTCAAACAGACTTCTGTAAAGGCCATTTACAAAAAATAAAATGGATGTTTCATACTTAGCTCTAAATGGTAAAAAACCATCCTTAACGTCTGTCTCCAGAAGCCTCAGTTTGACATACCACCAAGAAAATACTGATGAATCACAGAAAGAAATTTTCTCCATGTTGAAATTAATACAAGAAACAATTGCCTTAGCTCATGATGAGATTAAAAATAATACAAAGGAGATAAAAGAACAATTTTCTAATTTAAATCTTCAAATCCAGAAAATAACCATAGAGAAGGAACTAGCAACTCAAAAAGTAGAAGGAAAACTAGAAAAAGCTGACCCAAAGATGGAGGACCCAAAGGAAAAAACCAATGGCCAGACTCAGACAAATGAAGAATTAGAAGACATAACGACAACATTGGAAATGGAAAAGACATTTTATCAATCAAGATCTCAGAGCATACTGGAGGGTAAGGAAGGAAAGCCGATGGAATGGAAGATAGAGCTGTTATTAGAACTGTGGTGAATTGGAGAAGGGGGGAGGCTGTTTAATGAATATCAGTGGGCTAGCTCTTCCAAAAATACTTTAACTAAATTGTTTTTTTTTGCTCCAAATAATATGCACAAGAATAGAGGAAGAATTATTTGATGATCCAAATACACTGACTTGGAAAGTTAGTTGGCAAAGGAAGAAAGCTAGAGTAAGACTGAAGAAAACAGAAGCTTTGACCTATTAGAGGGAATATTATATTAAATTAGATGTTTCAATACGGTTAAGAATAGATTGCTAGAAATAGAAATATTATTATAACTAGATAGATAAGATTCATAATCAGAATATCATATTTTGGCATGAAAAGGGAAATAAGAAAATGCTAAGAAATTTGAATAAGGGAAGCTTTTGGTTACCCAAATATAAATTGTTTTGAAACTAAAAAAGATTGGGATATTTTGAATATGGATGGGAAATTAAAACTGAAAAAAAAAAAGCGAAAATAGAATACTGATTGACTAAATGGATATTGAGTGCAAATGCAATTAAGATATGTTTTGGTTAGAAAAGATATTTTAAACTGATATCATTGATATTTTTAGAAAACTGTAATAAATACTGATATTCAACTGTATATCTATTAATAACAATAAGTATTGTATTTGCTTAATGTGGAAAAATGTTTATTACTGGAAGAAGAGAGGAGGTATTGGACAGTGTAATATTGGATTTAGTTTGAAGAAGCTTATATGTACCATGGAATTACTAATGGACTCATTCAACACATTGTTTATTAAGCACTTGTTTGTAAAAATAGAAAATTAATAAAATATTTATAAGAAACAAAAAAACAAACAAAAACTAAACAAAAACCATGCAACTGCTTTTTGCAGCTATTTCTCTTTAAGTGTTAGATCAATCCCAATATCTCACTTTTAGATAGTCCAGATCTGGGGTGTCAAACTGGAGGCCCATGCCCACCCCAGCTCTGCAAAGTAAAAAAATAAATCACGATATGTCACATGACGCGATCAAGTTTGACACTCGTGGTCCAGATAATCAACCTAATTTCTAAGCTTCCATCAGTGCTATTACATGCAAATAATGTTGTTATGCTTTTACAAACTCTAGTAGTTTGAGAAGAGCCTTAACCTGTTTCTTGTCCATTATAAAGAATGCTTGCTGGCAATAAAATATTCTAAAAACTAAAATGTAGGTTGTTGAATCTATGTTCTCAAAATGGATCTAAGATAGTTAAGTACTGGATCAAGTTAAATATTTGGGTATCAAGATATCCTTTGATCTTCATTATTACTCAAAGGGCTTTAGTTTCTTCCAATTCTTTACTCCAAAAGAATTAAACCTAAAGCAATTAATTTTTTTCTATCTATTTTTTTGGCCAAATCCTATTTGGAGCACAGATGGATCCATTCATTTTTTCATTATCACTCTTGAGATTCCTTCATCTCAAATACATTTCTCTGCATTTAGATTATCTAAATAGCATAGCAGTTAATGGGAGAGATTTTTTTCCCCTCTCTACCAAAGTTAATTTTTTATCAACACAAGTTTAGCACTTCTGATTTTGGGAGATAAGTTCTCTTTGTTTTAGCAGCACATGCTCCTGAAGAAGAAATCACTTCAGGATGGCTTGTATTTAGATTTTGTGCTCATTGTTTTATGATTGTGTTGAATTGAAGTATAAATAGAGTATCCGTCTCATCAAAACCGGAAAATAAAAACAGTTGGTGGAGCCATACAGATTTATAGCAAGAAGCAAAATAGTAAATTGGGTACTGTGCCAAAATATCATGCTGCTATTATTAGTAAATTTCAATATATTCCATCCAGCAGGATTCTAAAGAAAATATATGAAGACACTATATATATTCCAAGATATATATTCATATGGCTCTGGGACAATAAAAAACTATTCATTTAGAGTATGATCTCTTTTTAAAAAATGTCCAAGTCAGCGAGACATATTTAAATTACTTATCTTTTATACAACCAATATGATAATTCACCTTTATAGTTGCTAAGTTTGAGTGTCTGTATGCATGTGTTATGTGGATGTAATGAAAATCTGATAGCTATCATTCACTTGTAGATGAACATCCAGAGAGCCTTATGGGGGCTTTAGATGCAACATCAGTTGTTTTATCCAAGTAAGAACATCAAGATAAAACAGATCAGAATTAAAAACAATATTGAAAAACCCAAACTATTCAATCAATAACAAAACAGTTTATAACAATAGATCCTTAATTACTACTTGTTTGTATAATTGTTTCAGTTAATTTTAAAAATCCATGAAATTAAAACAATTAAATCAGTGGTAGGATTCAAATATGTGAACAACCGGTTCTCTGTGTGGATGCCGCTTCCGGAAGTCCATTCTGGGCCTGGGCAACAAAAAATTAGCTACCGGTTCTGCTGAAGTGGTGCAAACCGGCTGAATCCCACCACTGAATTAAATCATATAGATCTCAATGGACATTCAGAATTTAGGTGACTCTTTCTCTAGGAGACATACAGTACATCAACTTTGTATTTTGGGATAGACCAGTACTGTTATCTGAAAATATATTCAAGAGCCTTTAATTTATGCTATTATATTATATCTGGAAACAAATATGCAACAAGGTAGACATTAATTTATAATTGATTAGGTCATATTTAGTCATGCTATAAGAATCAATAGAATCACTTATTGTTTTTAATGGTACTTGTCTACCTATGACTAAGCCTGAATTGAAGTCAATGTTCTTAAGTAGTTAAAAAAACCTCCTACATGTTTGTTTAAAAGAAAACAAAATGAGAATTGCAAGAACCAGTTAATGACATTCGGAATGAATGAGAGCCAGCCTGTTCACTATCACTGAAGTGTAAAATAGCCATATATTTGGAAAGTGAACTACAAATCTATTATAAACCCTATCAAGTATTTTGCTTTAAATCCAAACTTGATAATTTTCATTCTCAGCAGATTTCTTAAAATGTAATCTTATAAATACTATGCATAATGTTTGCTTCATACTGATTATTGTTAGATGAAATAAAAATGGTGATTCTTCAAAAATCCCTTGGTTTAATTTGCATTTAAATTTATTGCAAATGCATTTTAATTAACATTGTGTTCTACATCACTACTGACAAAGTAGTTTTGGCTTTGGTTTTATGAATGCTATACATCTACACAGTGGTGGGATTCAAATGTGTGAACAACCGGCTCTCTGTGTGGATGCCACTTCCGGAAGTCCATTCTGGGCCTGGGCAACAAATAATTAGCTACCGGTTCTACCAAAGTGGTGCGAAGAGGCTGAATCCCACCGCTGCATCTACACTTATATTTCAACTAAAACGTATTTGAAGTGCAGACATTGTTTATTAGAAATATAATACAAGCAAAATCAAATGGGTGAAATTGGTTTCTGAGATTAAGCAAGAATAATAAAGCAACAGTCAACCAGGTGAACAATGAATAATGAATGTGATAGCAAAAGAAAAGAAAAACTTAACAGTTTTAGAAATTAGAACATTTATACTGCCGTACAAATATTACTTTTGCTTGTGTTCAATTTAACCACACCACCAATGTGGTATTCTATTAAAAAGATAAATCATAGGATTTATTCTCACAAAACTATGTGAAATATGTTACATTGAGGAACACTATTTGCTATCAATGAGCCTTCTGTCTGAAATGGCATTTTAACCTTCTTCTTCTTCTTTTTTATATTTCTTGGAAGTCCAGCTTATGATTTTGCAATTCAATGAAAAATTCAGAAAAAATACGAACAATGAATTGAAGCTCCCATATACGATTCAATTACTACACTATAAAGGGATATCTTATTGCAACTGTGGTTTTATGTCGAAGTGCAAAAAGTTGTAGAATTGATCCTGAGTCTTGTTTTCATTTATCTGACTTGAATGTTTTGCTTATTACTGAAAAGTTTTTAAAGGATTTAATTTTTTTTAGAAATCACAAAACTTTTTAATAGTAGAAGCTAAGGACATTTAAAAGATATTTTATGTGCAGCATTAGTAGCTAAGTAATTCATGCAAGAAAATCAGAACTGATGCTAGGCTGAAAGGGTGGGTGCTGTTGACTTCTAATGAGCCTTATAATTTAAAGCGATTAGTTTGTACTGACTGTAGATAATGCACCGTGTAAACAGTCACATTTAACAAAAAAGCATTAAAAAGATAATATTCTCTAATCCTGACAGATGAATCCTAGAATACCCTATTTATAACTTTGGGAAAACATATTATTAAGGGCATGCCTGCATGGCAGTTATTTGAGACAGTCAATCCAGAAAGAAAACACTTCATTCTTGCAAAACTGTAGCCACTCAAGGTGGGATAAATCCTGGCCTCAATTAAAGTCTAACTAGTTCTAATCCCTCCGTCTCTATCTCCAAAACAAGATCTGGTGCTATACTTGTACTTTTGAAGCTATAAGGTTACCAAAATATCTTTTCCAGCTTTTCAAAAGCTTTTGGCTACTTACAACATAACTGGAATTTATACAGAGAAGCATGCTGTGTATCTGGCATATCACATAGCCATTTCAGGAAGTGCTGGAGAAAGCAGGAAGAGGGAAGAAAAATATACAATCACCATCATAATTATGAAGACAGTGGCAACAAACCTTAACCAGATGATTTACCCTCTGCTAAATATATATAAATAGATATGTACCTCACAAATATCCTGCTTTTTTTTATTTGCATGAAGGAAAAGAAATGTACCCTCCTTCAGGTCAAGTTCAGCTCCTGGTGATCTAATGACATAGCCAAATGTTTATTAAGATAGCGATAGATAGATAGATAGATAGATAGATAGATAGATAGATAGATAGATAGATAGATAGATAGATAGATAGATAGATAGATAGATAGATAGATAGATAGATAGATAGATAGATAGATAGTGTTATGTCCTGGGCCTTGCTGAGTCATTCAGCAAGGCTCAGAAAGGCTGCAGGAAGGCTGCAGAGACCCGGACACGTGTCTGCCCGGGACCCAGACAGGCTGTCTCCAGCCTTGCGCGCATGCGCAAGGCGGGAGAATGGCCTGCAATGATTGGATGTGCATCCCCTTGCAAGGGGAATATAAAAGGCCAGTGGCCATTGTGTTCTTGCTTCTGTTCTGTGAATGTACTTAATAAAGAGATCCGTTGTTGTGAACCTGCCTCGTCTCGATGTCTGCTTTGCAAGAACAGAACAAATAGATAGATAGATAGATAGAGACAGAGAGCAGAAAGCAGAGAGCAGAGAGCAGAGAGCAGAGAGCAGAGATAAATAACCTGCAAGTGATTTGCAGTAAAGTTTGGCTAGCTACTACTGCTATGATTCAGTTTCCCAAATATTCCTTCGTAGGGAAAGGTGTGCAAATCAAATTCTTGGCTGGACAGCACCTTAAAACACTGTTTCTCAATCTTGGCAGCTTTCAAAATCATGGACTTCAACTCCCAGAATTCCCTATCCAGCATTAGGAATTCTGGGAATTGAAGTTCACGCATCTGAAAACTACCAAGATTGACAAACACTGCCTCAAAGCATGTTATCAGAATGATACATCTTTCCTCAGCAGCTGCCACACTATATGGGGGGGGGGGGGACTGCATACTCTGAGATATCTTTGAGAATCCAAACTGAAGCATTGTTTGGATCCCCATAGTCATAACTGACTATGTGTGGACATAATACTATAGATAGTAACAACAGAAAATAGAAGAAATTTCAAAAGCTATCATTTATAAAAACCATTAGTTCTCATATGACTAAATAATAATAATAATAATAATAATAATAATAATAATAATAATAATAATAATAATAATAATAATAATAATAATAATAATAATAATAATAATAATAATAATAATAATAATAATAATAATAATAGTAATAATAATAATAATAATAATAATAATAATAATAATAATAATAATAATAATAATAATAATAATAATAATAATAATAATAATAATAAAAAAAAGTTGGAAGCCCAACCCTTGCTCAGGCAAGAAACCCTATACCATTTCAGACAAATGGCTGTCCAGTCTCTTCTTAAAAACTTCCAGTGTTGGAGCATTCATAGCTTCTGGAGGCAGGTTGTTCCACTAATTAATTGTTCTCACTATCAGAAAATTTCTCCTTAGTTCTAGGTTGCTTCTCTCTTTGGCTAGTTTCCATCTGTTGCTTTTTGTCCTGCCTTCAGGTGCTTTGGAGAATAGCTTGATTCCCTAGTCTTTTTGACACGCCCTGAGATATTGTAACACTGCTATCATGTCACCCCTCGTCCTTCTCTTCATTAGACTAGACATACCCAATTCCAGCAACCGTTCCTTATATGTTTTAGCCTCCAGTGCCCTGATCACCTTTGTTGCTCTTCTCTGTACTCTTTCTAGAGTCTCAAAATCTTTTTTACATTGTGGTGACCAAAACTGGATGCAGTATTCCAAGTGTGGCCTTGCCAAGGCATTGTATAATGGTATTAACACTTCATGTGATCTTGATTCTATCCCTGTGTTAATGCAGCCTAGCACTGTGTTGGCTTTTTTGGCAGCTGAAGCACACTGCTGGCTCATATTTAAGTGACTGTCCACTAGGACTCCAAAATCCCTCTCACAGTTGCTACTATTGAGCAAGGTACCACCTATACTATACCTTTGCATTTGGTTTTTCTTGCCTAAATATAGAACCTTACTTTTTTTACCATTGAATTTCATTTTGTTAGATAGAGCCCAATGTTCAAGCCTGTCAAGATCCTTCTGTATCTTAAGCCTATCTTGGAGTGTTGGCTATTCCTGCCAGCTTGGTGTCGTCTGCAAATTTGATGAGTTCCCCATCTTATCCCCTCATCCAAATCATTGATGAAGATGAAGAGCACTGGGCCCAGAACAGAGCCCTGGGGCACCCCACTACACACTTCCCTCCATATAGATGCAGTTTCATTGAGGACCACATGCTGAGTACAGCCGGTCAGCCAGTTACAAATCCATCTGATGGTGATGCTATCTAACCCACATTTTTCTGTTGTGGGAAGTCAGCCCCTCAGAGAAGGAAATATTAAAAGGGCAGAAAAATATATTTGCTAAAAGGATTTTAGAGAGGCAGAAAAACATGCCCAGTTTTTTCTTAATATCCCCAAGTCTCCCTCCCCCAAGCAGAAACCAGCTCTGTAGAAATGCAGATGGAAACCATTCAGGAAGGTTGAAGCTAGAAGATTAAGAAGACAAAGACACCTAAAATCTACATACCCCACCCAAACTCTAAGACAGGACATAATAGGATTAACTCACAGATGCCAAAGGGGCACACTCAGACACAGGAAATACAAAGCCTCAAACGGGAACAGGAAACAACCTCAAGAGCCCCAGAGGTATAAAAACCCACTCCCTACATGGTCTCTCTCTCTTTTCTTCCAGAGCCATCTTTCTGTCTCCTCTTCAATAAACTGCAACCTTCTTTCTAAAGCAGACACCATGTTGTTTATTCCCAGGTTGGACTGAACCACGATGAAGACTTTTCCCTCTACACTATCTTATCAAGTAGTAGGTTGTGGTCTATTTTATCAAATGCCTTACTGAAGTCCAAGTAAATTATATCCATAGCATTCCTCTGGTCCACTAATTTTGTCACCTGGTTAAAGAATGCAATAAGATTTGTCTGGCATTTTTGGCTGTAACACCTCCCACTAATCTGTGGAACATCAGTTCACCATTCCTCAACATAAGCTTCCTTGTCTAATCCAAAATTGGAGAATGGGGAGAGGAGAACTATAATCATTCCTCCTCTTTCTAATTACCTCTTTCCAAAACTATCCAGCTTTATTATAGTTTTATTATAGGTTTCTGGTTGCCAGTATGACACTGCACTTGCCTTTCATAATGGCACATAATGGATGCTTATGTCTTTTCCCCCCTAGTATTTGATTTTGCATTCTTCTATTCTGTTATCTTTTTTGCATAAATTGTTATCTCCTACTTTTCTTCCATGTATATATATATATATATATATATATATATATATATACCCCACCCATTTTGCTCTGAGGCAACTTTCCATATAAACATGTGGAAAGAAACAGAAGCTTACTGCATGAGCTTTATTATTCTTTTTTTAATAATATTTTATTAATTTTCCAATTTTACATTTGAGTATTTAAAAAGCAGTGTGGTGACTGGGTTAATCAATAATTCAATAGCAAAATCTTTAGTGCAAATCTCAGGTTACAACATCAGATATTTCTTCTCTTTTTCCCTTAACATTTACTATCTTGTATTCAAAGTAGTACATTTCTAATTATATCAACTCAATAAAGATATCATTATTACATTTATCAATAAATTTTTGGCTTATACATATCTTAATTACATTCAATCTTCATAAACAATCCATATCCTGTTATTAATTTTTACATAATTTTTAACTTCTCATCAATATTCCAATTTAACCTTTGATATCCATAATTTTCAGACCTTGGGTAACCAAGATTTCCCTTATCTCACTTCGTAACAAACTATAATGTCCAAAATACACATTTTATCTATTTAAATATAATAGAACAAGATTTCCTAAAAGTTATCTGTTTCCCACCATATTAAGTCATCTACTTAATAATACAATATCCCCTTTAATAAATCAAAACCATTATATATATTGCCTGGGTTAATCAATAAGTCAAACGTATTCATAATAATTAATTTTCTTTTCCCTTTTCGATCTAATTTTTCAATATTAGACAAATCAAATCCTTATTTTCAACTAGTTTCCAGCTATTGTAAATCTAATAACCAAAATTCCCCTTATCTCAACATCTCCCTTTAACCCTCTAATTGACAATATAAAATCCCCTTTAATGAATCAAAACCCCAATTTTTTCGACCTTATTCTAGCTTTCTTCCTTTGCCAACTAGGCTTCCATATCAGCGCTTTTAAATCATCAAATAAATCTCCCTTCATTCTTATATATGTTAGTTGAATTAAAGGAGACCATTTCATTGCCAGTATTCTGGAAGGACTAGCCCATTTGTATTCATTTAGTTGTCGCCCTGTTATTCCAGTCCCCCATATTTGCTCTGATATATTTGTCTTCCATTCAATCTGTTCTTCTTCTTTCTCAACTTTCTTCTGATTTGTATAGAAAGTCATTTCCATTTTCAGTGTTGTTACTTCCTTGTCTGGGTTTTCCATCAGCTGTACTTGTTGGTCAATTGAGTCTTCTGTCTTAATATTTAATTGTTCCACTTCTTCTGTTATCTTCTGTATTGTTGGTTCTTTGGTTGTAGTCAAAGTTTGGCTTTGTGCATGTAAGCTGGCATCTTGATCTTTTATTTTAGGTCTCATTTTATCACAAGCTGAAATAATAGTTTCATGTATTGCTTTCAACATGGCAAGAATTTTTCCCTGGTCTTCATCCATCTTTCATGTGTTTGTAAATAATCTTTCTAGTAAAAGTTGTTTGTTAAGCAATACTCAGTAAAAGTTTATATTCACAATTCAAGAAGGCCAGTTTTACTGGCCAGCTGTTCTCTTTTTGGTAGTCAGTTAATGAAGATATGTAAGAAGCACATCACAATAGTAATGGGGGATTTTAATTACCTTGACATCAACTGGGAGACAAACTTTGCACCAAGTGGAAGATCAAACAGATTCCTTATTTATTTATTTATTTATTTATTTATTTATTTATTTATTTATTTATTTATTTATTTATTTATTTATTTATTTATTTATTTGTTTGTTTGTTTGTTTGTTTGTTTATTATTAGTTTTCTATTGTTATGTTTCATTAGTGCTTGATAAACATTGTGTTATCTGGATTACTTTTTGTTTTGCTTAATAATACAAATTATATTCCTAGTCTCTACACTGTTTTTCCAGCCATTAATAAAATAAATCCCATATTTGAAAATATTCTGTATCTTCTTTCTCTTTAATCCTCAGCGTGAGTCTGTCCATTTCAGCGCAGTCCAGTATCTTCTTATCTCTTCATCTGATGGTGATTCTTCCTTCTTCCAGTGCTGAGCAAATACAATCCTCGCTTATGTCAATACATGCAATGTTAGATATACACTTTGTTTATCAATTTTTTCTGGTACTATACCTAATAAGAAAAGTTCAGGTTTAAAATCTATCAGTTTCTCTAACATTTTTTCTAACCAACTGTGTATTTTAACTTGCTTTACTGCAAGTCCACCACAGATGATAATATGTGCCCGGTTTTTGGTTACATTTCCAACATTTACTAGACATGTTTATGAACATTTTTGCTGATCTAACCAGTGGTAAGTGCCATCTAAAAACATTTTATATAAGTTCTCTTTATAAGAAGTTGCCATTGTTAATTTATAATTTCTTTCCCACAGATTTTGCCATTTCTCTAATTCTATATTATGTCCAAAGTTTTTTGCCCATTGTATCATTGTTTCTTTTACTTGTTCATCTTCCATTTAAAAGTTTAATAAAAAATTATATAATTTCTTAATCAATTTTTCATCAGAGGTCAGCAATATCCGATCAAACATTGTCTGGTCTTTATAAAAACCATACATTTTAAGATCTCTATCATATCTAGATTATAATTGCACTTGAAGCCTCAATGATACTTCAATACCCTGGTGTTCAAGCTCTTGTTTGGATTTTAAATTCCCTTCAGTATCCAAAATGTCCTTATACTATATGTCCAGATTTTCTCAAATTCCAATAGATTAGGGTGAACGAAAGCTTCCATCATTGAGAGCCATCTTGGGATTTTCCAGTATGTTGCGTATTCGGTTCTTTCAGGCATTAAGCAAGACGGAGTTTAAACAGGAACAAGTTTTATTGAACTCAGAACAGAAGCAACTGAAATAGCTGCTACGCAGCTATTTATACGGTTAGCCTCCAGGCGGCAGCCAATAGGTTTAAAGTAACAGTTTCCCGCCCAAAACCTAACTACCAGCCCGGGGCCAGCAAACCTGGCTATGTAACAGCAGCCATTACTAAACAATACAAACAATAGAATCTAGGTCAGACATTCAACAAGTAATTTGAACAGTTGTGGCCAATACATTACACCCCTTCCCCCTAGACAGTTCAAACCCTTAATTGTTTGACATACTCTTGCAGATACTTAGGTGTCCTTCTTGACCATTCAGAATGCCTAAGGGTTACCAGGGTTGCCTGGTCTACCGGCTTGCCTGCCAGGCTGGGTAGTCCAGGACTCAGAGGTTCAGTGGAGTCGGTTTGATTCAAGTCCCTTTGGCTGGCCAGTTCCGTTCAGCCCACCCCAAAGTCCATTCGTGCAGCAAGGTCTGCAGGGCTGTCTCTCAGCACCATTTGCCTGTCCTGTTCAGCGGATGCAGCCTGTGCATCCTGAGGAGGCTCTACTACGATCATTTCCCCGTTTCTTTGAGGAAGGGTCCTGTCATAATGTGCAAACTCTTCTGTTGGTCCGCTGTCATGTGGGCCCTGTGTGTGGCCCTCTTGGGAGCCCTGGGCTGGTGACTGCTCCACCAGCCGCCGACGCAGCTGATCAATGTGCCGGTGAATGACTCGCCCATCTTCGAGGACCACCTCGTAGGAAAGTGGCCCTGACACCTTTACAACCACTGCCACCACCCACAAAGCCCCTTGCCCGTAATTCCGGGTCCAAACCCGGTCACCCACTTGCAAACTTCTGGGTGCCTTTGGCCATGCAGAGTCCGATGCAACTCAGTCAGGGTGGAGCCTGTCCAGCTTCGTGATCAAGCGTCGGCCCCAATGTAGCTCGGCTGGGCTTCTGCCCGTGGCTGTGCAGGGAGTTGTATGCTGGAAGAGTAGAAAGTCTGCCAATCTGTGGTGCCAGTTTCCTGTGGCAATCCATTTTAGGGACTCCTTGGTTGTGCGGACCATGCGTTCCACTTGGCCGTTCGAGGCCGGGTGAAAGGGAGCCGACGTGGCGTGCCTTATGAGGCTTGTCCTGAGGAAGGACTGGAATTCTGCAGCAGTAAACTGACCCCCATTGTCTGATACTAAGACATCTGGAAGCCCGTGTGTTGCAAAGATTTTGCGCAGTTCCTGGATGGTCCTGGCAGTAGTCATATTGGGAACTGGTGCAACCTCTAACCATTTTGAATGGCTATCAACCACTATTAAAAACAGCTGTCCCTGAAAGGGCCCAGCAAAGTCAATGTGGATTCTTGACCACGGTGTGTGAGTTTCCTCCCATCGGTGGACAGGGGCTTGCGGCATCTCCGGTCTGGACTGTTGACACATGATGCAACCGTGTACCTGGGCCTCGATAGCCTTATCTAGCCCAGGCCACCAAAGGTAGCTCCTTGCAAGTGCCTTCATCCGGACTATTCCTGGATGGCCCTTGTGCAGTGACTCAAGCACTCTGGGTCTTAACGAGCTGGGAACTATGACCCTACTTCCCAAAAGGATGCACCCTTTATGAGCTGAAAGCTCATCCTTTCGCATGAAAAAGCTCTGAAATTCTGGGCCCGGACATTTGTCTAGCCACCCTGTGTGCACCCAATTCAATACACGGCTCAGTATTTTGTCAGCTGCCATCTCAGCCGCGATGTCCCCCGCATGAAGGGGGGCTTCTGGCAGGTCCTGGATAGCCAGGATGCATGAAGCTGGGTCTGGGTCTGGCTCTACATGTGGTAGGGGTAACCTGCTAAGGCCGTATGCATGGCCCATTTCTTTGCCCGGTTTGTGTACCAGCCTGTAGTTGTAGGCTGACAGAAAAATAGACCACATCAACATCTGAGGCGATAGAATCTGGGGTGTCTGTTTGTTCGTGGTGAACAACCCTAGGAGTGGCTTGTGGTCTGTAAAGACCGTGAACTGGTGATCGTACAAGTAGTCATGGAATTTTTTAACTCCCGCCACGATCGCCAAAGCCTCCTTATCGATTTGCGCGTAGTTGCACTCTGCGGATGACAGGGTCCTTGAATAGTAGGCGATGGGAGACTGTTTCCCCTCAGCCGACAAATGACTCACCACAGCCCCCACCCCATATGGAGATGCATCGCACGTGATGCAGACTGGCAGCCTTTCATTGAAATGTATGAGTACGGAGTTCGAGGACAGCAGTGACTTGACTGCCTGGAAACGCCTTTCATGGATGCTGGTCAACTTCCACTGGGCTTGTCTGTCCAAGAGCCAGTGTAACAGCTCTGCCACAGCAGCCTTGTTTGGCAGGAAGGCAAGGTAAAAGTTAAGAAGGTCCAAAAAGGCCTGAAGCTCTCCCTTGGACTTTGGACTTGGGGCCTGCTGAATCGCTTTCAGCTTTGAGGCCGCTGGATGGATGCCATCGGCATCAATGCAGAACCCCAAGAACTCCGTTGACTCAACCCCAATCTTGCATTTTTCCCTCTTTAATCAGAGTCCCGCTGTGCGGAACCGCTGAAGGACGGCCCTAAGCCATTCAGCCAGGATCTCTGTGGTTTCTCTGGAGATGAGAACATCATCGAAGTATGGGCAGACCCCTGGAATGCCCTTGAGCGTTTGCTCCATTACTCCCTGGAAAATTCCTGGGGCGACACTCACCCCAAACTGTAGCCGCTTGACTTTGAAGGCCCCCCGATGGGTGACGATGGTTTGGGCAGCTGGCCGTGGCCTCGTCCACCGGCAGCTGTTGGTAGGCCTGAGCCAAATCCAATTTGGCGAACACGCGGCCACTTTGCAATGATGCCAAAATATGGCTGACAACTGGTACCGGGTACGCATGCTGTTGGAGTGTCCGGTTAATGGTACACTTGTAGTCAGCGCATATTCGCACCTCCCCGTTGGCCTTTAGTGGTGTCACTATGGGGGTCTCCCACTCCCCACTGTCTATGGGCTGCAATACCCCCTGATCAACCAGCTTATCCAGCTCTGCATCGATTTTTTGTTTTAATGCAAAAGGCACTCGACGAGGCTTGACCCGTATTGGTGTTACCATAGGATCAAGCTTGAAGGCTATCGGAGGACCCTTGTACTCCCCTAGGCATGGATTGAAAACATCTGAGAATTCTTGGCAGACTGAAGACAAATCCGCCGCTTGTGTCCGGTGAATGCCGGTTATTTGGTTGCCCAATGCGTCGAACCAATTAAGCCCTATGAGACTCGTGCGTTGGCCTTCTACCACAACAACATTAAGTGTTTTGGAAGTCGGTGAGCATTAAGTTAGATGGCCAAAGCTTGGCCCATCTATTGCTGTGGCTGCATATGTGCCTGAATGTCCCTATAGAGATGATGGACATGGCTGAGCCTGTGTCTAGTTCCATCTTACATGGATCTCCCTGAAGCTTGACTTGGAGTCATAGCTTCAGCTTAAGGGGGCGATGGGCACCAGTGCGGAGAACGCTCCTTCGGCTGGCGTAGAACCCCACACGGTATTGTCCCGGTGCCTCTCCCTGTGGCTGGTCCCTCTGGCGACCTCAACAGATGGTGGCAATGTGTCCTGACTTTCCACATGCCCGGCACGTTGCTGTACGGAAACGACATTCCGCATGTTGATGGCGGCCTCCGCAACCCATGCACCTAAGGAATGGAATTGCCTTATCGGCTGGCCTTGACCCCTTCTCCTGGTGCCTCTATAGCTTATCGACTTCGTAGTCTGAGTCGGTGTCTTCCATTCACTCGGCGTCCTCGTGGTGGACTGCTTCGGTGCTTGATGCGCTTTTGGAGGGCCGCAGCACTTTAACGGCCCCTTCGACGGCTTCGTCCGCCATGACCTCTTTCAAGGCCTCCTGTAGCGTAAGAGTCTCTTTAGCGAAAAGTTTTTGTTGGAGCTCTCGATTCCGGATGCCGCAGACTAGACGGTCCCTTAGTCTCTCTTCCAAATCTGTAAAATTGTAGTCAGGATGCTTGACGCAGAGTGGCGATGAATTCTGTGGCCGATTCGCCGGGTTGTTGTTCCCACTGCTCAAAAACGTGCCTCCACGCTATCACGGACAATTTTGGTTCAAAATGGTCTTGGAGCCTTTTCTTCAAGTCCGCATAGGTGATGGACTCGAGTGGCGTCGGGGCGACCATGATGTCGAAGGTGGCGGGGCCGCACACGCAGAGGAGGGTTGCGGCCTTCAGTCCATCTTCAGCGACCTGGTTGGTGTGGAGGTAGTTTTCTACGCCTGAAATGTAGGATGCCCATGTATGTAGGACGAGTTTCTGGCTGCTTGCATTGCCTTGTGCTGCTGGCTTCTGCGTATGCCCTAGGACGGATCCTTAGAGTGTGGTGGTCTCCAGCGTGGCTTGCTTGGCAGACCGAGGAGGGGAACGTAGTTCCTGCCAGGCTCTGTGCTGGCCTCACCCCATAGTGACTTCAGACTCTTATGATGAAGCAGCACATCCCACCTTCGTCGCCACTGTTGTGTATTCAGTTCTTGCAGGCATTAAGCGAGACGGAGTTTAAACAGGAACAAGTTTTATTGAACTCAGAACAGAAGCAACTGAAATAGCTGCTACACAGCTATTTATACGGTTAGCCTCCAGGCGGCAGCCAATAGGTTTAAAGTAACAGTTTCCCACCCAAAACCTAACTACCAGCCCGGGGCCAGCAAACCTGGCTACGTAACAGCAGCCGTTACTAAACAATACAAACAATAGAATCTAGGTCAGACATTCAACAAGTAATTTGAACAGTTGTGGCCAATACATTACACCGGATTTTAAATTCCCTTCAGTATCCAAAATGTCCTTATATTTTCTCAAATTTCAATAGATTATGGTGAACGAAAGCTTCCATCATTGAGAGCCATCTTGGGATTTTCCGGTATATGTTGACTTTTATCTTTACCCAGACAAGAAGTAGTGAATTTCTAACATAGTGATTTTGAAAGTATCTATGAACTTTATTCTTCTCATACCATAAGAATGCATGCCATCCAAGTTGCAAATCATGTCCTTCTAAGTATAACAGTCTTTTATCTCTGAGGCTTATCCATTCTTTTAGCCATGTTAAGACACATGCTTGATAATATAAAATCCAGTCTGGTAATCCAAATCCTCCATTTTCTTTAGATTCTTGTAACATTTTCAGTTTAATTCTAGCTTTTCTTCCTTTCAATTTCAAAAATCAATGTATTTAAATCATCAAAAAAATTCTTCTCTATTTTTATAGGTACTGTTTGGAACAAGAAAATCAGTTTTGTTAAGATATTCATTTTCACTGTAGCTATTCTTCTTAACACTGATAATTGTAAATTTTTCCATTTTTCCAAATCTAGTTTTATTTGATTAAGTAGTTTTGTGTAGTTATCTTCTTTTATTGTTTCACATCTTGCTGTTAAATATATTCAAAAATGTTTAACTTTTCTAACTATTTGGAAGTCCATTTTTTTCTGACAATTGTCTTTTTTGATTAAATGTGAGGTTTTTAACTATACCTTTAGTTTTTTCTCTATTTATCTTCAATCCTGCTACTTTTCCAAATTCCTCTATCTTTTTTAATAATTTCAAGGTTGTCTATGATAAATACTAAGTCATCTGCAAACGCTTGTAATTTATAGCTTTCATCTTTTATCTTGATTCCTTTGATTTCTGAGTTTTGACTGATGCTTCTATTCAAAACTTCCAAAGTCAATATAAATAACAATGGGGATAGAGGATATCCTTGTCTTGTGCCTTTCTTTATATTAATATTCTCTGTATATTCCCCATTTACTATTGCTTTTGCTGTTTGTTTCTGGTATATTGTCTTAATTACATTAATAATTTTTTCTCCAAATTCCATACATTTTAATTGTTGTATTATAAATTGCCAGCTTACATTGTCAAAAGATTTTTGAGCATATAGAAAAATTAGTGCCATTTGTTTTCCTGGGTGCATTTCATAATATATCAAAGTATCCAAAATGATCTTTAGGTTATGTTTTATTTGTCTTTTTGGTAGAAATCCATTTTGATCTGGATGGATAAATTTCATCAAAATTCTTTTCAGTCTCTCTGCTATTATTGAAACAAAAATTTTGTAATCCACATTCAGTAATGATATTGGTCTATAATTTTTTATCTGTGTCAAGTCAGAGTCCTCTTTTGGTATGAAAGTGATGTTTGCTTGTGTAGCGGGGCTGTCTGAAAGTGTCTGCAGGAGCCTGGCTGGGGAGAGAGAGATTGGGACAGCTGCTGCCGGTTTTGGGCGTGGCAGGCGTGGATGAGGGAAAAAGACAGAAAAGGGAGAGAGTGAGAGGGAGAGAGGGGTTGGTTGTTGCAGTTCGTCAGGTGAAGGCAAAGAGGGGTTGGACATTTTAAGCTGATCCCTTCTGGTGGAGGAGGGGAAAGGAGAGAGTGAGAGAGAGTGAGGGGGTGGAATTTTATTGCTTTCTTTCGCGAGGGGAATATCCCAAGCGGAGGCAAGAGAGAGTGTGTGGAGAAAGAAAGTTGCTGAGGCTGTTAACCTCAGATTTTAATAATAAAGGATAAGGGAGGAGGGGTTTGACACTGACCTGCCTGAGACTGTAAGAAGCCACAGAAGAGGAAGAGAGGTTTCTCTGCTGCTGTGAAGACTGAAGGCCATCTGAACTGTGACTATTGTGCAAGTTTCAGACATTGTGGGGAGTTGCCCTGAGGGGGGGGGCGAGCCGTTACTGCAGCATGCTGACTG
This sequence comes from Azemiops feae, assembly GCA_023970755.1. NCBI lineage: Eukaryota > Metazoa > Chordata > Lepidosauria > Squamata > Viperidae > Azemiops > Azemiops feae. The sequence goes on along the minus strand of JALGBA010004098.1, from coordinate 723,629 downwards.
CTTTTGTTCGTGTTTACTACTGCCTGGAGCCGGGGGGTTTTCCCCTCCCCAATTGTTTCCAAAAGGTCACTGAGGAATCATTGACTGTTGCTGCTATGACAGCCTGGGGCTGCTGGACACCATCACAGCATTGACTATTGGGGCTAGGGGCTGGTCATCTTTGTTCCTGGAAGCCCCTCCCTGAAGACAAGAGCCTGCCACCTCCTCACTTTGTATGAGCCTCTGTTAGAAGAGACACTTTACTAACATCTAGAGAGCACAGCTGCAGAGCTTGACTAAGGGGAACGGGGCTGGGGCGTGCCCCTGGGCTTTGATGGTCTCTGAGTAGGTAACGCTACACGTGGGGGCTCGTCTGGGATTCCCTGCCTGGCCCCTCCCCTTAGTAAGGGTTAGTCTCGTGTAGGGATATGAGCCAGGAGAACAAAATGGACTCTAATGCGGCTACCAGGTGGTAGAGCAGAACAGTGAAGTAAGGACAAGCATGGTAATCGATGTTCCTGGTGATGTTTGGTCAGAGGAGCGAATTTTACAGACATTGAGGGGTTTTGTTCCAGACCAGAGGGTATATGTGATAGATACGAGGGTGGATCGGGATTTCCCCCATTTTTATGTACTGTTGGAATGGAAAAAGAGCATTCCGGAGTGCTTTCAGGTTAAAAGTTTGCAACTGGCAGAAGATGTCAGAGTGGGGGTGATTCTTCCTATTGCATGGAGCACACCTTTGACCAAACCACTAGGCTAGAAGAAAGAGAAGTGCATTTCCCCACCTGCAGGGATAGCGGAAGTGGGGTTCACACAGGCAAGGGGAAGTTTGACTTCCATCCAAAACCTGATGGGGGGTTATTGCATAGGGGCTGGATATAGGAAATTATGTACTTTTTCGGGGATGCAACCGGTGCCAGAAGGGGAAGAGGAGTATGAGGCTTGGAAGGAACAGGCAATATAGGCAGTTGAGGAATGGGATATACTGGACACCCAGAAAAGACAACGGGTTAGAGAGAGTTTAAAGGGCCCTGCTGCAAAAGCCATTAGAAGTTTAACATTGAGTCGGGGACAGTTTACCGTACGTGACTATCTCTCTTTGTTTCATGATTAGTTCGGGTCTGCTGAGACGGTCTCTAGTTTACTGTTCTGGTTGGAACATATGTACCAGAAGAGGGGTGAGAAGCTGTCCGAATGTATAAGATGCCTGAATAGATTATTATATCAGGTAGTGGAGAAGGGGGGATTGGATCCAGCTGGGGTGGAACAGGCCAGGATAGAACAACTCTCCCGGGGTGTTTTGGCTTCGGACCCTGTCGGGAGCCAAATAAAGGTTGAAGCTAGAGGGAACGCTTGGGGGTATCATGAGCTTATAAGGAGAGTGCGGGCAACCGAGGTAGTGGAGGAGGCTAAGGAGGTGACAGCTGAGTTGCCGGTAGGACAGCCCTTAGGCCCAGGAGTGAGAAAGGCCAGGGAGGAGGATGACCGGATAACAGCGATGCAAACCCAGATACTGGAGTTAACCAAGATAATAGCCTCCTGGACAGCAGTGAGTGGTCCACCCCTGAATGGAGGCCGGGTTGGGATGACTGATGGGAGGATGGGCCCGCCCGCCTGGGATAATAATCCAACAAGACCAGTGGGGGTAGAGTTTGAGGTTAAAATGGATAATAATCCACTTACGTATTTGCTCACAACCGCTAAACTTGATGCCATGGGGCATCGATGGCTAGCTGCCCTTTCTGGGTTTAGGTTTAGTATGAGATATCGCCCGGGCGTGGGGAACATCGACGCAGATGCTTTGTCAAGGAGGCCCCAGGATTCAGGGACAGGCATTAGAGAGTGGGTACAATTGCCCCCTGATGGTATTCAAGCACTGTATCGAGGGGTTGAGCACCGAGCTAGGGGAGCAACTGGGGCTGAATTGGTGGGGGTTACCATTGCAGGCATCCCCAAATTATATTGTAATCCCATTCAAATCAGGGGGGAGGGTAGGTTTGCCTTGACTAAGAAAGATCTGTGGAGGGACCAGGTGGAAGATCTCCTCTGTGGCCTGGTTGGAAGAGCTTTGAAAAGTGGTCAGTGGGAGTTTCTACTTGCCGATTTGTCGAGAGGAGCCCGAGTGCTGTATAAGGAGTGGGATCGCTTACAGCTTTGTAATGGAGTGGTTTATCGGAGGGGTCCTTCGGATGGGCTTGAAGAAAATGGCAACTTTTGCTTCCAGAGAAACACAGAGAAGCAGTGCTGACTGTGCTTCATGATGAGCACGGGCATTTGGGGCCGGAAAAGACTTTTAAGTTAGTAGTGGATCATTTCTACTGGCCCTGCATGAAGAAGGAAGTCAGAGACTATTGTAGATCTTGTCTGCATTGCATTCAGAGGAAAACCCTACCGTCAAGAACTGCGCCAATGGGCCACTTGCAAAGTTATGGGTCCTTGGACTTGGTTTGCATTGATTTTCTTTGCTTGGAACCGGATGCAAGCGGACAAGGAAACGTGTTGGTCATGACTGATCATTTTACCCGTTATGCTCAGGCCTTCCTGACAAGAGATCAGTGCGCTGTTACGGTAGCCAAAGTATTGGTGAAGTTTTTTGTACATTATGGGCTGCCTCAGCACATACATTCTGACCAAGGGAGGGACTTTGAAAGCAGGCTTGTTAAGCAACTACTGGGCTTGCTGGGCATTCGGAAGTCCCGTACCACCCCGTATCACCCACAAGCAGATCCGCAGCCTGAGACATTTAATCGTACTCTTTTGGACATGTTGGGGACACTTACTGAAGAACAGAAACAACACTGGACGCAACATATCTCCACCGTTGTGCATGCTTATAATAGCACAAGGAATGATGCCACCGAGTATTCCCCGTATCGGTTGATGTTTGGTAGGGAAGCCTGCCTGCCGGTAGACATAGCCTTTGGCACCTCAATGGATGAGACCTCCTGTAGGTCACATCGTAATTATGTGGATAGGTTGAGGAAGAGTTTGAAGGGGGCTTATGAAAAGGCCGCAGAGGCTGCAGGGGTTTGGTAGCGGCAGAATAAGAGAAATTACGATCTGAAAGTAAGAGTCCAGGATTTGCAGTCTGGGGATCGGGTGCTATTAAGAAATTTGGGCCCCTCTGGGAAGCACAAACTGGCAGATCAGTGGGGTTCCCAGATGTATGTTGTTATTGAGAAGCTGCCGGGACTACCAGTGTATCGGATACGACCAGAGGGAAGCTCAGGGCCTTTGAAAGTGTGGCATCAGAACCATTTATTGCCCTTGAATGAGGCAGTATGAGCTACCCAGCCAGTCCCCGTAGATGAGCCCCCTGTAGTGGGAAGGGGATTAGGAACTAGGGCGAAACCCATCTTGTCCGTAGGAAGGGAAACGGAAGACTCTGAAGAAGAAGAGAGTTGTATAGGTTGGTTGTGGTCATCAGGGGATATTGGAACCACACACCCCACTGTGGGTAGCGAGGTGGAATTAGAACAGTCTGGGCCTGATGTTTTGGAACCCATGCCTAGAGCTTGTGAATGGGAGGGGACTCCCCAGAGAGTTGAGGCAGGGGATCAACCTGGGGGATTGTTGGGACAGGAGGGGCTGTTGACCCCAGAGATCACAGAGCTAGGGGAGTCATTAGAGAGGGATCGGGCTACTTCACATGGTCTGCGATCATCAGCATTAGAGGAGGAGTTGCCAGTCCTGGATACCTCCAGGGGTGGGGAGTTACTAGGGGTCGGCGCCCATGATACTGCTGAGCCTAAAGTGCAGAGACCGAGGTGGGTGATACACCCGGTGAAGAGACTAACATATGATGCCCCAGGCCATAGCATAGAGAGAGAGTGACGTTCGCTCCCTGGATAATATAGATGCCTAGCAGAAAGTTCCCTATTCTTTGGGGGACCAAAGAAACTGCTTAGGTGGGGGGAGTGTGTAGCGGGGCTGTCTGAAAGTGTCTGCAGGAACCTGGCTGGGGAGAGAGAGATTGGGACAGCTGCTGCCGGTTTTGGGTGCGGCAGGCGTGGAGGAGGAAAAAAGATATAAAAGGAAGGAAGGAAAGGTGTGTGGGGGTTGTTGGTTGTTGCAGTTCGTCAGGTGAAGGCAAAGAGGGGTTGGACATTTTAAGCTGATCCCTTCTGGTGGAGGAGGGGAAAGGAGAGAGTGAGAGAGAGTGAGGGGGTGGAATTTTATTGCTTTCTTTCACAAGGGGGATATCCCAAGAGGAGGCAAGAGAGAATGTGTGGAGAAAGAAAGTTGCTGGGGCTGTTAACCTCAGATTTTAATAATAAAGGATAAGGGGGGAGGGGTTTGACACTGACCTGCCTGAGACTGTAAGAAGCCACAGAAGAGGAAGAGAGGCTTCTCTGCTGCTGTGAAGACTGAAGGCCATCTGAACTGTGACTATTGCTGCTTGTGCAAGTTTCAGACATTGTGGGGAGTTGCCCTGAGGGGGGAGGGTGAGCCGTTACTGCAGCATGCTGACTGCTTTTGTTCGTGTTTTACTACTGCCTGGAGCCGGGGGGGGGTTTCCCCTCCCCAATTGTTTCCAAAAGGTCGCTGAGGAATCATTGACTGTTGCTGCTATGACAGCCTGGGGCTGCTAGACACCATCACAGCATTGACTATTGGGGCTAGGGGCTGGTCATCTTTGTTCCTGGAAGCCCCTCCCTGAAGACAAGAGCCTGCCACCTCCTCACTTTGTGTGAGCCTCTGTTAGAAGAGACACTTTACTAACATCTAGAGAGCACAGCTGCAGAGCTTGACTAAGGGGAACGGGGCTGGGGCGTGCCCCTGGGCTTTGGCGGTCTCTGAGGAGGTAACGCTACACTTCTATCCATGTATTTGGTATTTTAGCTTCTAATAGTACCTCATTACACATTTCCTTCATTGGAAAGCTTAATGTGTCTTGTAAGCATTTATAGAACTCTGTGGGTAGCCCATCTGGACCTGGAGTTTTATGATTTTTTTTTGTCTTTTTATAGCTTCCATCAGTTCCGTCATTGTTATTTTTTCATTTAACAAGTTTTTAGAGGTTTCTGGAATGTTTGGTAGGTTGGTTTTTTCCACGTATTGTACTGTTTTTTCCAAATATTTTTTTTAATCTCTGCATCATGTGGAAGATCAAACAGATTCCTGACAAACCTAATAGACAACTTTGTCTCCCAAAAAGTAGAGAAGGGAACTAGGGGGATCAGCGATATTGGACTTAATACTCACTAACAGAGATGAAATGATAGAAGGTGTTGAAGCCACAGAAACCTTGGGGGGGGGGGAGTGATCATGCAATATTGGAATTCAACATTATGGAAGCACAAGCAATAGAACATAGTCAAACTAGAGTCTTGGACTTTAAGAGAGCTAATTTCAATAAACTTAGAGAGAGCTTGGGAAGGATTCCATGGATGAGAATCCACAAAGGGAAAACAACTCAAAAAGCTTGGGAAATTTTGAAAAGTGAGATTATAAAAGCCCAGTCTAGCACAATATCAACAAAGAAGAAAAATAACAGCTCTCAAAAGCAACCAGCATGGCTGCATAAAGAACACTCTGATAAATTGGAAGACAAAAATGACAAGTATAAAAAGTGGAAAGAGAGTCATATAACTAAGCAGAATATCAGCAAACAGGCTGAGCCTGCAAAGATGAAGTGAGGCAAACTAAGGCTCAAAATGAGCTTCCAGTTTGCCGACGCGGCTGCCAAAGACGCTTGGAAGGTGAGCTCCTCTTCCACGTCTGATTTCGCATCACTGGGGGACCCTGGAAGGGGTCTAAAGCTGCCCTGTAAGGGTGACAAGCATGGAGGGGATCCCTGCTTGATCGCGGGAGGACGGTAGCCCTTCCGCTCAATCTGGGGCAGTCCTCCAAACCGGTGGATGAAAGACCGGCCATAGAAATATGGCTCGTCACTAGGCTGCAGACAGCCGAAGTCAAACTTACCACCAGGCACTTATAAAGCAGCGCGGATGAGATGGGTGAGATCTGAACCTCTCTTCAATCCTAATTATTTTTTCCACCTGTATAAGCTGCCCAAAGTATTTTCTGCCCTGTGGAGAGAGTGAAGGAAAATTCTATCCCACCCTCTAAAAACAATGGCGGCTGACTATCCAGGGGAGTTTAAAACGCTGAAAAAATAACTTGATTTTAATTGGATTTTTATCTTTCTAAAATTTGAGGACTAAAAGATCTCTTATTTTTATTGAAGATTTGGGTTTTTACTTACAAAAAAGAAGTAAAATTGAGAAGGATTATAAAAATTTTGGACTTAAAAAACAAACAAACAAAAATCTTAAACAGTGTGGGTGATATCTTGTGGCTAAACCTGATATTACAACTTGTTATTGTTTAAAAGAGACTTGACTTGAAGCCCAGACTATAGATAAGACTTTTGCAACCTTGGAAGATATCAGCTGTGAGAAGCCCAGCTGTGTTTTATACTCAGTGACAAAATTATTTTCATTCTCTGATTATAAAGCTTTTAATTTAACACACCACTAAGAGAACATGGAAGAAGATCAGGAACAGATTCTTTTTATGTTGAAAGCAATTTATGAAACTATTCTTACAGCTACTGAAGAAATAAAAAACTGCAGAAAAGAACAAGATGTCAGCCTAAATATACAAACCCAAACTTTGATTATAACTAAAGAACCACCTATACAGAACATAATAGAAGAACAATTAAATACTACGATAGAAGACTCAACTGATCAACAAACACCGTTAACGGAAACTCAGAAAAGGGACTGACAACACTGAAAATGGAAAAGACTTTTTATATAAACCAAAAGAAATCTGAGGATCAAGAAGAACAGACTGAAGGGAAGATAAACATTTCAGGACAAATACATCGAGTTGGAAAAATAGAGAGACGATTTGTTAGTCCTTCCAAAAAAATTGAGACTGGATGGCCTCTTTTATCTCAAACAACATATATAATAACAGAGGGAGAACTATTTGATGACTTAAAAGCACGGATATGGAAGGCGAGTTGGCAAAGAAAGAAAGCCAGAATAAGGCTGAAGAAAATTGGGGTTTTGACTCATTAGTGAGGATTAAAATAGAATATACTCAAATAAACAAGATGTGTACTTTGAATACTAGATTTTGTTATGAACTGAGATAAAGAAAACTTTGGCCATTTAAAACTTGGAAATATAAATATTAAAAGTTAAATTTGAATATTGATTGGTCCATAAAGGTTGAATGTAAAAGTAATTAAGATATATATATAAGCTAAAAATCTACTGATAAATGTAACAAACATGTTTTTATTTAGCTGATATAATAAGAACTGTACTAGCTTAAATATGAGATAGTAGACACTAAGAAAAAGAGAGGAAGTATTTGACGTTGAAACAAGGGAAATTTTGATTACTAAATTTAAGACATTTGAAAATTAATAGAAAATAAGAATGTTACACTGTATTATGATGATGTAAGATGATGTAAGATGGTGAGAAATAGAATATATTCAAATAGATAAGACGTGTATCCTGAATATTAGATGGTGTGATGAATTGGTATAAACGGAACTTTGGTCACTTAAAACTTGGAAATTATAAATATTAAATGTTAAATTTAAATATTAATGGGAAACTAAAAATTGGGAAAAACTAATTAGGACATTGATTGTCTATAAAGACTGAATGTTAAAATAACCAGGATATGTATAAGCTAAAAATTATTGATAAATGTAAGAATGTTATTTTTATTTAATTGATATAATAAGAATTGTATTAGTTTAAATATGAGACAGTAAATACTAAGGGGAAAAGAGAGGAAATATTTAATGTGGTAGTTTGAGACTTGCACTAAAGATGTTTGTATGTCATTGAATTTTTGATTAATTCAGCTGCCAAGTTGCTTTTTAAATACTTAAATGTAAAATTAGAAAATCAATAAAACATTAAAACAAAAACAAAAACTAGGGCTCAAAATGAACTAAGGCTTGCGACAAAAGTCAAAAATAACAACAAAAAAAACTTCTATCAACATGTAAAAAACAAGAAAAAAGTTAAGGAAATGATTGATCCATTAGTGGGGGAAAGTGGCAAGAAGGTGACAAGCAATAGGGAGAAAGCAGAACTACTTAACTTGTTTTTTGCATCCATCTTTACACAAAGAGAAAAAAAAAACTATCAAAAACAGTACTGTAAAAAAGAGATTAGAAACACAAGTTAAGATAGGCAAGAAAATGGTAAGTGAGCACCTGTCCACCCTAGATGAGTTCAAATCACCAGGATCAGATGGATTATACCCCAGGGTTCTGAAGGAACTGGCAGATGTGATCTCAGAACCACTGGACTATATCTTTCAAAGACCCTGGGGCACTGGGGAACTACCAGAGAACTGGAAAAGAGCTGATGTAGTTCCCATCTTCAAAAAAGGAAAAAAAATGGATCCAGGAAACTACAGACCTATCAGTCTGACCTCAATACCTGGGAAGATTCTGGAAAACATAATCGAGCAATGAATCAGCAAACCCCTAGAGGAAAACAAAATCATAACCAAAAGCCAACATGGGTTTGTCAAAAACAGATCATGCCAGACAAATCTTATTGCATTCTTTGACCAGTGACAAAATTAGTAGACCAGAGGAATGCTGTGGATATAATTTACTTGGATTTCAGTAAGGCATTTGATAAAGTAGACCACAACCTACTACTTGATAAGATAGAAAAATGTGGGTTAGACAGCATCACCACCAGATGGATTCGTAGCTGGCTGACCAGCCGTACTCAGCATGTGATCCTCAATGGAACTGCATCTATATGGAGGGAAGTGAGTAGTGGGGTGCCCCAAGGCTCTGATCTGGGCCAAGTGTTCTTCAACATCTTCATCAATGATTTGGATGAGGGGAGAGATGGGGAACTCATCAAATTTGCAGATGACACCAAGCTGGAAGGAATAGCCAACACTCCAGAAGATAGGCTTAAGATACAGGATGATTTTGACAGACTTGAATATTGGGCACTATCTAATAAAATGAAATTCAGTTGTGAAAAAAGTAAGGTTCTACATTTAGACAAGAAAAACCAAATGCACGGGTACAGTATAGGTGGTACCTTGCTCAATAGTAGTAACTGTGAGAGGGATCTCGGAGTCCTAGTGGACAATCACTTAAATATGAGCTAGCAGTGTGGTGCAGCTGCCAAAAAAGCCAACACAGTGCTAGGCTGCATTAACAGAGGGATAGAATCAAGATCATGTGAAGTGTTAATACCACTTTATAATGCCTTGGTAAGGCCACACTTGGAATACTGCATCCAGTTTTGGTCGCCATAATGTAAAAAAGATGTTGAGACTCTAGAAAGAGTACAGAGAAGAGCAACAAAGATGATTAGGAGACTGGAGGCTAAAACATATAAAGAACGGTTGCTAGAATTGTGTATGTCTAGTTTAATGAAGAGAAGGATTAGGGGTAACATGATAGCAGTGTTCCAATATCTCAGGGGTTGTCACAAAGAAGAAGGATTCAAGCTATTCTCCAAAGCACCTGAAGGCAGGACAAGAAGTAATGGATGGAAACTGATCAAGGAGAGAAGCAACCTAGAACTGAGGAGAAACTTCCTGACAGTTAGAACAATTAACCAGTGGAACAACCTGCCTCCAGAAGCGGTGAATGCTCCAACACTGGAAGTTTTTAAGAAGAGACTGGACAGCCATTTGTCCGAAATGGTATAGAGTTTCCTGCCTGAGCAGGGGGTTGGACTCGATGACTTCCAAGGTCTCTTCCAACTTTGTTATTATTATTATTATTATTATTATTAAGAAGCAATGGATGGAAACTAATCAAAGACAGAAGCAACCTAGAACTAAGAAGAAATTTCCTGACAGTTAGAACAATTAATCAGTGGAACAACCTGTCTCCAGAATTTGTGAATGCTCTAACACTGGAAGTTTTTAAGAAGAGACTAGACAACTATTTATCTGAAATGGTATAGGGTTTCCTGCCTGAGCAGGGGGTTGGACTAGAAGACCTCTAAGGACCCTTTCAACTCTATATTATTATTATTATCTTTTATTCATTAGCCATGAAACTCAGTCAACTGAACATTCAAATTGACTGGTGCTGATGGCTGACACGCGTTGCTACCAGCATCCTAGGTATCAACCAGGTATCTCCTTAAAATGTAAGATGTTCCAAGTAGCGCAGTGTTTTGTAGCATTGCTGGAGTTATTGCAGGAAGCTGCAGTTTCTTGATGTGTTTTGCAAAGTTTTTGGACATAGTTCCCAGTGCCCCGATGACAATGGGTATCACTGTTACACATTTCATCCATAATTGTGCAGTTTCGATGGCCAGGTCATGATATTTCGTAATTTTTTCCAGTTCTTTTTCTTCGACTCGGGCATCTCCTGTACAGCGATATCAATCAGCTGTACGCTTCGGTTCTCTACAACTGCGATATCTGGCGTGTTGTGTTCCAAATGGTGATCTGTCTGTATTCAAAAGTCCCACAAGATCTTCACCGTCTCATTCTCAACAACTTTTTCCACCCTATGTTCCCACGACTTTTCGGACACAGGCAAGTCGTATTTTTTACACAATGCCCAGTGGATTAATTTAGCAAATTGGTCATGTCTAGCTTTGTAATCAGTTTGCGCGATTTTGCTGCACTCACATATTAGATGTGAAACAGTTTCAACTTTGTCATTGCAAAGTCGGCAATTTGGTTTGTCAGTGGATTTTTGTATCTTTGCTTTCATGGCATTAGTTTGTAGTGCTTGTTCTTGAGCAGCCAGTATTAAGCCTTCCATTTCTTTCTTGATGGTTCCCATTTTAAGCCATGCCCATGTCAAGTTGTTATCACATTTTCCTTCAATGTTTTTCAAATGCTGTCCATGCAAAGTCCATGCATGGTTTTCCATCTATTTAATCTGTCTTCCAGCCATTTTCCCTTACATTCTGCCTTTGTTTCTGTTATTTTTATAATGCTCTCTGTTTTCACAGCCTGCAGCAGTTTTTCTGTACTTTCATTCACATAGTCATTCAAACTTCGTTTTTCTTCTTCTACAGTTTGGTGGATTTGCAATAGCCCTCTGCCCCCTATTTTTCTTGGCAGGTACAACCTGCCGATGTCAGTTCGTGGATGTAGAGCATGGTGCATATTCAAACGTTTACGCATCTTCCAGTCTAGGTTTTCCAGTTCAGCCAAAGTCCACTTGATAATTCCAGCTGGGTAGTGTATCACTGGGACTGCCCATGTATTAATGGCTTTAATTATGTTTCCAGCATTCAGCTTTGATTTTAATATTTTGCGGACTCTCCTGATGTATTCCTTTTGCATTGACTCTTTGACTTTTTCATTCAATATGTTATCTGCTTCCAATATGCCTAGGTATTTGTAACCGTCATCCTTTGCTAGTGCTTTCACAATACTTCCATTTCCCAGTTCCATTCCTTCTATTTTTTCCATTTTTCCTCATTGCATGGATAATATAGCACATTTTCCAAGCCCAAAGTTCATTCTGATGTCGCTGCTAAACAGTTGAACTGCGTTGAGTATTGATTCAAGTTCAGAGTATTGATTCAAGTTTGCATACAGTTTTAAATCATCCATGTATAATAGATGGTTTATCTTGCCATGCTGGCTTGAGATGTGGTATCCCAGTTTTGTGTTTTGTAAGATTATTGTCAATGGAATTAATGCGATGTTGAACAGTTGTGGTGAAAGTGAGTCCCCTTGGAAAATTCCTCATCTGATGTTGATTTCACCAATGTTCTCCCCAGTTGCTGCTGCTGCTGCTGTTATTATTATTATCAGCTCTCCAGCTGAGTTTCTTCCTGTTAGGGGACCCTAAATGGGCCAGAAGCCGCCCCGGAGAGGTGGCTATGAAGGAAGGAAGTCCCAGCGACCTAGGAGAGATGGCAGTTGACCCGATCAGTCCAGGAGAAGCCTTCCAGAAACCAACAGGAGAAAGGCTGGCTTAACTTCAGAGTCCAGCCCCAGCTGCAAGCAACGGAAGTCAAAAGCACTAATTTAAGCTGATTGTAAACAGTGTGTTTGAATCTGGGTAAGAACATTCATTTTCTCTACCCTACCTACTTTCCTGAAGGGGAGAAACTCCCAAGAAGCAAAAAAACCTCCAAAAGTGAAGAAAGGGGGGTTGCCCCCACCCTTTTGCTACCGGAAGTGGTGAATCTTAACCTTTCACGGAGGAATAAAATCTGAAAAATTAACCAGTGATGACACCTACTGGTGGATGAGGATTATGACAGTCAAGGTAAAACTAGGGGAAAAAATTAATCTTGCCTGTGACCTTCAAAGTTATAACAAAGTACAGCTGTGTAGATAAAGTGAGACTTGCAAACCTGAGGGAACAAAAACAGAATAACAACAATTCTGACTCCAAAGCTATTTCCAAAGCGGGGAAAAAAATCTGGACTTTTGGTCATCATGGAAAATCAGAGATTTATAGGAAATACCTGTCAAGAAAAAAATGAATATTTTTCAAGAGACATATGTAAAGCTGCTACTAATTCAAAGAACAATGATCTCAAATCACAAAGAAACTCAGAATAACTTTGAAAATATAAGTCAACTTATTTCCAATTTAAGCTTATACCAAAAAAAATCCTCAGAAAAATACAGCAAAAGAAGGAACAGACAAAACAGATGACTGAACATAAATTTGAGGATAGAGACTTGAAAATGGAATTCTACAAAACAAAGGAGTATGATCTAATCCAAGTGGAATTTTTTTTTACAAGAAATACTAGATTTTTCAACACTGCAAAATAAATTTGAGGACAAGAAAAAAGACTGGATAAAACATTCTACAGAAATATCAGGAAAAATACCAGAACCAGAGAGACAAAAAGTGACAAAAGAAGCAGAGAGAAAAAGAAGGAAAAAGATTCCTAATAAAAAGCAGTGGGCAAATGCCCCTAACAAAGATACTGACTTACCTTTTATATTTACAGCAACATTTATGAACATACGGAAAAAACTTTTGTGTCAACAAAATACACTGACTAAGAAAGATATTGGGCAAAGGAAAAAGATTAAGATGGAAACCAAGAAAATAGATGATGGGACCTACCAGAGAGAATACTTAAAAAAGAAACATTTGTTTGAATATGGTTAAAGAAATAGAAAATTTTTGGAATATATTATTTTAAGAGGGATGAATTCTCTAAACAATATAGTATGCTTTTTTCTCTTTTGTGTTCTTTTTCTTGCTATGAGTAACATAAAAAAGTTGAAATTATTTAAATAAAGGAAATGTTTTAGATACTTAAATGTGACTGAATCTAAGAAAATTAAAAAAAATGTTTTGAGTAAGAGTTAAAAGACTAGATGACTAGATATGTTGAATGGAATGTTTAAAGATTAAATATATTCTTAATTATGGTTTTAAAAAAATAAGAAATTAAGGAAATAAATATATATTAGCCTAGGAGGGATAGATATTTTAAATAGTATGTTATTTCTTATGTTTCTTTACTCTTGTTTTCCTTTCTCTTTTTTCTCTTTTTTTTCTCTTTTTCTCTTTTTCTTCTCTTTTCATTGTTTTCTCTATTTCTTAAGAAATGTAAAAGTATGGCTTCCGGTTCCGTATCGCGGCAGATGCAGTCGTGCGGAGAGCCTCGTCTCTCCACTCGCTGTTTTTCCCTCTGCCGGTAGACCCTTAATCGGGTCGAAAAGTCATCCTGGAGGGGCGACCACCATTGAGGAGGCCCTCGTCGACTGGGGAAGGGCAGCAGCTCCTTCCATGGTCTGAGCCAGCTCCTTAGGGCCGTTGGAAAAAAGATCGCCTAGCAAAATGGACGATCACTTCGGCTGGCTGTGCCAGCCGAAAGCCAGAAGAACAGCTAAGCACAAAGAATCACCGTGGAGAATCCGGGTGAGACCTTTCCTTCCCCCTCTTTCCCCTAACTAATCTCCTGTAAAAAGCTTTTGAATTTGAATTACTTCCCTGCTGTGAGACAGCGGCGTTTCTGTATTGAGGGAAAAAAAGCTGTGGAACTGAAAAAAATAAAACAGCTAATTTTTCTAATTGACTATTTAATTTGTGGAATACTGAGGGGTCCTGAAAGGATTTCTATTTTTGAACATTACTATTATTACCACGCTATTTACTATTCTGGAGATGCCTTTCTTTTTTACTTTTTTAATGTGAAAAACAAAAAAATTATTAATTTGGAAAGAAAGACTTTACAGCCTACTGAGGACATCATGTGACGAAAAGTGTTACTGCAACTGTATATCTTTTTGCTGGAGAATGGCTCTGACCTTCAAATGATGATAAGGGTAAAGATAACTTGAAACAGCTGGGTGGTGATTTTGTCTACTAGGAATTGGAGGTGAATATTTGTTGACTTTTACTAAATATAGCCTTCACTAAAAGAATAAAAGACTTTTTTTCACCACTGAAATGGAGGAACTTTACCCACAGCTTGATTATGAACTTATACTAGAAAAAATCCTGGAAGCAACGGAGTACATGAAATCTTGGAGAAAAATTAAAGAGAACTTTTCAGAATTACAAATTGACTCTCAAAGTTTAATGGATCCAGCTCGAGGTACAATTGAGGAGGAACAGTGTAACTCTAAAGAGGTCACTTTACAACAACATATGCAACTTAAAGAGACGGAGGAATTAGATCTACAATTCAACCATGATCTTACTTTGGGAGAAATTGTGGAAACTACTAAACAAATTAATTTCTTACAACTCCACGTACAATCTATGGAGAACTTTGATGATCAAAGAACAACTTTAATTGAGAAATCTGAACTGCCAAAAACAACAGAGACTGATACCCAGACACAACTTATTGAAAATTGTGATAATATGGACAATCAACTAGTACTTACAACATAGAATAAAACTGACTACATCATTCAGATGACATTGGAAGAGATCTTTGACCAGTCTGAAATGTTGAGAAATATTTCTTTTCAAATATTGAGGTTTGATGACCTAGAAGCTTTAGTATGGGAACTGGTTTGGCACAGAAAGAAACCTAGAGTTAGATTTAAAAATGGGTTTTAAAATTTCACTTAATGGATTAAAAAGGCTTTCGAGATTTGGATTGACTTAAACGTGAATTCTGTAAAAGGTTATTCTTTGTAATCAATACTTTGTTTTAGATATGATAACTATTTTACCTAATGGGCCAAAAAGATTTTTGATTGATATAGATTGAGTGATAAAATATATACTTAAAATAGACAGAAATGTACTTTTTGGATTTACATTTTTATTTTAAATAAGACAATTATTGTGTAACAGAAGGAGAATAAGAGGAACTGGAGATAAGAGAAGAAATGCTATTAATAAATAATTTACTAGAACAAGAAATAGACTATATGTGGAAAATATAAGAATGCTATTATGGGAACAAGATACCTATTTTAGATACAATTATTTTGTTAGGGAAAAGGGAAATGAGGGATACCCAAAGTGTTAATAAATATGTTTATTCAAGGCTGATTTGAATATGGTAATTCTAAATTAGTAAAGCTTAAAATAGGATTGGATTTTTATAACTGTAATGTGATTGATGTTTGATTGGATTGATTTACTCTATTTAGAAATATTTCAATTTGAATATGTAAGATTATATGAGGGAAATAGAGAGGGAACTTGTAATGAATTAATTTGAGCTATACATTTATGACTTTGCTTTAAGATGTTTGATGTCCCCACCTCCACGTTGTTTCCTAAGCACCTTAATGTAAAACTAAAAAACCAATAAAACTTGTTTGAAAAAAAAAAGAAATGTAAAAGTATGAGATGGCTTATATGGAAAAAATAGAGTTAAATTTGTAAATGTAAATGTAATTAACTTTTGAGAAAATCTCCACCAGCAAGAATATCTAGAATTTGGTGGGAGAAATAAACTAAAATAAGGATTGTAACAGGATTTATGATGAGGCAATCAGAATGATTGAATAGAAAAGAAATATTATACTAATATGAGTATTATTTTTAGGAATATTGGAAAAAAATATATACATTTAATTGTTATTTATCCAAATAATAAGAATTGTATTAACCCAATGCTTGCAAAAGAGGTTATCTTGGGAAAAGAAGAAATCAACTAAAATTAATATGTGGAATATGGATTATAGAAATTAATTGTTAATGATTCTTTTACAAATGTAACCCAGACAACACACTGTTCACCAATTATTGAGTGGGGGAAAAAAAGAAATCATCAATAATATATATATATATATATAAAGGAATTAATGCGATGTTGAACAGTAGTGGTGAAAGTGAGTCCCCTTGGAAAATTCCTTGTCTGATGTTGATTTCACCAATGTTCTCCCCAGTTGCAGCTGTTGTTGTTGTTGTTGTTGTTGTTGTTGTTGTTGTTGTTGTTGTTATTATTATTATTATTATTATTATTATTATTATTATTATTATTATTATTATTATTATTATTATTATTATTATTATTATTATTATTATTATTATTATTATTATTATTATTATTATTATCTTGAGCCTATCATCTAGGGTGTTGGCAATTCCTGCCAGCTTAGTATCATCTGCAAATTTGATAAGTTCCCCTTCTATTCCCTCATCTAAGTCATTTATGAAGATATTGAAGAGTACTGGGCCTAAGACAGAAGCTTGTGGTACCTCACTGGTTACTTCCCTCTATGTAGACTTAGTGCCATTAAGGACTACTCATTGAGTATGGTTTGTCAGCCAGTTACAAATCCATCTGATGGTGATGCTATCTATTCCACTTTTTTCTAGCTTTCTAAGAAGTAGGTTGTGGTCTACTTTGTTGAATGCCTAAGGTCTAAGTATAGTATGTCCAGGGCATTTCGCTAGTCTGCTAATTTAGTCACCCGGTCAAAGAATGAAATATGATTGGTTTGGCATAATCTATTTTTAACAAACCTGTGCTGGCTTCTAGTTATTACTTTATTTGTTTCTAGAGGTTTGTGGATCTGTTTTTTGATTATCTTTTCCAGTATCTTCCCAAGTATTGATGTTAGGCTGAGTGGTCTGTAGTTTCCTGGATCTATTTTTTCCCCTTTTTTTGAAGATGGGAACCACATCAGCTCTTTTCCAATCCTCTGGTAGTTCCCCAGTGCTCCAGGATTTTTGAAAGGTATGGTACAGTGGTTCTGAGATGACATCTGCCAGCTCCTTCAGAATTCTGGGATGTAATCTGTCAGGTCCTGGTGATTCATGTTCATCAAGATCAGAAAGATGTTCTCTTACCATTTTTTTGTTTATTTTAACTTTTATTTCTAGTCTGTCTTTTTCAGTTATGTTCTTGGTAGGTTGGGCTAAAATTTCTTTTTGCATGAAGACCGATGCAAAGAATGAGTTAAGCAGCTCTGCTTTCTCTCTGCTGCCTGTTATGTCTTTGCCGTCTTCTCTCTTTAGTGGACTGTCTGTTTCCTTGATTTTTCCTTGTTATTTATATGTTGAAAGAATTTTTTTTATTATTATCTTTGACTTTTGTTGCAAATCTTTGTTCATTCTGAGCCTTTACTTTCTTCAGATTCTGGCTATCTGCTGATATTCTGCCCTAGTTATGTGTCCCTCCTTCCATTTTTTTGCACGTGTCCTTTTTGTCTTTAAGTTTATCAGAGAAATCTTTGTGCAGCCATGCTGGTTTCTTCTTAGATTTCTTGTTTTTCTTTTTCAGCGGTATTGTGCTGCATTGGGCTTTTATGATCATATTTTTCAGAGTTTCCAAAGCTTCTTGAGGTGTTTTCCCCTTTAGGATTTTCATCCAAGGAATCTTTCACAAGCTCTCTTGGAGTTTATTAAAATCAGCTCTTTTAAAATCTAAGACTCCAGTATCATTATGTTCTATTGCTTGTGTTTGCATTATATTGAATTCCAGTATGACATAGTCATTCTCACCCAAGGTTCCTGCAGTTTCAACTCCCTCTATCACTTCTTCTCTGTTCGTGAGAATTAAGTCCAGTATGGCTGTCCCTCTAGTTCCATCTTCTACCTTTTGGACAACAAATTTGTCAGCTAGGTTGGTCAGGAATCTATTCAATTTCTCACTTGATGCAGAGTTAGTCTTCCAGTTGATGTCAGGTAATTGAAGTCCCCCATTACTATTGTAGTGTGTTTCCTACATAAATTTGTTAATTGGTTAGCAAAAAGTACATCTATTTTTTCTGCTTGGTTGGGTGGCCTGTAGTATACATCTATGGCAATGTCATTCTTTTTTTCTTTTATATTGACCCATATGCATTCTAGAAGGTTTTCATCTTTGGTCTTGTGCATTTCTGTAGCAATATAGTGGTCTTTTACATATAGTGCAACTCCACCTCCTCTTTTATAGGGTCTGTTTTTTTTAACAGTTTGTATCCTTCTATCAGTATATTCCAGTCAAGGGTTTCATCCCACCAAGTTTCAGTAATTCCAATTATATTGCATCTACCTTCGTGTATTAATAATTCTAGTTCACCCTTTGTTCCCCAAACTTTGAGCATTTGTATATAGGCATTTGAGATCTTTATGTCTGACTCTGGGTATGCTTCCTATGTCTCCTATTTGGTGTTTGAGTTTCCTTTTGGAAAATGTGTGATAATTTCACAGAATTACTGTTTGGCAGAAGTAGCATGAGTGACATATAACACAGTATTGCACCTCCATCTCCTGATTCCTTCTTCTTCTTTGTTTATGGGAAATTGTTCTCAGAACTTCAGAAAAATCTGTT